>JARHVA010001978.1:2512500-2672500 GCA_037957365.1 Torreya grandis | reverse complement strand
TCCTCTACCTAGTGACCATGCCAATATTGGAGACATCTTATTCCATAGGTTTCACTATTATAGGTTATATATTTATATAACCATCCACCATGTTGAGCTATCTAGAATGATTACACGTCTTTATAGTTACTCATATCCTACATAGTTATATATGGATATGCTATTTAACTATGATGTGACATTGATACATTTAAATGATGTAGACTAATTTTTACTTGTTTTGTATTTCTTTGATGTTGTTACTCTCTTACATGCTAGGCTACTTTGTGTTTGTCTATTGTGTGTGGCATTTTAACCTTGTTTGTGACATCTTTATGCCCCTTATGTGTGGCCCTTGGCTTTGTTTGATCTAACATTTTTATGCCCCTTATTTATGGCATCTTAATGTCTCTTGTTTGTGACATCTTTATATCCCTTGTGTGTGGCCCTTGACGTTATTTGTTGCGACACCTTTAGGTCTCTTATATGTGGCCCTTGGCCTTATGTGTGACACTAACACTTGAGCTTATTTTGCTTGTTAGCATTGAGTGGTGCCAATATCCATATCATGTATTATTACTGTGTTGTCTTATTTAGTTATCCGACTACTACATGATTCATTGATACTTCTATATAGACATGACATTTATATGTCTTGCATTACATATGTTACATACATGCCTTGATTGATATATAAATTATTATGATGAAATACTCTCCACATGTTCACATGATTATGCATGATTCTATCTTTATAGATGACATTATACAATTAACACTTATTTTGAGGTGAGTAACTTACAAGACACATCCATCATCTCAAAATGGGGCATTATAATGAGCTTGTCACAGAGACATAAGCATCCATGACCATTAAATCAAATCAAATTATATATTTTAGAGATTTAAAATGGTTTAGATATCAGATGGTTCAATTACATGATATATATTGACAAATTGAGACAAATTATGGGAGCGTATGCCATGCATATGTATACACTTTACAAAATCTTGAGTACAGATTCATACACACTTGGGTGCATATGCATGGAAAAGTGTACACAATTTATAAGAACAAGAATTACGTGTTTCCACATATACATACATTTGAGATATAGGTTCTAAAATTCAACATAGAGGTGCATAACATTCTATATCAATTGGTACAAATTCAGGGGGCATGATATTGGTTCATGCACATACACAATATTCTAGTTTACAATTGAATAGAAAATTGCTATCATTCCACTTCACAATTATCAAATATGTGGTCGTGATGGGGGCATGAACATTGTCTATTATCTTTGGATCATGCATTCTATTCTACTTGAGTGAAATTATACGATCCAAACATGTGACCATGATGGGGGCATGAACATTGATCATTCTCTTTTGATCATGTAGTTTGTTTTACATGGAGTGAACTTGAGTGAAACTATACAATTGAATCTATAATCCATTTTCAGTAGTTGATTCAATTTCTTTGAGCGAACCCATCATGTTGTTCCCTCTTTATTACCTATCATTTGGGTTAGTACATTGTGTACTTTTCCCCATAATCATGAGGGTTGGGACATGTTATCTTCCCAACCCAAGGGTTTGCATAGTTACTTAAAGTTGGGGTATAATTACGTCAATTATCGATGTACTTCAACAAGGAAGCACAAGTTTCTCTAATGCTTCAATGAAACATTATCTCCAACAAGTTATAAGGGAAAAATAGGTTTCACCAACACACGTGTACTCCATTTGTTCTTCAAAATTTTCATAAATTCAATTTCAGATTAAAATTTTCAATCTATGTACATTGATTACACATGTTAGTTGTAGGTTTTGCTATTAAGTGACCTACACAAATGGAGCTCCATACCAAAGACAAAGTGTGTTGTACACACTTAGGTATATGTTATCTTTTTATTCTAGCAATTCTATTATTATAATAAAAAGGGGTGTTTGTAGATACTAAAATATGATATTTATTACTTGACAATTACAACCTTGACATATATATACCACTCATGATTTGAGTGCATAAACATGATCACAATCCACCATTCTCTCACACCTACATGTTATCTTATGAGTTGGACCCTTTCATTTGATTATTACACACCTAAATGAATCTCATTGTCTATTTCAAACCTACTTATAAATATGTAAAAATATATCTAAACCTTCAGTTAAGTTTACATGTACACATGTCAGTTCTGTCAATATCACCATTCGATACTAACATGATATGGTCAGAACTAACCCTCTCCTAACAATAACTTTTTAAAGCCAAATGTTTCCTTAGGGTTTACCCATCAATGTAGTGTATCAATGATGTGAAAAATCACCCAATTGGACTCATATATAAAAAATTAAGGTCTCACTTAATAGGGGACTCAACACGTATCTAGTACACATCTATACACTATTACACATTAAGTAAAACTAGTTTATTCTCCCAAAATCATGAGTCTATTATTAGGAACAATCACAAGTCAAGTTTGAAGCATTCTAAATCCAAGCAAAAATTGTCAAGTATCAAATCTAAATCACTAACTACATACATATAACAAAGAAACACAATTGCAATCAAACTAGATGGGAGAATTAAGTGTGTATTGATTTCCCTCCTTCGAGTATCATGTACGTAGGTACTTAATCATTAAATGAGGATGATTGGGGCCAACTTAGCCCATTACAATTCTATAGTTTTTTAGCCCTCACAAGCACACCTAGGGTTTTAAGGTGAAGGAGGTTGATTTTTAGAATTGTGTGCATCATCATGGTTCAACATCACACATCAAAGCTTACACAGACTAGCAAATGTGACCATATGGTCACAAAATGGCTTTTATGCACATGTCAATACCAACCAACACATGTTAGTGTTGACAATCAATACTAACCCAAATTGATGGAACCGATCCTGCATAAATAGAGATATAGTTTGTAAACTAAATGAATCACAAACTTGATTTAGTTTGGTTTTCACTACTATAATATAATTATAGTCAGACAATCAACTAGAAAAGCTAAGTGTTCATCCCTTTGTTATAGTTAATATATTTAACATATGTCACTTGTTAAATCATTACAATCAGTTTCAGTATTTTATATTTAGTTGTATGTTTGAATGCCACATCTTAATATCGAAACTATTCTACTAGTTTTTATCTTATTAGCATTTTTAAAACCAAATTAGGGTTAAGACAACCATATCTTTTGCATACCAACTCCAAATGAGATGCCATTTTTTTGAAAGTGCATAACTTTTAGAGAGTAATCCAAATCTGTAATTGTATTTGAATTTTGATGATATATGCTACTTGTTTCAGCCCTGAAATAGATATAGTCTTTGTTAGGACTAAGTTAGGACTAACGATGTACAACTCTACCACTCATAAACTTTCATGTGTCTCATTGGTTACAACTTCCCCTTAGACTCCAATGGAGTTTTTAAAGTCATGTAAGTGTTGAATACTGATTTTTTCTATGAATTCCTGAAGGTAAGCCTCTATCACACCAAAATTAAGAACACACAAATTAACATTCATGAACACACACCTAAATGTTTTTGGTTGATGCAAGATAATCAATACCCTTTGGATGCTCTTATAACAGGTAAACCAAAGAATAACAAAATGATCTTGATATTTGTTAGGACCCTATACATTAACAATATAGAACATAACAAACCTTAATAATTTGAATAGTTATAATAGTATGTAAGCTCAGTGTTTTATGGTATATGTTCTAACACAAGCTCATGTGCTTCCATGAATGCTTTAATGATTATTTGATTTCATTTGGAATACTTATAAGTGCTTAATAGATCCCTATGAACAATAAATGGATGTCTTATATTTCCTTCCATTCAAATGAATTACAATACTTGTGTATTTATAGACAACTGAAGTCAAACTAGGACTCTTATTGGACAACTAAAATAAAAAAAGATGGGACCACATAAGACGAGTGCACCTTGACCAAAAGAGATCACTAAAAACCCTATGAGTGTCCTCATTGCTTCAAATAGTGCTTGAGATAAATGAGAACATAGAAAAAAGAAAGGGGCGAGGGAAGAAGGGGAAACATGATGATGACTTACAAAACATGCCAATAATACCTAATTTAGGTGTATAATTGATAAGTATACATACACCCTAAAATCATGTAATTTAATGGCTAATAAATGCATAAGGGCCATTTTAGGTGTCTATAATGTAAACTTTGCTTAAAGCCTTCTCATAATGATGGGCCTCAAATTTAAACCCATCAAGTATCGCATTTCTCTTTAATAAAAATATTTATCCACAAAATTAATTTTAACAAATAAAAAAGTTTTTTTAATAACTTTATAAACTTTGACTTAATGTTAAGGACTTAGGTGTATCCATTCTATCAAAGTTATTTACGAATCAAACCCAACCTTATCCCTTTCTAATATTTCTTAAAACTTATACTTTAAAAATAATGTGAAATTGTACTTTACCATCATCTATGTCAATTAAATTACAATTTTTTAAATAACTATTTTTTACTAAAAATATTTCGATAAAAACTTTTTTAATATTATAAACTTTTATATTTTTTATAAAAATTTATAATCATATCATAGGCTTTGAACCCTGAAAAATCTATTTTAATTTAATGCAATAAAGATACTTACATAAGATACTTCAAAGTAAAGATACGTAAGAGCTCTAAACTCAAGTCAAGGCTTAGGAATTATGAAAGTTATCGGAACATACAATTGGACCTGGGTTAAATTTGACGGTTGAATTTATTTGTGAAGAATTTTTAATGATAGTTTTATATTTAATATTGTACCAGAAAATATTATAATTATTTATTTAAAAAAATGGAGTATAAAATATAATTTTTAACCTTTTATTTAAAATTGTATTTTATATAGTAAAAATAAATAATAATTTTATAATGTTAATTTTTATAGGATTAATTTAATACATAAATAATTATTTTTATTAAAAAATAATAAATTTAATTAATTATTTTAAATTTCTCATTTTTTTAATAATTATTTTAATATTTTATAAATTTTTATCTCACAATTTTTAAATATGTAAAATTAACTAAATTACCACCCAATCACATATTTGAATTAAATATTTAAAATCTAAAAAATAAAATAAAAAAATCTAACATGTGATTAAAATTAGTCTTGAAACCTTAAACTACTTCATCATCTTAGGTGCGAAATGGGTAGATGGCTAACTCCCAAAGAGGATTGGGAGGAGAGAATATGCCTCTTTTGCAACAAAGACGTGGTGGAGACGGAACGACACTTTCTCTTAGAGTGCGACGCATACAAAGACATCTGATACAGTTATGGTGAAACTTTGAAAATTGCCAACCTGGACACCTTGTTTGAAGCAACAACGCTGGATAATACGGTAAACCTCGTGATTAAACTTCACAACAGAGGGGAAGATATCAAGAAGGAAGTTCAGAGAACTTCGAAAACGTTTTTCACTGAAGTCTCATTTTGAAGAGGATGTGCACCACTAATGAATCCCATAAACTGCTGCAGTCTCGTGGACGTTATTAAAATCCTTCATTCATTCATTCATATTTTATTTTTATATATATAAAGAGAGAAGCGCCTTGGCTTAATTTATATTACTCAGAGTCAATGTACACCCAATTAATCTTATACATTTGTTTGGTCTGGAGGTAAAGATGTGTGTCCCTCTCCGTCACACAAGAACAAAAGGCATTTGCCTTTGCCTGTACGAGCTTCTCCAGACCCGATGACCTGTAGTAGTACCATCCAAAGCACATCATCCAATTAAATACTCTGCCCATTCACCTTGCCCTTGGCCCTTGCCCTGCTACATTTGAGTTGACATGACCATGTCACTTGCATCCCCATTTCACCCAGTTCCATTTCCTACATCCAATTCAAAGCCCCTTAGTGCAGTCAAAGTGACCCACAGACTGCAGTTGGCGAGAAGCTCCTCCAATGGCTCAGAGGGGGTATCATCCCCATCTCCCTTAAGAAGGCCTAGTGCCCCTATCAAGGAGGCCACCCCTCCCATTAGGCCTGTTCCTCCAATTAGGCCTACTCCTCCTTCCTCCGATTCTACTTCTCCTCTTGCTCCTCCTCCTCCCCCTCCATCATCAGCGCTTTCCACATTGCCAAGTACATCAACAGTGACAATTGAGTTTCAGAGGCAGAGAGCCAAGGAGTTGCAAGAATACTTTCGGCAAAAGAAATTGGAGAACGAGGCTTCTCAAAGTAGGGTATTTGGATTCACTCCAAAGAACGAGATCTCCAATGGAAGGTACCAGAACCGCCTCCTTTATGCACTCTTTTAGAGGGCATTTTTTAAGTAATGACTATCTTTTTTAAACAAATATCTAATTGCAGGTGAATATTTTCAAATCTAAAATCTAAAATTTATATACGATAGGCAAAATTTTAAGGAAAAATATTTTATGTACTAAAAATACATATATATTTTGAAGAATGTAACAGAATTTTATATATTTTATTGGAAAATTTGTCCAATATTTTTTAAATTGTTAATTGGCGAATTTAAAATTTGGAAAATAGCCCAAACAACATACCCTGCTCCTTTCTAGCTCTTTTTGAATTCAAAAATTGCATCGTCAAAAATAAAGGGTGGGTAGAATTAAGAAACAAAAAAAGGAAGAGTAAAATCAAGGAGTCCCTAACTGAGGGGTCCCATGCTGGGGTTAGTGCCTCAACAATTTTGTTCATAGCTGTTCCATGCACCATCTTAAATTTATAAACTGTTAAAAAATTTTCTACAGTTATTATTTAGGAAGAAGTTTTTGAGAGGTGGGAAGTAGTATGGGGCTGAACATTTACATGTTCTCTCCTATGTTTTTTGGTTGCATTTGTGTCCAATCATATATAAATATATATATATATATATATATTAAACAAAAGTTTTTAATAAAATATTGTTAATTTTTTCTCAACAGTATGCATTATACAAAATTTAAAGAATCATAGGACCACTCACAAGGTTTTGAAAAGACTACTATAATTTCTCAGCAATGCCCCCTTAAAAATAATTACATAGTCCCCTACATGGGACCCCCATCTAAAATTGTCTGACAGACATGTCATGAATTTCGGGCTTTCTGAACTGCCGGGTACACAGAGGCAAGCGTATTGGGCTTTTATTGTTCGCAGGGCTGGGGTATTTCCTGTTGCAATTAGGTGTAATCCTTGGGTGATGGGATTGCTTGCCAGAAGGCTGATGCTTATCTCTGATTGGAGATCTTCTCTTGCAGCTGAGTTATGAATTCAGTCTGCTAACAAGCACAGGGTTTCTATTGCGCCTTGAACTTCACCAGCTCGAAATCAAAGGAAATCAAATCCGTAGATGATTATTTACTAGCAACAACACCTTATGGTTCAATGGTTATATTAACAGGCAATAACATAATGTAATTTCCATAAGTTTGACTGTTTGACAAAGCATAGGGAATGAAGGCCTTCAAAGGCATCCAGACGCTCTTGGAGTCAGAACAGTCTATTAGAATGGCAAAAACGCGCGCCTTCTCTGTCCTCCATCTGTGAACCATGACAATTTATCTTCACAGCCTTCTGTCACCTTCATAAAGAATATGAAAACAATATATAAAGGAAGAAAATTATTCGAGAAGGAGAATGGTTCATGATAGAAGATATTTTCTGGTTTTTGCACACAGACTTGACACACAATCAGCTTGTACCCCAGCTCATTTGTTATCCTCACTGTACTCCTACCATGGAATATGATAACCTCATCATAATAAGACCGATATAGATTTATTGGAAAGAGTGGAGATGATATGCATTCTAAATTATGTGAACTGCATTCCTTGAATTGCCACTATGGATAGCTTTATGGATTGAGAGTTGATCCGGTCAGATAAAGTATATAGAGAGACACGGATAGAGAAAATAATGCAATTTAGTTCTTCTCTCTTTTACCTCTAATGCTACGTTACCGGATATGCTGTAGCAGGCCCTAGGATATGATTCGATATGTGATTGGGTATGATATGGGAGTGGGGGCAATTTGAGGGGGAAACGGGCAGGGGCATATCCTGCCCGTTTGGCCCACATACCCTGCATAAAAACATGATTATTTTTTTCAATTTTGCTTCAGGAAAAGTCAAACATGGACCTCAAAAAACAATTAAAAAAAAAAGAAAGTGGATTCTCAATCTTAAAAGCAGCATTCACACTCATTTTTACAAGGAAGGGGCAACAAAGTGTTGGGATGTGGACCCAAAGACTGCTGACTTGGATGCCTCCATTCCTTGCCTTTCATTGCTTGACATGGAGCTAGACGGTGCTTCACACGACCTACATAGTGGAGCTAGTGGGAGTGGTACTGCTACTGTTTGTGGTTCTAATGAACCACATGATGATGAAGACATCACAGGCGGAGACGAAAATTAATATAGTGAATCATGAATATGTTGATTTGTCTTTATTTTTGTCCATACATTGTAACATTTGCACTATGTACTTGTTATAAAACTAATCTTATTTCGACTATTGAATATTATGATATTTGGCATTGAATTATGAGTATGTTTTGTTGTTATTTAACTTATTTTGTTTCCTTTATGCATATTATGTGGTTAGTTTGCTTATATGGCTATATTTTTTATATTATATATATATATTTTTGTACGGCCATATCCAAAAATGTATCCAAGCCCTCCCAAAAAAGTCCTCGTATACACGTATCTGATTCTCGTACCCGTATTCATACTTGTATCCGTATCGGCAATGTAGCTCTAATGTAAAACATGTGTCAGTAACTTTTAAGACCAAAGCTAATCTCATACCCATCCCCGACATTAAAAATGTTCTTTTCCCCTATTGAGAAAATAAGCTCTTTTGAGATAAACAATCCTTATTAGTTATTAGGAGCTGACTAGCCTCCCACTAAATAATTTTTTTCATACTACAATATCTCACTTTAGCTAAGAAGTGACCCAACTTGTCATTCCATCATACCAACATCCAATCTTCATTTCACCAACTAACTCCCTTTGTGCATCCACCAAGATGCATTAACACTGCAATGGAGTTTTGAATGCGGGTCATAGTTCCAATAAGTGCCCCATCTTAGGACAAGACCATAGCACTGTAGACAAACATATAGGAAAGTTCATCACAGTGGAAATCTTCTCAATTGGCTAAAGTGTTTTCTTTTAAAATTTAGATTTCTCAATCAGTAATTTTTTCCAAGTGCATTAGTTGACATATAATTGTCTAGATTATTGATCAATTTTTTTACAAATCTTTCTTGAATTTAGGTTTTTTGTTTGCAAAAATAATTTAAGTTCGCCAAGGTGGAGTAGTTGCCATGATGATGGCTCAGGGTCAAGCCCTGGTAGGACATACTTCCTGAATGAGTGGCCATAGTAACCAAGAGAGAATTTTCAAGCAAACTTTGGCAAAATAGAAACCACTCCTAAACTAAATAGTAAACTATGATTGATGATGCATTTTCCATGTATTAAATGGCAGCATGTGCTTGTTACCAAGGCCAATAAAAGAATCTTTTATCGGAATAGCATGTGGTAAAATATTTTACAAAATGTGCACCCTGGATGCATGATAAATACTTTCCCTGTCACTATCATTATAGCTATGCAGACTACTATCACACATCATAGATTGTGGAACAACACAACAAATAAGAGCTAACTATTTTTCTTTGAAAAACTTGGTAGAAACTTGATATGAACCTCAAATATAATCATGTAAATATGCAAAAATATAATGGAGACCAACACACAAAATATATTGGTGGGCCAAGTTGCCTAAATATGAATTATATTCAAAAATACCCTTGAGGTAGGGAAACACCATACAATATTCCTTATAAGGAAGGAATCGCTCCACTATTGCAAGTCTCTTTGAGGGGCAACCTTCTCAGAGCATACACTCCAATTACAATAATTCTCCTTGACCCCCTTACACAATGATATGCCCCTTCTTATATAGATCCTCTTACAATAATAACTACGTAGATCGCTAATCCTAGTGCATGCTTACTCATTGCTCGATATAAGAAATACCGCAAGTTACCCAATGGATGGGTATATCACTAATCCCAATGTAGGCCCACTCATTGCCCAATGTGATAAATACCACAAGTTACCCATATGAATGGGTATACCACTAATCCCTATGTAGGCCCACTCATTTCTCAATATAATAAATACCACAAGTTACCCATATCACTAAGAGGATGTGTGCCACATATCAACATCTCTACACATCAATATACATCATACTATCATCTCTCTAGGTACATTACATTCCATTTCTCTTAGCATGTCTCGCCTTCAAAACATGAGAAAAAAAAAAATGTTAAAAAAACAAAAAAAAAATCATCATATAACAATAGATTTTTTCCTCAAATATTGAGGACTAAGTGGAGGTCCGTCCATGTATCCACTTCTTTTTTTGTTTTTCCTTCATTTGTGTGGAAAATATGTTTTCTTCAAAAGCTTGAGGACTAAGTGGAGTCTCGTCCATGCATCCTCTTCTTCGTTTGCTTCTTCTTTCTATGCTTGGATATGATCACGTACAACAACATTGTGATGAACATAACAAACTTAATCACTCTAACCTAAGGTTGATTCTCAAATGTAGCACATAGATCTATGTATAGATCAACTAATAAAATAACATCAATTGTAAACATGTAATCAAAATTGTCCAATTAAAGGAAGAACGCCTGTGGAGAATCCTTGACAACAATTGGAAGAACTTCTTTGGATAGCTTTGAATCATCCAAGATAAGAGGAAAATAATTTTCTACCTTATGTATAGAAGACTCTTTGAAGAGAAGACCAAAAAATCAATCCCATCCAAATGAAAGAAATTCTCATACCACTCTCTATAAATATCCTCCAAATCGATCCATGTATCTATTTCCTTTCCATATTCTTTTTCCATAAGTAAATGAATAGAAATTTCCTCATGCCATTCTTTGCAACTATCCTCCAAATCAATCCATGCATCTATTTCCTTCCTATATTCCTATACTATATTGTAATGAAGAATAAATCTATCAAAAGCATCCATTACTCCATCTCTAAATTTATGCAAAAAAATTATCCACGCCCTCCTTTTTTGAATCTTCATGATTATCTTTTTTTTTTCCTTTCTTAGTGTCTCATTGATCTAGGAAAGGTTGTTCATTTCTTGTAATGAAAAATTCTTTCGTGCATTTTGCATCCGAACCAACCATCTTAGTGCAAGACCCTTGGGATAATTGAACAAATAACTTTGCCAAAATTTTGAACAAGAACTGATCTCCTTAAATTGGAACCATCATTATGTAGCATCAATATCATTATCTCTAGAACATTTTTGAAGCCCCATGATCAATAATTCATAAAAGCTAGTGTCAAAGATTTTTTTTGGGCACCTATCTACCATAGATTTGAAAATAAAATCATATAGAAAAATAGGCCTAAATTTAAATTTTCATCTACACAAAACAACACCTAATTTGTTCCCCTGGAATAAAAGATACGATTTTTTTTACATGTTGCGCATAAAAAAATCAGGTTTGCATGGTCAATTTCAGATCGTGATATCTTCTTTGATACTGCTTAGAATTTTCAAAAAGCTATTAAAGTACTCGTTTTAGTAGCGAAGGAATTGTTTGGCTCAGACCTTTGTGCGAGGAGAAAAACCTTCTTGCAAGCTATTCGCTTTCCTTAAAAACATAGTAGCATAAATTGTTTGGGGATTTTTTTCTTCAAAAGTACAAGTTTTTTTTCAAAAAATCACGATTAATTTGGGAAAAAGGGGCAAAAATCGGAAAAAAATTAAAATCGTCGAAAAATGTGGAAAAAAGAGAAAAGATTGTTCTTTTTAATTTTTAAATACATTTTCATTGCAGAGAGATACATATTAGGCATTTCAATTGCATAAAGAATAGATACAGATTATGAGAAGAAGATAAATGAGATTGTACGCCATCAAAATCAATAATCTATTTTTTAATTACTTTTCATACTATTCAAATTTCATTATATTTGCATTTCAAAATGCATATTATTGTCATTTACAAGGGAACAAAAAATGGGAGGGAGCCAATGGCAACAGGTAGACTATGGATCAATAGGTCTAGGATTCAACATCTCACCAAGGTTCAAGCCTCTTCTAATTTGATGTCGAAGTCAGAATCATCAAAATTAGGCTCTTCATTACTTTTGAGTCATTTGAAATCTCGATCGATCTCGTCAGGTTCATCGGCCAATCTTCCTCAATGGTACCGAGCATTATCAAATAAAATATATATGTTAGTGAGTTTGGTGAATAATACGCTATAAAAATATAAATCAACTTTTCATATGAATTGAGAATTTAAAATGCAATATTTATTAACTTTGAGTTTTCATCGTCTTTAGGAGAAGATTGTGGTGGACAAATGTGAAATCATTCATTTGTTTTTGAGTGAATTGATTGCATTTTTTTGAATGTATATGTTCGAACACACTCCAATTACGCTCGAATGCGGATGAATTGCATAGCTGACTCAAAATGTGCATTTCTATCCTTCAAAGGTGTTTGGTTTCTATGCCAAAAAATCTCACAATTGTGTTGTAGAAATAGATTTGTCAACATTGTAACATGCACAATTCGGTCAAAAAATTAGCACTTTAACCATCCATATGTAGAAAGATTGTCTATCTGATTGAAAGGTCTTCCTTTCTATGATGGCTGCCTTACTAGATAAAAAACTCCTTCCTTGTTTGTACATTGGCAATTCTCTCATAGCTTCAAATTTTTGTTGCTTAGGAAACATTCTCTCCATGCACTTAAATAAGCTCCTATGACCTTTGCATCACCTCGAAATGAGATGCCAAAGAACAACATTAGATTCAAGAAGTATCCAACTGCATGGAGAGAGAATGCATTTGTCGATTCCATATTTTATCAACTATCTCCCATAATGGCATGTACTTTGCCTCATTATTCTCCAATCTGTCTCTAATAGCTTCTTTGGCCCTATCCATTGCCTCATACAAATAACCCATGAAGGGTTTATCTCCATCGACAAATCTTAAAACTTGAACTTGAGGCTAAGAAAATAACATAATTTGTTCTACCTTTTCTCCAAAAGATGGTGAGAAAATGTAGTCATTCACCATTTTGCCATCCATATGTTTCGAATGGTGGATGCCAAAAGTTGGAGATTGCCTTTTTTGCTTGTTTGCGCACAGTTTTTTTTCAACATGTACTCTTTAGTTGGGTTTGCACTTTAGGGGTAGTGCGAGGGCTAAAATAGAAATGAATGTTTTTCTCGTTTGTGTTTGGCCCATGAGTACTAATTCAGGGGTCGTTTCATATTTTCTTTCCTTTCCTTTTTCATATTCTGGGACGGCCCTGATGTGCCATCAAATTGATCACCTCTTTCATTTGAAGAGTTAGATCCCACTTTCATACTTGTTCTTGCCCTTTTAGCTTTCGACTTTGCTTATATTTAGAATGTTGCTATACCCTAATTGGTGACATCTACAAGGTATGTGTTAGTGCAATGTGTAACTTCATGCCTTAGTTGTCTCATCATATACCACTTGAGATGATGCCTCTACTGCATATATGTCCACAAAAGTTGCATTCGAACTTGTTTGTGTTCTCATTGACTGACGTGCCATAGTTCTATGCAAAATATTTCTCACGTGGCATTATGATCAAATTTGCAGTATGCATAATTTTTTTTGTTTAGATGCTGAAATGTTTTGAAGGTGTTCAGTTATCCCTTATCACTCTAAAGAAAAACCTTTCACTCCAATTTATCATTTTGACTTTTCGATATACTTAAATCTCCAATAGCCAAACTATCCAATATTCCATGCACCTTCTTATATACCCTAAGGTAGGTGGAAGGGTAAATGGTACGAAAGAACAATTCTCTCGATATACCAAACCTTCTTATATACCCGAAGGTACATGTAAGGATGATAATAAGTGGAAGAGAGACGTGTGTGAGAGCAAGGTGATATATGAGATTAGAGTGGCACTGAGAAAAATGACACGTGAAAAGTCTTGGGTCTAATGGAACAACTGCTCACAAAACACAATTCATAGCTCGTAGACATGGTGCCCGTCTGACACTGAGAAACCCCCCGTGTTGGATTTACAACTGAACGATAGATTCCACAAGAAAAAAAAAAAGAATAAAAAAAGTGTTTGAGTTTTTAAAAAATTTTTTTTTTTAGTGTTTTGCGTCCCTACAATTATTAGTACTTATTACATAGACAATAAAATAATATAAAAGCACTTATTATTTTGCGTTAAAAACAAAAAGTTCATTGTAAAAATTTGGCTATGTTTTTAAAAGTTTATATTAAATGTGAAATAATTTAATATTAAAAAAATACTAACTCATTTAATTGCAGGATATGCTTTTTAAAGTTTATAATAAAAAATATTAATATTAAATATTAATAAGATTTAATATTTAACATTGCTATTTTTTAAATTTGTTATTTCTAATATTAAATATTTAAAAAAAAGACTCTAATTTTAACCCTAATAGTGTTAGGGTTAGTTTTTTTTTTAAAATATTAAAAATTAAAAATGAAACATAATTAGGTTTTTTTTACCACTTAATATGTTCAAATTTAATAATTTTTTTAAAAAACATAACCTTGGGTAAGGGAACGGGCATGTTTTTAAAAAAATTATTAAATGTGAACATATTCAATATTAAAAAAAAACCTAACCCTGATCCTAACCCTACTAACCCTTTTTAGGGTTAGGATCAGGGTTAGGTTTTTTTAAAATATTGAATATGTTCACATTTAATAATTAAAACAAAAAAAAAACATGTTCTATAATGGTTAGATTTATGTTTGTTAAAGTTTTGGATGTTTAAACTTAAAAAAAAAACCTAACCCTATTTGTAATCTTATTAGGGTTAGGATGAGGTTTTTAAAAATATTTATTGAACAAACAACAAATATATTTCAAATTAAACAAATTTTTTAACTTCTTTGTTTTTTTTCCAATATCAAGTGAAAATCTCTGACTTTTTGCTAAAAATTACGGAGTTTTCGCTTAAAACCTCGGATTTCTTGTTTTTCTTCAAACTTATTTTCGAAAATCTTCTCTTCAATGGTGAAAACTAATAAAAAATGACTCAAAAATTTATTTTTGGTATTTATAACTAGAAAAAACGTGTTGAACAGTGAAAATCGTGATTTATATAGGTTTAAATCTCGACTTTAAAAAAAATGTGATTTTCAATGATTTTTTGGGCAATTGTTTCAAGTTTTTCAATGGTTTTTACTGTTTTTTCATGGTTTGCTATTTGTAGGGTGTTGACCAGTCAAAACCCACAATTTTTGAAGGGAAAAGAGCAATTTTTACAACCTCTGAAGAGTACTCGCAATTAATCATGTGTTTTTGCCGAGTTCTGCTACTATGCTTAAAACAAATGTGCTAAAACAAAAATTCTCCCACTTGGCCCAAATCGTGGCTTTGATACTAGATATTATGAATCTCAAATATAATCATGTAAATATGCAAAAATACAATGGAGATCAACATACAAAACATATTGGTGGGCCAAGATGCCTGAATATGAATTTAATTCAGAAATACTCTTAAGGGAAGGAAACACCATACAATATTCTTTATAGAGAAGAAATCACTCCACTATCATAGGCCTGTTGAAGGGGGCATCCTCGTTAGAGCATATGGTCAAATTAAAATAATTCTCTGTGATTCCCTTACACAATGATATAGCCCTCCTTATATAAACTCTCTTATAATAGTAGATGGGTAGATCGCTAATCCAATGTAGGCCCACTCGTTGCCCAATATAATAAATACCACAAGTTATCCAAATGGATAGGTATATCACTAATCTCAATGTAGGCCCACTCGTTGCCTAATTTAATAAATAACACAAGTTACCCATATAGATAGGTATACCACTAATCCTAATGTAGGCCCACTCATTTTCCAATATAATAAACATTACAAGCTACCCATATGACTAAGAGGATGTGTGCCACATGTCAACATTTTTACCCATCAATATACTTTATAATACCATCCCTCCAGGTACATTACAAAACTTGGAAAAGAGTTGACGAAAATGATCACTTAAACTATTCTTATTATGAAATTTCATGATTAGTTTTGATGTCAATTTCATTATTAGTCTAAAACTCGAAACAAATAACTTTCCCTTTTTTCCAAGAACCAAGTAAAACTTGGAAGTGATTGGTCTAGAGTACTTTAACTATGACAGAGACTATGTTTTACAAATTAATAATATTTATTGTATCAAAATGGGAAAATGATGAAATTTATGGACTTCCATGAGCAGTGACTAAGCTATTTCTGCAAAGTGAATCTTATGATTGACAATCTGCTACTAGTTATGAATGAGCTACATCTATTGCTACATCATTTATGATATCCACAACTCTTGTTGTATCTATATGATTTGATAGAAATCAGATAGCTTTTCGACAATTGGGAACCAATGGAAAGTCTTTGGAATGCAAACAAGGTAATGAGGGGAAGGCGAGGTTTGAATTTTCAAACCAAGTGTGTATGCACGCTGACAATTTTGTCGCTTCTCCACTTCCTTTGTGTCTCATTGAATAGCTAGTTGGTCAAACTTCAAATTCAATAGCTTTGAGTTTCTTGGCGTTATTTTCACCACTAAAGGCCATTATCTGACACACATTAATTCCACATGCAACATTATATATGTTTCTCCTAACTTCTGCCACAAAGTTTCCTGAAATCTGATCTAGGAGCATCTCCCAACAACTGTCGCAATGATACTGCCAACCTTGTTCTCACAAAGTGTGGTAACTGTGGTTCCTGCTCACTGGTTTGCGATACCCCAGAACAACCTACCGAGGTTTGCGATACCTTAGAACAACCTCTTGAGGTTTGCGATACCTCCAAGTTCATCAGTTTGTCTCTAGCAGATGTTGCACACACTTTCTTAGTGGCACAATGAAAACTGTGCAGATTGGATGTGGAGCCACTCCATGTGTGCACCAAACCTTATGAGGTATTTGTTATCATTAAGAAGTGCATCATTGTAAGAATGTGTACTTGTTCTCTCTCATGTTGACACAATGGAAACTCTCCAAGGTGTGGGTGGCCATATATTGAAGAGTCTCCATATGAAGGGCTGGTTCCCTTTGGTACATTCACCTACTCTCCAAACTCTCTAATTTAGTGATTTATTGACTAGTAAAAGGGTAAATACTCAAATTGGGATTAACATGAAAACTGAAAATTTGGGGTGATGTGCCAATGTTAACGTCAATTATGCCTATACTTGACACACTTGGAAAGCTAAAAAACTTACATACATTCACTTCATCTTCATACAATGACTCTTACATCAGTATTTCATACAAAAGTCTTGACAAACACTCACACTAGCGTGGAAGGAATAAACATAGGTTGAATTCACTTCTAAATTAGGTAGAAATCAGATTTAGACACTTGATATGACCTGTAAGAATTCTCATATGCTGCATAAATATGAAAAAATCAGATATAAACATAGAAAAATCAATCATTTATTAATTTACATCAATAAATATGAGGCACACACTTCATGAATAGCCTGAAAATGGTGGAAAATCAGCTTCTTATTGCTTCCAAAGTGATGTAATATAAATCTCTATGGCCAAAAGCATTATCTCCTCTTCTTTCAAAAAATGAACATACATATAAAAAAGAAAGTTAGGAAAGAGGAGACAAAGCAGCTCCGAACTAGGGATCAGTCATCATGCCTAGTCATCCTTCACTCTTCCTTCAACTCAACCCCTAAACTCCAAACTCCTACGTAGTACATCTAGAGTTTAAACTTTTTTTCTTGGAACATGGCGTATGAGAGAGAGAGAAACTTGTTTGAATGTTTTGAAGAAGTCCTAGTTCCTCATTCATGGCCTTTTTTTAAGGCAATTGGTCTCCTTGCATGCTTTGATGGTCTTCAATGCTTGAAGAGGTGTTGATCATCTTCACTCAACTCCTTGTGAACAACACATTTAATCTCCTTGAGACTCTCCATCTTTCTAGTGAGTGACTTCAGCTATCTTTCTTGTATCTTGAAGTTTGACCCACCTCTGCACCTATATTCTTGCATGTTTCTTTCTCTTGACTTCTTCAAATTGCTCCAAGGTGGCATAGAAGGGAGAGGCTTACATGTTTCATTTGTTGAAGGAGTCTCCTCCATGAAAATAGGCCCTCAAGACTCGATCAAGTCTTTAATATACTCCTCCATTCTTGCATGTTGCTTCTCCACCTTAATATGGCTGATTGAAGGCTTCTTGTTTGACTTGTCTTTTTCCACAATTAGCTCCAAGGTGGCATATAAGTGAGAGAAAAGGCTTGTTGATGTTGTTGAAGACTCTTTCCAACCTTGAGTCCATTTTGAACACAAACACTTAACCTTTTATTGATCTCCAAATGGCAAAGAGCACATGTGATTGACTTGGCAAGGTTGTTGAAGATTTCAATGCATTGATTGAGCTTGTGGATTGTCTTCTTCCTCCAAGGTGGCGTAGAAGGCAGAGGTTGCATGTTTTAATTATTGAGCTCTTCATGAAATAGCCTTGATGAGAGTGCATTTGATGGTGAACAATTACAACTCTTCATATTGATCCTTTTTAGATATGCTCATCTTCTCCATTTTGACAAGCTTGTTGAATGCACAACGAGAAATTTCAACTTGATGATCTTGCATTATTTGAACAGAGGAGTCTAAAGAGGATTGGAACATCATCACCATGGTGGCACAAACCTTAAAACAAAATTTCAACTCCAAACTCCATATACAACTTCAAAAAATATTCTCTTGTGCTCTATAGGCCTCAAGAAACCCTGATTTGGATTTGGGGGTCTAAAATGAGTTTTAGGTCTTACCAAACACTCCTATGTTCATTGTATATGTCTCAATGGGGCAGAGTTGGAAAAGTTTGAAAATCATAAAAACTTTTCACCAAACTCTCAAACAAAAATTCACAAAAAAATGCTTGCTTGCTGCCCGTAGGGTCACCTAGAGATGTTTTTCAATGATTTGAGTCTATTTTGCATTGGTTTTCATTGTATAAGCATGGATTTAGACATGTACATGAAGTATAAATCCTCTTACATCATTATGCCTTTAGAAAGATCTAAAACACTCATTTCTAACTCCATTTATGAGCAAATTAGTCTAAAACCTTGATTTCCTTCATGGTGCAGACCTGTGTTTTGCTATTTTTTCTCTCATCAGGGACAATACGGACATGAAACCACTTGGAAACATTCAAGGACATCAAAACAAACCTCTATGTCAAATTTCAAGAGATTTTACTCAGTATAACTCAAAATATGTACTTTGTAGTGCTTACTAGTTTGCATTTTCTCAATTTTGAATGCTTATAGGTCTGAGTTTTGGTGTTTTCTTGAGTTTTATGAGGGTTAAAGACCTCATTTTTTTTGCATTAAAACCTGGAAGAGCTCCTCTAAGCATTCCAACCATTAGATATCTTCAACCAATCACTTAAACCTCTTAAAAAATGTCTTTTTTGACTGTCTCACTTGCATGTTTGAAATCCTGCAACTAGTATCTTTATCTTTCTCCATTATTTGCATTGAACTTTTGATTGAGGAAGGTGTAGGAAGGTTATTTATGCCCCATAAGAGTTCACACAACTTCTCATTGCAACAAAGAACTCGAAAATGCAAACATATTGCATAAAATTGAGCTATTGAAGTTTTAAAAGGGTTTTAGAGCGCCTTTCCTTTTTAATGATGGTTCATAAATTTAAGTCCCTGTAACATGCAAATAATGCATATAATATTGATGGCAGAGGGCCCCCTATCTTTGCCTAAGATCATTCAAACCAACTCTTCTCGTTCATGAACCGAACATTTGAAAACTGCCCTTACTAGTTTGCAATTAACTTGCTAGAGGAATAGAAGAATTTTTTTTCAAAATTTGGACTTGTGAGCTGTTCTTGAGCATGGTTTTGGCTTGATGAAGGTTGTATGATTTTTTGGATAAATATTTAATCTTCACTCTATTAATGGAGTATTCTTAAAAACTTACACATAAGAAACCTTGACCAATGGTGGAAAATTTGGTTAACATTCTTAGCAACCCTACTAGGATGTTTTCCTACTAGACACTCAAGAATAGTAGCCTTAACCATTGGGCTATGGAGTCATCAAAATATCACCAAATATGAAACTAAAAATTACCACAATCAATAACAACACTTAAACATAATCACTTAGATAATTTAAAACTAATACAACTACCAACTAAAAATGTGCAAGATATAACTCAGAGGAAAGTGAAAACTATAAATAGTATATACAAGGAAGAACCTATCTTTAGTAACAATGCTTAAGATGAATCCGATTGACTGGGATTGGGAGCTCTTCACCATCATCTTGGCTAGTTGGAAGGCGTTGTGAGGCTTGCAACTGGAAATCATGTAAGGACCACTCCAAAGTGAGTCAAATTTTGTGTCTTCCTGGTTTGGTCCTATCTTCATCCCATTTGATAACCAAGTCACCTTCCTTGAAGCTCCTTGAAGATGTTTTTCTATCAAATGTTATCTTTATTTGTGCTTGATGCATCTCTATAACTAACATAGATTGATTTTTGATTTCTTCTAACTCCATAAGTTCAGCGTATCTCACTTCCATAGGCACACTCTCCAACAATTCCCGCTGATGCATTAGCTCCAAAGCAGGGAGTTCAAGTGAGATTGACAATCTGGGTTCTCTCCCATACACTAGCTTGTAGGGTGAATTGGCAATGGACCTCTTGAAGGTGATCCTATCAACCTATAAAATTGACTTTAACTTCAAATGCCATGTCCTTTGATTGTTTTCAATGATTCTCCTAGCGATCTTCAACAAAATTTTGTTAGTAGACTCAGTAAGGCCATTGCTTTGTGGATAATAATTGGAAGAAGTGTTGAGATACACACCATTTTGGACAGCCCATTGATTGATTTTAGCCCCTACAAATTATAGTAGAAGGAACACTAAACCTTGTGAACAAACCTTCATAGAAGTCCAAGACACATAATTCATTTGCTTTTTTTAAATACACTGCTTCTGTCCATCTAATAAAGTATTCTGTGGCTGTAAGAATCCATTTGTGGCCCAAGCTAGAAGGTGGATTGATGAGACCAATGAAGTCCAAATCCCATTGGACAAAGGGCTGTTATACTGAAATAGGTTGAAGAGGTAAGGCAACAAGCATTTTCTTTCCTGCAAACAACACACACTTCTTGCACTTCCTTACCCAAGCATGACAATTTCTGAAATTGTTTGGCCAATAATATCCACCTCTCATGATTTTGAGGGGTGTTTTCCTTGCTGAAAAGTGGCTTCCACCTTGTCCATCATGAAATTCTTCAAATAATCTTTTAACTTGACTTGGCTCTATGCATCTCAACAACATGTCATTAACATTTTTTTTGAACAACACACCATCAACAAGCAGAAAAGGAATAGATTGCAGCGTAAAGTACCTTCTCTTTGAACCACTTAAATTTGGAGGATACATATCACTTTGAAGGTACCTTACCATATCTTGAAACTAGCTTGCTGAAGGTATATGATTAGCTGCAATATTTTCATCATTCAAGACCAAAATTGCCTATTTACTTTCTTGCAAGTCTTGAGCCAAGTGCTCACACAACCCTTTGCCTCTAATCAGTTTGGTTACCTTTATTTTCACATCATATTCCATGACCTTTGTTATCCAACTTGCTCTCTTTTCACTTATGTCTTTATTCAATAAAAACTCTTTGATGCTAGGACGGGCAACCATCACATGGATCTTGTTGTTAGATGGCAGGTGCCTAAACTTTTTGAGACGTCTGATTATGGAAAACACATGTTTTTCAACAAATATGTAGCTTGTTTCATATTCTTGCAAGCTTTGATTGAAAAATGCTATGGACTGCTCCAAACCTTGCTAATTTTCTTGTATCAATATTCCTGAAATTGTATCAACATTAACATATGCATACAACACAAAATCCATTGAGAAATCAAGATTGATAAAAGTGGGAGCACTAGCAATGGCTTGCTTGATTTCTTCAAAACTTTTCATGCCTTCCTTGGTCCAAGTAAAATTTTGATAATTCTTGAGCGTAGTTGTAAGAGGCCTTGACAAATTTGCAAAATAAGATATACACCTTTTTACAATGTTAATTTTGCCAAGGAAACTTTTGCAATGCTTTATTATGCTTAGGCAAGGACAATGCAACAATAGAGTTTATTCTTTCTGGATCAATACTCAAACCATGCTTAGAAACAACATGACCAAGGAGTTTACCTTCATGCATCAAAAACACACACTTCTTTGTGTTAAGTGTCACTCCATATTGTCTACATCTTCAAATACCTCTCTAAGATGAAGCATGCGATCATTTGTCTTCTTTGAAAAAACTGTAACATCATCCAAATACATAAGAACAAACCTATTGATCAAACTTTGAAAGGCCATATCCATGGCTCTTTGGAATGTTGCTCCTGCATTGGATAACCCAAATGACATTTTTTAGTATGCAAAGGTGCCCCACTTGGTGGCAAATGCTATTTTGAATTGATCCTCTTCCTTTGCAAGTATTTGGTTTACCCACATAACCATCTAGCAATGAAAACCTTTCCGAACTAGCCACTAGCTGTAGTATTTGTTCCATTGATGGCAAGGGATAATGGTCCTTGAGTGAGGCCTTGTTCAAGGCATGGAAGTCCACACACAATCTAATTTCATCGTTTCTCTTCCTCATGGGGACAAGATTAGCCACCCAAGTGGAATACTTGATAGGAAAGATGATAGCTGATTCAATCAACTTGTAAACCTTTGTTCTCATCAAAGGTTCCAGTTTGGGTTGATTGGCCTTTGTCTTTGTCTCACTGGTTTTGTATCTTCTTCTAGTTCAATGGTGTGTTGAGCCAATCTATGATCAAAACTTTTTAAATCATTGTACTCCCATGCAAACACATCAACAAACTCTATATAAATCAACAAATATTTTTTTGAGCTTGAGAGCATACTTTACCAAGCTTGAAAGCTTTTCCATTGACTGTGCCAATGCTTGCATAATGTTCTTCTTTGGTATACAAAGAAGATTTCTCCCTTCTTACCTCATCATCCTTACTGAAAATATTCTCGAGTGTGACAAGACCCTTGGGTAACTTGTTAGACTTGAGTTGAACTATTTGATCATTATATTGCTGCAAAAGTTTTGATTGATTTCTAGAAGAGAATTCAACCTCTTCTTGTAGGAAATGAACAACTTAATCATCATCTTTAAAGACTTGCCAATTTACATTATTATCAGGAATGGAGGGCCTTACCACAATCTTGATGTATGGCTGAGTTTTATCATTCTTTACATCAGTTGGAATGCCAAACTGGGCTCCTATTGCAGCCAACCTATCCACATGCTTATTGCTCTCTCCAGGCACTACTTGTATGTCAAATGTATCAAAGTCTTCTAGAAGATCTCATACCCTGTGTTTGTATGACTTTAACAATTGATTTTTATACATATTCTGCCCTCTTATTTGATGTACCACAAGTTCACTATCTCCAAATCCCTGTAAGTGGTTAGCTCCCATCTTTCTAGGTCATTACAAACCATGAACTAAGACCTTATAGATTGCTACATTGTTAGAGCATCTAAACTGAAGTTTTATAGCAGCAAAGTACCTTTGTTTGGAGGGTGAAATGAGCATCATACTAGTCCCTGTACCATGTTTATTCCGCGAGCTATCAAAATAGAGTTGGCATAAACCATCATTTAGCTCATCTTCTTTGTATAGAGCTGGAATTTGTGCACCATCCTCATGTAAACAATAAACTCCAAGTCCTATTATTTTGTAAGGATCATGCTCATGAAAATTAGTAGCCCATTCATCAAGAAACAAATCAGGAGCACCATCAAGAGATGAGTTTGCTTTAGCTTCACTAGCTTGCTCTACTTCATCTGAGATGACACAATTAATATTAACAATACTAGACGTATGGTTCTAAATAAAAATGAGTAGTAAGTTCTGAATGAATTGTAACTTTTGTTTCATGCCTTGTTCTAAACATGAGGTATGTCCAATCAGCTAAAAGAAACTTACCTATTTTTGAAGTGAAGTCACGTGATAAACACATAGTAAAGTATGGAGGGATCCACCACCACATCTTGCTGTGTAGTCACATTTTGGTATGCATGAAGTGTTAATTTCAGATTCTTGATTATACTCACTGTCTTGGTTGGAGAGCCATCAAGTTGCAAGACACCCTTAGTGTTTGGCTCATACACCAAACCCAACTTGTCTGCTATTTGTTTTGGCATTACTGTGCTACTTGCTCCATTGTCAACCATGCAATTACGAACTAGTGTGTTGGCAACAATCAAGAAAAAAGATATAAAGGAGGTGTCTTATTTGGTTTTGCATCATCTTTTGTGGCCTTTACCCCTTTATATTCCTGTTGTACTTGTTGCTTTTTTTTGTTGCTCTGAATTTGCTAGAACCACACTTCTCTACTAGTTTTGTAGACAAGTTAAGCCCTGAAAGCTCATGGATAAGGGTATCCTTTTGTCTTGGAACGGTCAATGAATCTCACATGGTCATGCTGATGTTAGCTTTCTTCATATGGTCTAATATGTTGAAGGAGCCTTCACTCTTTAGTTGCACCTTAGGAGTAATAGGACGCTCTTGCACTTGAGGCACTTGGTGAACCTTGCTCGCCTCAACATTTTGGTTTTTTCGAGTCAAAGGGGAAACAATTTGATCATTAAAACCTTTAGAAACGATATTAAAACATTTGAAATATGATTTTTTTCTTTGGTCTCATTTATAGCCCTTCTCTTGGCTCTTGTGATGGCTGCAACTAAGGTGTTTGATTTGCTAGGCTCACTAATTTGATTTACTACCATGTGATTATCAACTTGCCAATTAACTAAGGTTGCATACGGTTGTACTTGTACATGATTCACTTCCCCTTGTTGCATCATAGATTCATTGTGTTGGCCTCCTTGAAGAAAGGCTTCTTCTTGTGTCATTTGAGGAGTTGCCATATTTTATGTTACTAAAGCTTGATTTTGCACATCCTTGGTCTTAGAAAGTTGACAACTTGAATCTTGCATTAAATTATTTTGTACTGGTACAAGGGCCTTGGATGTGGAAGGAGCATTGGGGTCAATTGCAACATATGGTTTGGCTGGTGTAATGATTCATTGAGCTTGATATGGAGGCCTATTATCTCTAAAGCCTTGGTAGGGAGGTCTTTGCTCTCTATATGGCTGATATGTGGGTTGATTAGGTATTTGATATGGCCTATTGGCTTGATATTGTTGCATCTTCAGCTGAACTATCTCATTACCAAAAAATTGCAGCATACCTTTTAGTTCACCAAACTCACTAGATTGACTATGAGGAGTTTGAACTTGACTTTGAGGGACTGGAATTGGGGCTACTGATGGGCCCTGAGGAGGTGGAATGGGTTATGTTCTGAAAAAAAGGGCATTGGAGGCTTAGGTGCAAGTTTACCAGCCTGAATTTAACTATTTTCAGCTCTAATAGCAATCTCATAGGCATCCGAGAGTGTCCTACCACCCATGGATTGAATCGTAACTGAAATATTAGAATTCAAGGAACTTAAGAAGTATAGGAAAGCATATTTAGGAGATGGCCTTATCATAGGAGGTATTTTGTTCCATGTTTTTTGAAATCTAAGATTGAAGTTAGTCATAAATTTATGTGGTGCTCTCTTGATGGTAGTGAGCTGCTCAACAAGGGATAAATGATCTGATTCATTTTCAAATTGTCTATAGAATATTGCACCTAAATCATCCCAAGTGACAATGAGTTCAAGGAAAATTTTCTATACCATTGCAACGCCTTTCTCTTGAAGGATGCAACAAGTAAACGGATGGCAACATTCTCTTGAATAACATGGTGGAATGAACACAAGTTGACCACATCTTTGATATGTTCTATGGGTGTAGTTTGATCTTCACTTGTGAAATGTGGTAGGCTTTTGAGAGTTGAGGTTAGGATATCATCATATTGGGCCAAATTGAGAGGGCTTCCATCATTGAAAGGAACAAATACTTGGTTCCTAAGGACAGCGATGTTGATAGTGGGATTTGAAGTCGAAGTGGTTTGCACAATACGCTTATTTGACGATTGAAATAACCTTCTAAGATATGGACTTGTTCTTAAATTTATTTATTTTTTCTCTCCAATATAAGGCCACCTACACCTTTGAGAGTTTCCATTGTGTCAACAGGAGGGAGAATCTCCAGATGAAGGGCTGGTTCTCTTTGGTACACTCCCCTGCTTCTCTCTAAACTCTAATTTAGTAATTTCTTGACTATGAAAAAGGTAAAAGGAGCAATACTCAAATTGGGATGAACATGAAAACTGAAAATTTGAGGTGATGCATCAATATTAGTGTCAATTATGCTTATACTTGACATACTTGAAAAGTTAAAGAACTTGCACACACTCACTTCATCATCATAAAATGATTCTTACATCAATATTTCATACAAAGGTTTAGACAAACACTCACACTAGCATGGAAGGAATGAACATAGGTTGAATTCACTTCAAAATTAGGTATAAATCAGACTTTAACACTTGATATGACTTGCAAGAATTTTCATATGCTTTATAAAAGTGAAAAATTCAAATATAAACATAGAAAAATCAATCATTCACTAAGTTACATTGATGAATATGAGACACACACTTCATGAACACCTTGAAAATGGAGGAAAAATCAGTTTCTTATTGCTTCAAAGGTGATGTAATATAAATTTTGGTAGAGTTTTTGTATAGCCAAAAGCATAATCTCCTTTTCTTTTAAAAAATGAACATGCATGTAGAAAAGAAAGTTAGGAAAGAGGAGACAAAGCCCCAAACTAGGGATGAGTCATCATGCTTAATCATCCTTCACTCTTCCTTCAACTCAACCACCAAATTCCAAACTCGTACATAGTACATCTGTTTTAAACTTTTTTTCTTGGAACCTGGTGTAGGAGAGAGAGAGAAGCTTGTTTGAATGTTTTGAAGAAGTTCTAGTTCCTCATTCATGACCTATTTTTAAGGGAATTGGTCTCCTTGCATGCTTTGATGGTCTTCAATGTTTGAAGAGGTGTTGATCATCTTCACTTAACTCCTTGTGAACAACACATTTAATCTCCTTGAGACTCTCCATCTTTTTAGTGAGTGACTTAAGCTATCTTTCTTGTATCTTGGAGTTTGACCCACCAATGCACCTATATTCTTGCATGCATGTTTCTTTCTCTTGACTTCCTTAAATTGCTCCAAGGTGGCGTAGAAGGGAGATGTTTGCATGTTTCATTTGTTGAAGGAGTCTCCATGAAAATAGGCCCTCAAGACTGGATCAAGTATTTAATATACTCCTCCATTCTTGCATGTTGTTTCTCCACTTTAATAGGGCCGATTGAAAGCTTCTTCTTGTTTGATTTGACTTTTTCTACAATTAGCTCCAAGATGGCGTAGAAGTGAGAGAAAAGGCTTGTTGATGTTGTTGAAAACTCCTTTCAACCTTGAGTCCATTTTGAACACAAACACAACCTCTTATTGATTTCCAAATGGCAAAAAACACATGTGATTGACTTGGCAAGGTTGTTGAAGATTTCTATGTATTGATTGAGCTTGTGGATTGTCTTCTTCCTCCAAGGTGACATATAAGGGAGAGGTTGCATGTTTTATTTGTTGAGCTCTTCATATAATAGCTTTGATGAGAGTGCATTTGATGGTGATCAATTACAGCTCTCCATACTAATCCTTCTTGGATATGTTTATCTTCTCCATTTTGACATGCTTGTTGAATGCACAATGAGAATCTGCAACTTGATGTTTTTGCATTATTTGAATAGGGAGTCTAAAGAGGTTTGGAACATCATCACTATGGTGGCACAAGCTTTAAAACAAAATTTTAGCTCCAAACTCCACATACAACTTTAAAAAATGTTCTCTTGTGCTCTCTAGGCCTCAAGAAACCATTATTTGGATTTGGGGGTCTCAAATGAGTTCTAGGTCTCACCAGACACTCCTATGCTCAATGGGGTGAACCTAGAACAATTTTAAAATCTTGAAAACTCTTCACCAAACTCAAACAAAAATTCACAAAGAAGTCTCTGTTTGCTGCCCACAGGGTCACTTGGAGATGTTTTTCAATGATTTGAGCCTATTTTGCATTGGTTTTAATTGTATAAGTATGGATTCAGAGCTGTACATGAAGTATATCCTCTCACATCATTCAATGTTCTTGGAAAGATTTGAAACACTCATTTCTAACTCCATTTATGAGCAAATTAGTCAAAAACCTTGATTTCTTTCATGATGTAGACATGTGTTTTTCTATTTTCTCTTTCATCAGGTAGAGTATGAACATGAAACCACTTGGAAATAGTCAAGGACATCAAAACAGACCTTCATGTCAAATTTTAAGAGATTTGACTTAGTAAAACCCAAAATATGCTCTTTTTAGTGCTTACTAGCTTGCACTTTCTCATTTCTAAAAATCTGTAGGTTTGAGTTTTAGCGTTTTCTTGAGTTTTATGAGGCCTAAAGATCTCATTCTTTTTGCATTAAACCTTGGAAGAGCCCCTCTAAGAATTCCAACCATTAGGTATCTTCAACGAATTACTTAGACCTCTTAAAAAATGCCTTTTTTGACTGTCTCATTTGCATGCTTGAAACCCTACAACCTGTACTTTTACCTTTCTCCATTATTTGCATTGAACTTTTGATTGAAAAAGGTGTAGGAAGGTAATTTATGCTCCATAAGAGCTCACACAACTTTTCATTGCAACAAAGAACTCAAAAATGGAAACATATTGCTTAAAACCGAGCTATTGGGGTTTTAAAACACCTTTCCTTCTTAATGATGGTTCATAAAGTTAGTCTCTGTAACCTGCAACTAATGCATAGAATATTGAGGGCATAGAGGCTCCTATCTTCTCCTAAAATCATTCGAACCAACTCTTCTTCTCCTTCATGAACCAAACATATGAAAATTGCCCTTACTAGCTTGCAACTAGATTGCTAGAGGAATAGAAGAAATCTCCGTCAAAATTAGGACTTGAGTTGTTTTTTAGCATGGTTTTGTCTTGATGAAGGCTGTATGATGTTGTGGAGAACTTCTTGAGACTTCACTTCATGAATGGAGCCTTCTTGAAGACCTGCACATAATCAAACTTGACCAATGGTGACAAAATATGTCAACAGTATCCACTAGTGGCTTTGGTATGGTCCTACACACCTCCATGCCACATTGCAAAAGCTAACTCACTCTGTGGTACCACAAGGTGCCAACAACTTGTGGTCTTCATCCCAATAGATGCGAAGCGAGTGTTTTTGTTGAGTGTTACTTTTGACATGGATCAGCTCAATCATCGAAAGACGAAGAGTCACATAGAAACTCAACTGTTTTGTCTTCTGAAACGATTATTTCTACCTTTGTGTATTTGTATGTATACATATTTGTAGCTTTAGTTAGCAATCAGACTAGAATATAGACAATCATACAACTTTCTCAAGAGTATGCCATGTACAAAACACATAAATTAATAAAATGTTTTGTTCTAGTTTTATTATCTCCCTCTCTCTCTCTCTTGATTCCTTCCATATTATCATATAGCTTCCACTCATGCATCTAACACATCTAGATGCTCAATTAGAGTGTTGTCTTCCAAGATCCTCTTGGGCCTTGAATCAGAATCCCTTTTAGAATGTCGAAGACTTCTACAGGGGCATGAAGGACTGAAAACCAATTCACCATAATAGCTTGTAGTATTGATTTTAGAAGCTTGAGTCTCTTTGCAAATGGCAACTATTTCCCCTTCCAATTGTAAAGCTTGACTCTATTAAGATCTAGTCTAACCAGGATTGAAGAAGAACCGAAGCATAGCTCATGCATGATAGAGGCGAGAAGAGGAGAACTAAAATGAGAACCAAGAAGATTGCACAAACATTTAGTATTTGTGTGTATCACTAATTGGTAAATCCATCATATCAACAATGTCAAATACAAAGGAGGAGAAGAGTATTTATAGCAAAGTCAAGGACTTTCATCTCTTTTCTATTGGCCACACAAAAGGTGGCATTTAATGAATGTGGCACATGTTTGTAAGTAAGCATTAAATGCATCCTTGGACATGTGCACACTCTAACTACATGCTAACTAGCCTTAGTAGAAAAACTAACCACTTGAGTCAACTTAACTAGAGGTTCACAATCAATATTTGCGCCAACACCCCCCTTAAGTGCATCTTAAGGAGGTCTAAGGCAAAAAGCAAGAGTCTTAGAATCCTTAGAAAATAGGTCTCGACAAGAAACTTTGATGAGTTATCTATGTACAAATATGAAGAACATGCAGTGTGATGTCTAGTGTCTATATGGACGCCAATCCATCTTGCCAGAATACATGGGTGTCAAGTCGTTATAACCGCCAAGTCAAATTAAGAATTGGTCCTTTGAACAAGGATCACTCAGAAGGAACATTGATCTCAAGTAATTGGGTAGGAAGAACATGAGAAAGCATTGCATACCCATCCTCAAGGAAAATTGTGATAGCAAAGGATCTCTCATGAGATGATGGCAAAGTATTGAAGTAGGTGATGCTCTAGAATAGCAGTGATCTTCACAACACTGTAATGGCGTAATCCACACTTAGACGATGCTATGTAGAACGAAAGTGAACACCTGGTGAAAAACTTGTGATATTTGCACAAGTGGTACGAATCTACTACTCGAAATGTTGAAATACTGTGATAATTTTGATACCATAAAAAATGTTGGCTCAGAGACAATGTTTTGAATTTTGATACGACCAAAGATGGCGCAGAAACAACGTTCTGAATTTTGATATCATAAAAGATGGCTACCTGTGGGTAATTTTAAACCCTGATTTACGCTGAGGATACCGAATGTCACAACACGAGATAGTCATACTGCCAATGAAAGTGTCGAAAATACAAAATAGTACACCTAAGAATGTCATTGAAAGATGAGACATACTACAATCCTCATATGGGTTTCGGTAAACAAAGTGCCTAAGAAGATACCAATGTTCATGCAAGGAAACTAAATTCATCATTGTGCTAAAACAAAGAAAACACACATGCACACAAAGTTGTTTATTTGTAGAAAATAATCTCCCCTATAAAATGCATGAGTGGAAGTGGCAGGTAAACTAACCATGATTTGCTCAAGATGGCGAAGAAACTCTCAACAATCCAAAAAACCCCTGCATGAGTGGTCCAAAATCCACTACTTCGAACACAAAAATTGACTGATGATGGGGATACCAGAAGTCACAAAGAACGATCATCATGTTGAAGTGTCAAAAAACTACAAGGAATGAAGGAATTGTTTACACGAGTGACCCAAAATTCACTACTTGATCAACATGTTAAAAAATACACGAGTCTTGCTAGAAAGGTGCCATGTAAAAAGAGAATTTCCCTTAATAGGTTCCTGACAATGAGGCCATGTTAGTTATTCACAAAGTGAGGAAAAACAAATGAATTTTCAAGCCCAATGGCTCGTTGAAAATAGGAGACAAAAAAACTGCAAAAGTTTATTGTGGGGGGATTTGACCACCTGTCAGACTGGACTCCATCCTCTGGTCTTTGACAAGACAATATTTGGAATAATGTGACATAAAACACAAGAAAGTCACCATTGCATTTGCCAAATGCAATGAAAATGACCTTAGAAAGGACTTGCCAAGACGAAAATTGCAACCTCCAAGTGCAATAAAATTGCTATGCAAAAAATCCACCAAAGCAAAATGCATAACTGACCACACCATTGTGTAGAATTAAAAAAAATATCCAAGTTCAAAAAAGACGTCACGCTAAAATTTGAAACGAAAACTCATGATATGAGCCTAGGAAGGTGCTTGAAGGAGGTCTTCCATAGTTTCGTTGCAATAAATGTTGTACTAACACAAACCAATTTACCAAAATGTTCCAAACTCTGCTTCATTGCATCCGTGTCGGAAAAACCAAAGCCTCCTAAGCCTCACGAATTAGGAGCCCCCTGAAGTGAAAGTAGGTCTAGAAGATGCTCAAGTGGCGGTACAAATGATGACATCAACAAGTACAGATGATGCAACAAGGTGCCACATGTTAGTGCGACATGAACAAGGTGTAGGTCCGTACAGACTATACGAACATAATTTTTTAATTTCCAAAAAAATTGCCAAAAGTCCAAAAATATTCATGAAAAACTCAAAATCCTTATGGTACGGATCATGCATGAGTGTGAGTTGATCTCAATTTTTTTCAGATTGCTTGTCAGAAACCTATAGGGTGTTTATAGTTGATCCCTAGGTTTTTGGGCTTTCTGAACGCAATGGCGGTGTCGGTTTTGCTCTAGGATGTATATAAAATTGCTTTTAAAAAATGCTTAAAAGACTATCCTAAGCTACAGAGCTAGCCTTTAATGGCTCTCATACCATATTAAGATCTAGTCTAACTAGGATCGAAGAAGAATCAATGCATAGCTCATGCAAGACAAAGGCAACAAGAGGAGAACTAAAATGAGAACCAAGAAGATTGCTCAAATATTCAACCTCTGTGTGTATGTATTACTAATCTGTAAAGCCATCATATCAACAATGTCAAATATAGAGGAGGAGAAGAGTATTTATAGCAAATTCAAGGACTTGCATCTCTTTTCCTATTGGCTACACAAAAAGAGGCATTTAATGAAGGTGGCACATGTGGGCAGGTACGTATTAAATGCATCCTTGGACATGTGCACACTCCAACTACACACTAATTAACCTTAGTAGAAAAGCTAACTCCCTGAGTCAACTTAACATAGGTGCACGATAAATATTTGCACCAACAACCTCTAGATTTCTTAATCAGGGTTTTCCAAACCTTGATCCTGCTCGTCCCTTAATAAGAGAAATGCCAAGATAGGTACTAGGAAAAGAGATGCTCAAGTTTGGAAAGGTTGGCTTGCTGTCTCGAACTGATGTTCATACAGAAAACTTGGAGTCTTTCGTTATTTATTTTTTTCCATTAAGGCCTTCTCATAGAGTTATAGAATCCCCTTTCTCTGCATTCCTTTTTGGGATATTGTTAGAATAATGTCATCAACAAATTGTAGACAAGAAAGAGGGTCACAGACATAGGATATATGTAAGCCCTTCCGTTTTCTTTGTATTCTAGAAAATTTCAGAGAATATTATAGATCTTCAACTATGAGAATGAAGAGATAGGGAGATGATGGATCTCCTTTGGCTCAGTCTTTGGGATATCTTGAAAGATCCCATGGGGGGAACCATTGACAATAGTTGAAAACTTTGGGAAGGAGTAAGTCTCGGATCAGGAACACCATCTTTAGGAGAAATCAAATTGATCAACACCTTATCCAAAAAGATCCAACAAGCTTGGTTCTTGCTTTTACTTTATCAAGCTTTAGAAGCATCCCTTCTCTCTTGTTAGCATATATAGTGTGTATCGGTTAATGGATTCTGAAAATAGCATCTCAAGTTTGGCTACCTTCGATGAAACTTTCTTACTCATCTCATAATTATTTAACTTCTGGGCAATGAATTTGAGGACGAGTTTGTAAATGGCATTACATAAAGAAATTGGCATGTACTCGTCTAGATATATGGCTTTTTTATTTTTTGGATTCAAAGTAATGAAAGTAGTGCTCATCTCCTTTAGACCTCTTAGACCTGGTGGACTTTGGGTAGTAGATTCTCTGTAGAGGAGTTATCTTGGGCCTTGCACATTTGTTAAAACTTAAAACACAATTGAATATTGAGAAAAGACTTTGGATTTAACATTTGACTCTTCATCCAGTTCCTCTATTTTTCAAAGAGGGTGCAATCAACAGAGGAATGATCCCAAAATGTTGTTAAACCTCCTTGTCATGTCCCCCTTTTTGGCCTAAGCATGGATACGACCTTTAGCCTAGTTCTTTTGGTGCTTTCCCTAGGCTAAGGTAAGAAAGGTAAAATGGGAAACACTAATTTCCCCACAAAAAGGTAAAAGTGGTTTTCACTTAAGTTAATCTAATTTTGCATTAAGGAGGGCCCATTTTAACTTAAAGGTCTTAAAAAACTTTTAAGTGTTTCTAATGGATGGCCGATCTTATAATCCACTAACTCTACCTTCATAACTAAAAAGGTGAGTGTATAAACGGGATTGGATTTCATTTAAGAGGTATGCATGATTTTGATAATTGAAATTGTAAGCTTAAGCATGGAAACGCTTAACTTCTTCATTGAGGACGAAACCCTTCAATGGTAGTTGGAATAAGGACAAAAGCCCTTACATTCAACCAGGGTCAGGGGTTTTATTGAGTTTTGTTGATATGGTTTTTTATAGAATCTTTATCATATTTTGGGCAGTAACTTCATCTCCATTTTTAGCGTTGACGACTAGGGTTTGGAGCCCATAAATTAGGGCAGCAACAAGAAAAACGAGGAAATGACTGGTTTGGAAGGACATCGCAAGATTTTGAGGGTTGTGGATTATTTTTAGAAGGCTGTACATGGTGCCTTTGGGCAATAAACTGCCTATGATAGCTGGGCGACCTCTTTTGAGGTCAAATCTGAGGGTTTCAAGGGCTGTTTCAAGCCAAAACTGTAATTCTGAATATTTAATCATTTTCTGCTATTGTTATTGGTATTTTCCAGCTATTATTCATTAGGAAAATTTATAAAACAAGGTATTTATTTTGGTAATAATATTCCGAATTTATTGATGACTATTCGAGGGTTAATTATTGCTCTGCACTTGGAAAATTGCATTTCCAGTATTTTGTAATTTTTATCAAGTGTTTGAAGTGGAAAAATCAGAAAAATCATAGTTGTTGATTAGGGTTGGATATTTGAATTAGAATTTGCACATGGTGTTAGGGTTTGTTATGTTGTTGTTAGGGTTGGGGACATTACAGTGGTATCAGAGCCAAGATTTTGATAGCTTGTGAAAGGGAATTAAAAAGCTTGCTAGCCTGCAAGAATAAGAGTCAGAGCATTTGTTTTTTCCAACTTGCGAATTTGACAAAATATTTTGGGGTTCATAGAGGAAAAAAAAGGCAACAACAAATCAGACTTGATTATGAGGCCTACTGTGAAGATTATTACAAGATTCGTCTAAAAACTCAAGCCATGTTGACACTCCGAGAGTTCTGTGATTTAAAGAGATATAATCTAAGAAAAAAGAAATATATATCATACAAAATCATGTGAGCGAGCTACCTACATATACTGAAGAATTTGACTTTACCTTTGAAGAGTTCTTGGAGATGCTTGAAGAAGGCAGAAGTAGAAAATTAAAGAAAGAAGAGCAACTGAAACCAAAACCTCAAAAGTTTGCTAGGGAGGAGATCATGGAGCACATGCCCAAAGGAGAAAGAAAGTCAAATTCGCAAGATGGGGGAGAGAATTGTGTGGTTGAAGACCAATCATTGGAGGATAAAGTTGACAAACAACTTGCTGATTTCTAGAACAGTAGTGTGGAGAGACATGTATTTGAAGAAGAAATGGGGAATCACAATGATAAAAGGGTTTTCATAGACCCTACTTCACTAAAGGAGGACAAACTTGTTTGGAGCACAAGGTATGCAAGGCTTGGTAACATATCAAATTTATTGTGTCACAATGCCGTTTTAGATTTGTTATCCGCATAAGAAGCATGTTAAAAGGGGTGATAAAAGGAGGCATACAATTTACAACATGGGCATGGGGACCCCTTGATTCAAGTTGATAATTGTTGTTGCCAAAAGGTGTGGGATCTCGCTAATATAATGAGATCTACAAAGGGTAGCAATTCTGATTTTAATATTTTTGCAGTGGTTCCTTTCATTGGAGTAAGGGAAAACTCAGAGTTGCTTTCAAATAAGTATGAGGAAGTTTTAAGGTATGTGATGAATCATTTAAATTATTGTTTTAAGAACCTTACGAATTCTGAAAATGCAGGTTGAAAGCAAGCTTGTGAAAGGATTGAATTACAGTTTGTGATAAGGAAAGAAAAATCGTATTTGCACAAGAATAGACCTTGTTGGGAAGTATGCACATAAGGGAAGTGCTTCATTAACTCCTCATGACGGTCTCCAACTTGCTGAAGTTTCTAGATTCACAATTGAGGGGTCACATTATCAGCGGGTTGCAACGGCAACAAGGAGTACAAAGGAAGTTGCAAATTTTGAGTGGGGACAGCCACTAAGGTTCCCTAAGAATCATCACATTCCATGCTTGAGAAACATGGATAATTCAGGTGTTGGCAAGTGGAGAGAAGTTTTAGAATGGGCAAAATTAAAAAGTGTGGACAGCCTTAACGAATTCTGAAATTTTTGACAAAATCAAGGCCCTAACACACATAAAATTCTTAGTTTACTTTGATAACTCAGCGGGTTATATGCTGGGAAAATTTGGTGAGAAGTGTGCCAACACAGTTGGAAAAATGCACCAAAAAGTCCGAAAACGATAGGGTCATAAAAATCGGAAATAATGAAGGGGCAAATAGGTAAACTTAGTTGATCATATGCACAAAAAAATCTGAAAATTGGGATAAGTTACAGCCCTCAATAAGTTCTGAATTTGCAAAGGAGATTCGGCTTTCCACTTATGAGGTAAGGTTGAAATTGGTAGAAGAGGAACAATACTTCCAATGGTAGCAAGTAGGTGAGCAAGAAAGAATTGTTTTGTCACCATGGCAAGGCCACATGCTTGGGCCAAGCCTCAAGAGGGAAGATATGTTTTCTAAAATGCTCAAGTGTAATTTTTGCAAGTCATGTGTTGGGATACCCTTCGAATGGAATAAGACAACATCAAGGTACTTGGGAGAGTATTGGGATGCTTATCTAAGAGCCTCATATTTCATGGCACTCATTCAATGGAAGTTTTCCGTAAGGGACAACCTTGATATAATGATATACATTGCTGTTCAAAACTTTCCCAGCACTATGGGAGGGAGTTTTAGGCTCCTAACGGATGCTTGGGAGGTGAGATGTACAGGTGGAGAACAAATAGCTTCAAGAATTGTGGTAAATTCAAGGTTGTCAACTACAAACACAACCACATAAATTTCAAGTACAGAAATACCTTGGGGGCAATTGCTTTCAAGGTGAGTCAACACATGAACCCAAGGAGGAAAGTAAGAGTCACGGCAGTGTTGAAGAAGTTACCAGCCCTTATGGAGCTTGAAATGATAAGCTTTGAGAGGGGTAACAACTGTTATTGGTTCTACATTGAAGACTACAGCAGGGGCAGCCATTGGCATGAGAGAGGGATGAGCTTGGTGGACATTTTTGAGGATGACTACAGCTGGTCCCTACCTAACAACAACAGGTACAACAACAAAGAGAAACTAGAGGTGGTTTCCCTTCTTTGGGAAAACAACTACTAGTGGACATTGCATAATGAGGAATGTTGGGACACCCCCTTGGATATTGCAATTGCTTGAAGATAAGCAATTTTGGGCGGGGAGGATTGTCATGTCTTCCTTTTTGGCCTAAGCATGGACATGTCCTTTAGCCTAGTTCTTTTGGTGCTTTCCCCAGGCTAAGGTAAGAAAGATAAAATGGGAAACATTAATTCCTAATTTTGCATTAGGGACGGCCCATTTTAACTTAAAGGTCTTAAAAAGCCTTTAAGTGTTTCTAAATGATGGCCGACCTTATAACCCACTAACTCTACTGTCATAACTAAAAATGTGATATATAAAGGGGAATGGATTTCATTTAAGAGGTTATGATTTTGATAATTGAAATTATAAGTTTAAACACAAAAACGCTTAACTTATCCATTGCAGATGAAACCCTTCCATGTTAGTTTGAGTAAGGACAAAAACCCTTGCATTCAACTAGGGCATCCTCATTTAAGGGTTGTATTGAGCTTCATTGGTCTGATTTTTACAAAATCTTCATCATGTTTTGGGCAGTAACTTCATCTCCATTTTTAGGGCTAGTGACTAGGGTTTGGAGCCCAGAAACTAGGGCAACGACTAGAAAAGCAAGGCAGCAACTGGTTTGGAGGGACAACGCAGGGTTTTGAGGGTTGTGGATTGCTTTTAGAGGGCTGTACTTGGTGCTCTTGGGCAGCGAACTGCCTATGACAGCTGGGCGACCTCTTTTGGGGTCAATTTGAGGGTTTCAAGCTTTGTTTCAAGCCAAAACTGTAGTTCTGAATATTTAATTATTTTCAGCAATTTTTATTGGTATTTTTCAGCGATTATTCATTAGGAAAATTCAAAAAATAAGGTATTTATTTTGGTAATAATATTTAGAATTTATTGGTGAATATTTGAGGGTTAATTATTGCTTTGCACTTGGAAAATTGCATTTTCAGCATTCTGTAATTTTTATCGAGTGTTTGAAGTGGAAAAATCAGAAAAATCATGATTGTTGATTAGGGTTTGATATGTGAATTAGAATTTGCATGCAGTGTTAGGGCTTGTTGTGTTGTTGTTAGGGTTTGTTGGAAAACCCCTTTTTCTTGATTCGCCCAAGTTGGGGACATTACACTCCGAATTGGCATTACGTATTTGCAGCTATAACATCAGACCTTTTCCAGATCTTAAGAACTACCCTTAACATCGATTCTTCTCTAAGCATTGTTTCTTGGATGATAACAATATTGGGGTGCTGGATCAGAATAAGTCGTTTGAGCCAACCAGGTTTCGGAGCCAGCTTCCACATCAGCCATAGTTTCTTTTTGAATGCGTTCTTGAGTTGAACCTCTACTTCTCTTAGGTTAAATAATTTGTAACCAGACGTCCATATTCATGGCAGTGTTGGCAGATAAAAGGAATACATTCATAGTCAATCAACTGAATTCATTTGTTCTCATTTGTCTTAAAAGTGATACTCTCTAAAAGAGGGTGATTAAGATTTGGATTAACATAGATTCTCGCATAGGTTGTGATGATTTTTCCCGGTGTGAGTTTCTGTGTGTATGCAATCTCGTATGGAATTCCTGAATTTTTCATAGCTATTCATTCCATAGTCTATGTGGCAAGGTGAAAAGTCAACAGTCTGATCCATTCTGGGGCTATAGAAGGCGTCTACTCTGTTGGTTTGCAGGCAAGCTGCCAGTATTTCATGAAGAGTAATGCTTTCTTGAAGAACCACAGTCCCTCCTGAAAGACCCTTTCCCGATGCAATTTATTGGAAAAAGCAGTGATGAATTAACCCCTTGGGAAAATTCTTATCTCATCTTCTCCTCGTAGTCTCCAAAATTTACCAGGTCATTCATAGATGGAACGTATCAAGGCTGAATATTTAAAAAAGTGCAGAACTGGGTTAGATTCAAGACCTTACTGTATCATCATTCAGCTTCTTTTTTTCCAAAAGAAGAATTGGTCTCCTTCAAAGGCCTTCAAATGCCCATTATCTGAGTTTTCATTAAATAGAAGGCTACCAGCTGCTTTTAGCACAGCCTCTGCATGCGAAAAGATGTGGAGGCCTTTCATTCCAGGAAACTCTGGCAGTAAGATGGGTTTGGGGAGACATATTGTCTCCCCATGCCATGGACCGGGATCTTCCTCGAATACATAACAGAAAAGATTGCACAGGCTTCAAGAGGGATAAAACTCAGATCAAACCAGTTAATGGGCTATTGTGAAAGCCCTGGCAGATCTAAAATCCTAGCAGATCTCAAAAGTGCACTTGTTTTCTTTCACTTCATGGATTCTTTTGGTATCATGAGATAAATAAGTTCAAATCGTTTCAGACCATGTTTTCTATTTTAGAAGATTGTGCTCACGCTAATCACTAGTGGTGTTCAATACCAAAGGAAATATCAAACAAAAGGAAAAGAGAGTTTAGTACTTTTGGGATTACTATACAGGTCTGTATTTGAAAAACAATATAGTAAGGCATTAAAAATGACAAATAAATCATGATTCGAGTGCAATTGGATTGACATCCACTCAAATTTTTGAATCTGCCAGGTTCTAAACAATACAAATTTGAAAAAGAAATAGAAAGAAAAAGTTGGGCCTTCTCTTCATCAATGTTTTTTTCACTTCATGAATTCTTTTGGTATCATGATATAAATAAGTTCAAATTGTTTCAGACAATGTTATCTATGCTAGAAGATTATGCTCACGTTAATAACTAGTGGTGTTCAATACTAAATGAAATCTAAAACAAATGGGAAAGAGATTTAGTAGTTTTGGGATTATTACCATATGGGTCTGAATTTGAAAACACTATAGAGACCCTAAAAATGACAAATAAATTATGAATCAAGTGTAATTGGATTGACATCCACTTAGATTTATGAATCTGCCAGGTTCCAAATGATACAAATTTGAAAAAGAAATAGAAAGGAAACGTCAGGAGCCTTTCTGCCCATCAATTTTTTTTTTTCACGTATTCCTCTATTGAGTATGGACAATTTGAAAAATAAGGACATGAAGTGTTTATTTAATGACCATCCCTTCTTATGATATAACTGTGTGCAGGTGGGCAATGTTTGGGTTTGCAGTTGGGTTATTGACCGAGTACGCGACAGGTTCAAGCTTTGTTGATCAGATGAAGATACTTATATCTAATTTTGGAATAGCAGATCTTGAGTGATTAATTATTCAGGAGGCTACACCAGCAAAGGAGCTAACATTCACAAAGTGAGCCTTTGGCTAAGAGCTCGTGTGATAAATTTGAACAAGATTATCGGCGTTGCCACTTTTATTGTATACTTCAACAATTTTTCTCTGTTGTGAGCTTGCAATTCTTTTCTACCAGTATTATTGTTGGTTTGATTGTTACTATCGCTAACGAGTTCTAAAAAAAATGAAAGAGCAATTCCTCAAACCAATCATTAAATACTAGGTTTGTAAATACTATGTTTGCAAGTAGAGATTCTTATTGCATTTAATACTCTCAAATACTACTATGGAATCAGTAAAATCTTTGAACATACTGCAGCCTACAATAGGGATATTCAGTTTACTTATGTTTTTTGTAATGCAATAAATTCGCAAAACCCAACCCTCTAAGATCAATGATTATGTTTGTGATCAAAGAGGGGCTGCGGTCTGTCACTTGTTTATCTAGAACTTGAGGAATAATTTAAGACTTTTGAGAGTTAGTGCATAAGGCAGCAGAGACCCTGGTTTAATCTTTAGTAGGATAGCAGATCAGCCAACTGGCGTTCTTGTGGGCAATTCTTCTGGAATAATAATGTGCAAATAATATATAGCTCCTAATGTTATTATTTTAGAGTCATGGTTGCAAGAAACTAAGGAAACTTGTTTCGTAGCCTAGGGATTTCTTTTTTAGTGGGGATTCTGTTTTGGGGACCTAAGAAACTTGTGGGGAACTTCTCCCATGTTCCCTTGACGGACCCCGATGAATGAATGAAATATTTTAGTAACGTCCATGAGGTCAAGTAGTCTATGGGATCAAAAGCAATGATAAAGATGCTCCATGCATAAACACCCACTCGAGACAAGCACTGTCCAATTAATTTTAGGCTGACCAAAGAAGACTTTAGGGACCTTGTCCGCTATCCTCCATGACACTTGTCGCATCCAAGTAGACTTCTCACATCCTTGTTTCAAGGAAACTTGTCTCAAAATTTGAGGGACTTGTTTCCATGCAAAGGGAACCTCAACATAGTAAAAAGATTTAAAAAGAAAAAGAAGAAAACTAACATAAGTTAAAATAGGAAACAAATAAATAAATAATAAATTATACTATGTTAGTATATTTTATATAAAGGTTAAATTTGATATACAAGTTCAAAAATTTGGACTATACACTTAAAACTGTTTGTATAAATTGTGTGTATATAGGGATGTGCAAATGTTAACTACCATACATCTTTAGCCATTTATAGGTCTTACATGAAGAAGGAATTCTCAAGCCCAATGAGACAAGGTCTGCTAATTATTAGTTACTCTTATTGGAGAGGATGCTTAAGATGCAACAACCTTTGTAGAATATGGTCGTAAGCGATGAGTGGTCATTGTAGGGAGAATTTAGGTCTAACAAGGTGCAAAAAGTAGAGTTCCTAGTTGTTTGATGATGGTTGGCATGCATATATGGTCACATATGTTGACACCATAGCCCATGATGACTATTATATAGACATAGATGCTCCTATGCTTGGAGAAATATATGAGATATTTGATAGCTTGTTGGAACAAGTGATGGCTAAGGGTTGTGTGCTAGATGCTAAAGTGCAATTCTACGATGAGAGGATAAGACACATCATTCAGTGTAGGTGGGATTGTATGAGCACATCCTTCCACATGGAAGCTTATGTATTGAACCCCAAATGGTATTTGGATAGGGTTGCAAGAGTGGCACTCATTAGTGATTGTGATGAGGCAAATCAATGTTTTGGGATGCTATTGACAAGAAGTATGCTAAGGAAGTGGTAGTGAACTTATGAGAAAAGTTTATTTAGTTTGCAAAACTTGGTCGCCCTTTCAAAAAATTCTTCAAATAAAACTAGTTTGGTGCAAAGGAACCTAATTGGGTGGTTAAGGATGCATGGAAACAAAACTCCAAAACTTAAACAACTTCTTATTTGGTTGCTCTTTCAAAATGCTAATTGCTCCATGGTTGAGAGAAATTGGTCCACTTATAGCTTCATTGCTATGAAGAGAGACATACCTCACTTTAGGAGAGTGGAGATGCTGGTTGGAATTCACAGTGGCTCATTTCTTAAGCATAGAAAAAATACAAAATATTAACAAACAAGTGCCACACATTGGAATGTTGGTCTTGAGGATGCCACACAAGTTTATGGGGATGGTATAGGTCTTCAATAAGGATTAGTTGGCGTTCCTTTGAGCATGTTTGATCAACCAGAGGATCACGATCGTGATGATAATATTGCCATGTTTGATGTTGAATCTTGAGGTGGTCTTTGACCGCATGAAAGTTGAGGGTAGATGATGTAGACAGGTTTGAGGGGGCCAAATTAATCGCTGCATTGTTCCCCATCCTTGACTCACTAACTCCCAATGGACACACTTTCGGACACAATACCCAAACTTGCACTGAATGATAGTGTTAGAAAGATCTAATACACATTCACACTTGTCTAGCTTATTGACTACAACATGAAGAAGATACAAACCAATTCAATTCCTTAGGACGATACACTCTCCATTTAAAGTTCATGAGAACAATCACTCTGTTCTTCCCTCTATTGGACTCTCTCTGAACAACAGTCTCTCCTCCCTCGCTTCTCTTTGTGGAGGGTTAACTCCTTCAAGTCTCTTACTTTTCACTTGAATCTACTCCCATTCCCTGATCCAAATATTTCTCTGACTTTTTCTGAATCTTAAAGCACCTCTTTGAACTCCCAAATGTCTTGAAAATACTCAACCGTTGACAATTCATCATTTCGACAATTACTTTCTTTTTACATTCATTGTGGGTGAAACCGTCGTTTAGTTCAGAGTGGTAGTTACATAAGTTATGAAATTGTCCCTTAATGCAGATTGACATTTACAAAATTGTTGCTTAACCCTGCAAAAGCATCTTGGCAGTTTCGAAAGTGGCCATATGTTTTACATATAAAATCAAAAAGAGATGACATTTTTTGAAAGTGCACGACTTTTCGAGGATAATACAAATATGCAATCACATTCTACTTCTGATAAATGCCACATGTTGTTTTGCCTTTGCACCAAAACCTCTCACTTTTAGGTCTTCAATGGACACAACCACTTCTTGAATGCATTGATTGTTGGATGAATAAAAAAACTCGTTTGGAATCATTTTGCTAACTAAAACTAATCCTCTTTGTTGTACTTGATGCCCTTGAAGTTTTGGTGTGATGATGCCTCCCTTAGAGCAACTTCTACCATGCCAAAATGACAAACACACTGACTAGTCTTCATGAACACACATCTACATGTTATTGGTTGATGCAAGATTGCCATTACACCTTGGATGCTTCTACATCAGACAAACGAGGTATAAAAATTGTGAGCTCATTTTCACAAAGGTAGGGTGAGTCGTAGAACCACTCTAGCCAATTTACATGGCCATAGTGTCCCCTTCCAATTTGTTAGGTACCTCAAAAGATTTCCATTCAATTTATTTCTCCTTTTCCAACGACATGTTGAAACATAATTTATCCTCTATCTAGCTTTTAATTACCTTTTGCATTATCTTGCTCATTGTCGGGGCATGGTCTGTCTACCTCCTCTAATATGCTCTCTTTATCTTCTTCCATCTTCTTATGGGATTCAACCCACCTCTATTCATGCACCTCCACCAAGTGTCTTAAACGATATTGTCACCTATTCATTTTTTCCAAGAGTACACCTCATATTCTACTTCTTCCTTCGTAGCTTTCTTGTCAAAGAACTCAACATACATATGGGCATCAACATGATTACCTATAACCTCCATTACTATCTTTATGATAATTTTCATGTCATCCTCCTCCATTGCCTTCATTGCAATGTCAAACAACTCCACTACTTTTGTTGCAATCTCATCCTCTTCTACACATCCTTGGGCTAATAACAATATCAGTGTTCCATCTCATTCTTTTCTTCTTTTGCTTTCCTATTGTTAGAATAATAGCTTACTAGCTCATAGTCTAGGAAGTTGTACATGCACCCAATACTAAATAATTGGTGCATTTAGTAAATAAGGGTAGTTGTAGGTTATGTAGATATTTAATAATTTCCTCCACCACCATGTGTACGTGTGATGGACTATGGCTCATTAAGCCTATATATGTGACCTTCATATTTGATCAATGTCAATGAGCATATTGCATCTTTCATTGTGGTATTAGAGCAATGATTTTTGAGCTGAGTTAAAGGGAGGTGGAAGGTTTGAAGAAGAGAAAACAAGAGGTGGCTCCCCGAGGCACCCTTTCTCTCCAAACCATTATTCTACTTAACAGAACCCCCTGACATAAGGCGTACCAGGGTGTACATCTAGTTACATTGCATTAGCATCATACTAGTACTGTATTACATTGTGAAAGTATTGAGGGATTCAACATTGCTCGACATTAAGACCTGTGTTGATCGGTCTTGCAAACATTGAATTAGATCTTGGCGTACAAACTTTGTTGTTGAATCTCAATTTGCATCAGATTTTGGCATGCAACCTTTAAATTAGATCTAGGCTTGCATTTACTTCTAAGCTTGGCGTCGAGTTTGAAACCTTGCTCGGCCTACGATCTCCAACAACGAGCTACAACAAAGGCCTAGCATTAGGGAAACCCTAGACTGCATAATAACAGTCTAAAAACCCTAGACATTGCCCAATTAATACATTGGATTGTTGTGCTTAAACTCTACATCGGCCTTCAATTTGAAGTGGTTTGTTGGTATTTGGTACATCTTTAAGGTGTTTGCTGAGGATACATCTTTGAGGCCCTTGCATGCCCTTTCTTGCAGTGCATTCTTGCCATTTGAACACAACTCAGATGATTGAATGAGGTTCATTGGTGTTTGGTTCAAGGAGCGTTATTATTGCAAATAACACATTGCGTCCTTTGCCATTAGTCACAAAGATCATGTACTATTCACAAATATCTCCCTACAAAACCGCTTACCGATTCCAACTCACACAACCCATGTTTTTCACTCAAAACAAGGTTGGTTCATTTTTTTTAGTTTAAAAGGCCGCTTAAATTAAACTTCAAATAGAAAGATCCTTGTATATATCCATAATGGGCATCATTGCCCATGTGGTTCAAAGTATTTTTCTAAGGCACAAAGTGTTGAGGGAAGTCAAGGGGTCGACCCCCTCCCACTCCACTTAAGCCACTTCTTTACTAAAATTTTGTTTTAGTAGATTTTTTTGTAAACAAAACCAAAATGGGTGTTTTAAATATAGTGAGGGTTCTTATAATTTAATATTAAAAAAAAAAAAAATGTAAATAGGGGGGGACATCTAACAGGGTTTTTTAAAATTTTCCTCTTAAACGAAATTTTAATTTTCTACATATTGTAATATTGTTAAATTGCAAGCATTGTATATTTCCATTTTCTAGAAAACCAAAACGTACTGGAACAATACAAAAAGTCAAAACAAAATTCTCAAATCTCACTCATAGTGTTCAATATCAATGGTTCTTCTGGGTCACGTTTATGGGTCATTTGCATCCATATCCTAATAGAGCTACAACAATGATGTCTGCGGCATCATCCCTATAAATCATTAGGGAGAAATAAGGCAACAAATTTCATTCAACCTTCCCTCCATTACCTATTCACCATGATTGTTAGGTATAAACCCTGACGTTTGAAATATCTGAGTATATAGGAAAGTTACACTCACAAGGATTTTCGTTACGCAGGTGTCATTGATCGAACAAATTCTGTTTACATACTATATTTGTACCACACATCACTCTTCTCTCATGTACATTAAAAACATGTTCATGTAATGAGTAGTATATAGAAATGCTGAGCTTCTTCCATGTAACGATGAATATATATGAAAGACACATATATCAAGAGGATTGGTATATCGTAATGACAATATATAAAAATGGGAACCTATTTGGAGTGATAAGGAACCAATCCATCTCCCTTTGTCAGATTGTTCGCAATGGTTAGATTTGGACCAAGATTTGTTTTATCAGATACAACTATGTAGCATGGAAGACTAAGGTACAAACATATTTGAAATTTGAAGACATGCCTAGTTGTTGATGGCTCATTGCCCCGACATGCCATTGACACTGATTAGGAAAGCAACTTTGACAAAGCCAACCAGAAGGAAAAGTTGATAATCATGTTTGGAGTCTTGGATGATGTACAACCTCATATCCGAAATGCCACTACATTAAATGACACTTTGAACAAGCTCAAGATTGTCTTTGAGGAAAAAACCAAAATCAAATTATGCATCCACAAAGCCAACCATATTGTCTCAAATTGAAAAAAAAAAGTGGAAGCTTTCCTATGTAGAGTTGCAACTTTGTGGGCCTGGCTCTATGCATTGAGTGAAACGGTGACACGACTCTTTGGTTCCCATTGTCCTAAGAATGCTACCCCCCACATACAAAATTTTTGTGATCACATTAAATGTAAATAGATAGAAATTGACATTTGAAAAGTTGGTGAACATGTTGCAACAAGAGGATGCCATGCAAACTTAAGAGGAAGTAAATGGAGAACATGCGCTTGCATCACATTAGAAGGGGAATAAGCCCATGAAAATTTTAAAATAGTCCCTTAAGCAGAGCAATCAACAAAAGCAGTAAGGGAATAAACTATGTTCCCAAAAAAATTGTCAAATTTGTGGAAAAACAGGGCATGATTTGAAACATTGTTGGTACAATGCATTCACTCAGGGATCATCTAGTCAAAAATTTCACTTCACAGAATTCACCAAATGTAGAGAAGAAACAATGATTGCTAAAACATCAATGGAAATAGAAGCCTTCCAAATCATAGTAGCATGGGAATGTTGTAGTAGAAAATGATATTCAAAACATCACACAGTTTCTTCCAAAAGAGATCATTTGTTAGACAATGATTCTTCATATGAGGATCATGTATATGCCACTAATACACGCGAGGAGAACACTTCTCTAAACTCAGTTTGTTATGTAGATTTCAGTGCTACAAGGCACATGACCAATAGAAAGGAATGTCTCTCCCCATTGAACCAAACAATGTCATAGGGCAATGTCTCTCTCGGTGATGATACATCCTACACTATTCAAGGCTGTGGTGATATTTATTTATAGCTTAGAAAGAAAACGTGCACAATCCAAGATGTCCTGTATGTCCCAAGACTCACTAAAAACTTGTCTTTTGTCAACCAACAACTAGATCACAACTTAAAGTTTGAATTTGATCATGAAGGTGGTCAAAAGTTTTGCCTAATAAAAAACAAGTCTAGAGGATCCATAGTTGTTGCAAGAACTTTGAATATTGGAAAAATGTTTCAATGTGATGATGCTAACAATGACCATCGAGCACTTTTAGTAAAGGACACAAAGACACAAAAATCTATGGACACTTGAGTTATGGATATCTACTTGCATTGACTAGACACAACATGGTTAGAGGCCTTCCCTTTCTCAAGCAATCTTTTGATATTTGTTCCAATTGCCTCATTGGAAAACAACAAAGAGCTCCATTTGTGAAAAGTGAATATCGAGCTACTAAACCATTGGATCTAGTGCACATCAATTTGTATAGACACATGACTCTCAACCACAAATGATACACGTATTTTAAGCTCTTTGTTGATGATTACTCATGAAAGATGTGGGTGTACCTTTTGAATACTAAAAATTAGGGCTTCCAAATCTTCAAAGAATTCAAGGCCACTATGGGAAATGAAACTGGTTTAAAAATTAAGGCTTTCCACTCAGATTGTGGGGGGAGGGGGGTCAGGAAATACACAAGTTCAAAGTTATTAGCACATCTCAAAGCGAGTGGATTACATCGTCAATTGACTGTTCCGAATACATCACAACAAAATGGGGTTCTAGAACGATGTAATTGTGTAATTGTAGAGATGTTTTGCAACATGGCTGAGGATGTACAACTGTCTCATTCATTTTGGGCATAAGCATGCCACACAATGGTCTAATTGCTAAACATGGCATCCACTAATGTTCTTGATGGGATCACACTGCATGAAGCTTGGAATGAGAACAAACCAAAGTTTCACATCTTCAAGTTTCTGGTTGCAAGACTTATATGCATGCCTAGAAAAATAAAAGAAAGAATTTGAATAAGAAAATCAAGGAATGCTTTTTTGTGAGATAGAATATAGAGTTGAAGGCATATCGACTCGACCTAAAAACTAAAATGTGTTCATCAGTAGGGATGTTGTGTTTGATGAGAAGAGTGGGAATAATGCACCTTGCACAAAGGCATGTGATACAAGCATCAAACTAGTAATGTTTTCAGATGGTGATAGTGGTTGCGACATTGATGATGGTCAACCAAGACCTCTAGTACCAGCACCGACTGCTCAATGTATGCCCATGTGGTATACTAGTACAATATGAGATGCTAATTTACATGGAGTCCTTGACACATCTAGTTCAATATTGAGGACTCAGAACATGACTCATAAAGAGGTACACATGGCCCTTGTGAACATAGTTGCAGAAACATTTTAGCCTTCTACAATAAGAGAAGCCCAACAATCAAAACCTTGGAAATATGCCATGGATACATAATATTAGTCATTGATGAAGAATAAAAATTGACAACTTGTTGATCTTCCACCAGGGAAGAAGTCTATGGTTAGATGTAGATGGATATTTAATACGAAGTCCAAGGCATATGGAAGCATATATAAGTACAAGGCAATAATTGTAGAAAGGACTACACTAAAAAAGAATGCATTAACTATGAGGATAATTTTGCTCCCACAACCAAGATTAAAACAATCATAATGATATTTGCTATGATTGCACAATTTGGATGGAATGTTCATCAGATGGACATCAAAAGTGATTTCTTGAATGGAGATCTATAGAAAGAAGTATACATGACCCAACCAGAAGGATATGTCAAACATGGTCAAGAACAAAAAATATGCAAACTTATCAAGTCAATGTATGGTCTCAAACAGGGTTCGAGACCCTAGTATAAATAAATAGATGAGCATCTTGTACAACATGGATTCAAGAGGATTCCATATGATCCTAATCTCTCCCTCAAAAAACTAGGGGGGTCGATGGTTATAATCATTATGCATGTCGATGATCTAGTCATCACTGGAAGTTTAGTGAATATGATCGATGCCACAAAGAATTATTTCAAGTGATCGTTTGACATGACAGAGCTTGGGATACTACACTAATATCTTGGATTGGAAGTTTGGCAAAAAGGGCACAATATGTTTGTGTCACAGATGAAATATACTAATATTTTTCTTAAGAGGTTTTAAATGATGGATTGTAAACCAATGGCCACACCTATGGAGACAAGACTTCAATTGTCTCGCGCATATCCATCACCACCAGTAAATGCCACTCTCTAGTGACAGTTGATTGGGAGTCTCATCTATCTCACCTACACTAGGCCAAAAATCAGCTATGTTGATAGCTATCTTTCTTGCTTCATGTAGGAACCCAAATTAAGCCATTGGAAATATATTAGAAAAATAATAGAATATGGTCTAGTATACAAATAGAATGACAATTTCTTCTCGATGGGATACACAGACACATTTATTAAAACACAAACACGTGGAATTTATATGAGAATGCCACTTAGGAATTTATAGAGCCATTATGCTAGATATCCACTGCATTAAAGATCTTATTTGAAATATTATGGTGGCCTACCTTGAACAAAGATGCAAAGGAATTTGCCTAAAAGCGTGGAATTTTCCAAAGGATTGGAAAAACTAATAGGAGGGACACAATGCCTTTGATCGTAGTTGTTATGCATGAGCCATTTTAGAAATAAAAATTTGGATTCGTAAGGCCTATACGTTCAGTTGTGTGCTGAAGTTGCATGCATTACATTATAATTGCTATTGATTCTCTGATGAGGTGGGCAAAAACGACCCCCACTCAAGATTGCATAAAAACAACCGATTCAAGATTCCTTTTGGGGGAACATTATTAACAAATATGGGTTCCCATTGTGTTTAAGAAGTGATAAAGGAAGTCATTTTTTAGATAAGATAATGCACATATTATTAAGCAAGTTTATGATTGTGCACCATAAAATGACACCATATCACTCATAGGCAAATGACATAGTTGAGGGCTTCAACAAAATATTGTGTACAACAATCACAAAGATTTGTGATCTAGGATGCAAGGAGTGAGATGACATTGTATCAACAATACTATGGGCGTACATGACAACTTAAAAGAGGTTGAATAGGTACACCCCATTTCAGTTCGTGTTTGTTTGGGAAATAAGCTATATTACCTACAAAATTCTTGGTTCCTTCATTGCACATCACCCACACATGATGTTTAGATGACGAGGAGTACCTTGAGGTAAAACTCACCAAGCTCATGAAATTGGATGAAAAATGGTTAATGTCTGGATGGAGCAAGGGGTTAAATGGAGAAACAAAAAGTATGACATGACAGGCATATCAAGGGAAAGGTATTATGTGTTGGAGGAAAGGCTTCTTGTATGATTTAAAGTATGCCAACAACCCTAGAAAGCTACACATTCGATAAACGAGACCATATATCATCCTCATCACATGCAAGATGCACATGCTTTACAGTGAAATTCTATTGGGGCATTTCAACGGAAGTATTCACCAAAGGATTACCACCAATAATTCCTTTAGCCAAGAGCAAATATAAATCAAAAGATATTTTAATTTCAATAATTTTATTTATGTAATTGTTTCATTATATGATATTTTCATAATGAGGAGGCTTTCGCCTCAATTGTAGCTTCACACAATTTTTTTTTTTTGCATAATTAATATACACAATGATGAGTGATTTTGAGCACATGAGAATTAAATTATTGGAGAAAAGTGACTAGATCTATGTCGGATATGAATTATTTGAACAAGGAAATTGCATGCAAAAAGGAATGGGAGATGGGGTCTCGATGGAAATGAAAATAGGTACTAGAAGGAGAACACAACAAGTGCACAAGAGGATGGTGCACATAACTAGTATGGGGAAATAAAAGACATATTAAGGAAGTGAAAAGGGTATGATGCATATAAACATGTATGTGCAATAAAGGGTGCATGAAAGGTGCACAAGTTGAAAGGAAGGAAAATATATGCTTTTAGGAAAATAACCAAGTATTCAAGTACATTAGGTCTGCGAGGCAAGGTATTGTGCATAAGTTTAATGTGCACATGGCCCAAAAACACAACAAAAATTGAAAAAGGTGTAGGTCATGCTACAATAGGATCAATGTAAGAGTGTGATGTCACCATGACAAAACAAGTGGGAAATAAAGTGGTAGAATGGTATGTGAATACATTAAATGCACATAAACATATATATACAAAAGGATAGAGAAGTATTTGTCACTTTGCATTTACAATAAAATTGGGTGCACAAAGGGAGAAAAAAAGGAACTAGGTTGCCAAAGTGAAATAGATAATTGGTGCATTGAATAATTTAGGGCACCAAGTGGATCCAAGGCATCAAAATTATATTGAGTTTTAGGTGGAACTCCAATAGCTAGGGCACACTAGCACACATTAATAAAGAAAAGGGGTTAAGGAAAATTTTGAATGAAATTTCAAGGAGTCGAAAGGCAAGACAAAGGTAAAGCAGGGGAAGGGTAGGAGATGATGACAATTAAGACAATGGATAAACAAAAGAGGGTGAAGAACACATTGGTGTTTAAATAAGAGCTAGACTCACAACAGACTACTAGGGATACTCTACAACAAAACCATCGAAAAAAAATATGAAACCACCATTGACCAACTGGGCCTAAATAAGAAGGTCGACATTCCCTTTCTCTTATCCACTTTGTAGTATCCAACCAATGTGAAGAATGAAAAATAGTTACACTCCTGTTATAAGTATTACATGATTCGATATTTAATCATAGGTTGAACATATATAACTTGAATCTCAAGGAGGAATGCTACATAATGAAAAGGAAACTAGATGCAAATGGGATGAATATTATTGATACTGTGATGATGGTACAACCTATAGATAACAACATCATGAAACTACATGAGTTTATGTATTTCAAAAAACCTACAAAATTAGTTAAGTTATTGATCTCATGCACCAATGAAGGAAGGATGTACTTCATAAGGTAAAAAATGCACATATCCTCCACACAAATCAATATAATCAGGAGGTTGAGACATATCAAAGATAATATGCACATGGTGATGGGAAGTGAGGACATAGATATAGTGGCCAAATGCCTTGGCCTAAAAATAGGAGGATACACTTACATTCTTGATATGTTGGAGGATAGGGTCGCACATGTTGCATGTTTGATCAATACAAAATTGAATGTGGTAGGATATTGGAAGTTGACATTGAAAGACATTATACCTGACACCCTAGATAGGGTGAAAAAAATGAGGCATAACTTTACAAGATACTTAGTGGAAGAAGTGGTTAATGCAATGAATGAAGCATATTTTAATGGAGGAGAGTTAAGATGGGGCACAATACTTAGGCTAATGGTACTAGAGGAAGTAGGTATCCTAGAAAAAATATCATTCTCATGATTTATGCAAAAAGAGTCCCTTATGGACTACTACGAGGATCACCTATGTGAAGGTCAATTGTCCCCCTCATACAAGAAAAATATGTTAAAGTGGTATGATAACTTTTTGGGAATGAATGTCTCATGCCACAAAGGATGCCACATAGATACGATGAATTTCATTTTTTTTGAGTTATGATGCATTTCACATTAGACAAAAATTGACTAGATGAGGGGTGCATGTTGGTGTGAGTAGTTTTTAATGGGGTAACCACGAAATGCATGGTGTAGGTCCTTAACATGATATTATACCTCTTGTGTGCAAAGAATGAACATCAAGGAGATTGATGAGAAAATCATCAATCTTTGCAAGTCATATAAGTTGATGGGAAAATTGATCACTTGAGAGGATGTGGAGTATTTGGATGAAGACATAAATATAAGTTGGAAAATGCACCAAGTGTTTTTAAAAAACATATGATTCATTATGTGCTGCAACCCACTAGCATAAAGGTACATGCATGCAATCAAGCCCAAAAATGCATTAGGGTACACATGAGTCAAGAAAGCACATGTAAACATGAGTAACCAAGGAAAAAGATGTAGCAAAAGACCAATTGATGAAAGTTAAAGATAGTATCAGTGGATGAGGAAGAAGGATAATCATCCATGATGCATCCCCTCAAGAGAAAGAAGAGGATGCATGTCTTTTGTGTTCAGGCCACCACACCCATAATAAATAAGCAAGTTGACCCAAAAAATGATGGTAGTGAAGGACCTAATGATGAATAAAGGCCAATATAAGTTTGACTTGGAGGAGATAAAATGAAAAAAATCACACCACAAGCTAAATCGATGGCCCAAACAAACATCAAAACTAGAGGAGAGGCTAGCTCTGTCAATAAAAGTGGGAGAGAAATTCTAATGTAGGAATAAATGTGCACAAAGATAAAATAGTAGGAAATAGAGGCCCAAGCAGATACTGTCATAATGAGATAAGATCTATGAGAATGGGCCATGATTGAGAATTAATGAGATTCGAACACACTAGAATCTTAACATGCATAAATAGTCTTATTATAAAAGAGGAACCAAACATGAGCTGAATAATAACTTGTATTTAAAATCAATGAAAATAAATTTGAAGAGAGATACATAGATAGGAGAAGAGAAACATAAATCCACCTATATTTGACAATGTGAAAACATGTCAGTTGCCAAATAAATAGTGAACACCAAGTTCAATATGTCAACATTGGTTGATAAATGATAAGTGCATCTACACCAATCAATTTGACTACAAATTAGACATATGCATGTGCATATTAATGACCTCATTATTACACCTACACGACCTCAATATTACACTTAAAAAAGATAAATATATGTAGAAAAAATTATAAAATAGAATAAAAAACCTACACTAACACCTCCCTTTAAGTGTAGCTTAGGTGGGTAGAAGAATTGGGTTCTGACAACAAGGCCTAATTAGGTACCCAAATACTAATAAAACCCATCAAAATAATAGAGAGCTCCCCATAGAAGTAAAAAGACAAGAATATAAGACCAGAAAGCCCCCCAGAAGATGAAGTTGAAGTTGCCCATATCTCAAGAATAAATCGCAAGTGAAGATACTTGCTCTTGGTGAAGGGTTTGGTGAAGATATCAACTATCTACTTCGTAGCCTAGAAAATCTTGAGAACAATGACATATCCATGAATGAGATCCTAAATAAAATGCATATGAATTTCAATGTGCTTGGTTTGATGATGTTGGACCAAATTACTGTAGATCTGGATGGTGCTCTGATTGTCACATAAGTTGACTGTGGTTCACCTAAACTAGATACCAAACTTAGTAAGGATCACCTGAATCCAAATAACCTTAGTAATTGCTTTAACATCTCATTTGTAAACAACCTTAGTAGATGATAAGGAAATAATATTTCTACTTTGTCTAGACCAACTAATCGAACCTAAACCAAGTGGGAAACATATCCTAAAGTGGACTTGTAATGTTGAATATCACTAGCCTAGTTTGAATATATATGCCCAATCAAGTCAACATTAATATCTGATCCATAGTGAATCCAATTTTTTTGAGTACTTTGAATGTAGTAGAGATCCCACTTGGTTGCCTTCCAGTGTAGCTCCAGCAGTGTCTGCATAAACCTAGAGACCATACTCACTGCATAGGAAATATTAGGTCTAGTGTGAGTCAAATAGATAATATTGTGAACATGATGTTGATACAAGGTTACATCAACCAATGGAGAAAAAAACTCAATCTCAAGCTTGAATCAAGAAAGAAAGGGAGTTAGAGATGGCTTACAGTCAGCTATGTGAAACCATGCAAGCAAATCGATATCTTGCTTGGATTATCCAATGGTGATCCCTGAGTCAAACTGTGAAATCTCAATCCTAAGGAAGTAGTGTAACAAACACAAATAAATCATGGAGAATCTAATATGCAAATTAATTTTCACTACTGAAATGGAGAATAAAGAATTACCTTTGATAAATAGGCTATCAACATTCAAAACTAGAATCATGAGTGAGTAATCCTTTTGAAAAATGTGGACATTAAGACTAAAATGACATCTAGTGAACCCCACTATGAGAAGTCTTGGCATACCAAGCATGAGGGGGCTTGTTTGAGGCCTTAGATGTTCGAACAATTAATGTTAGTGGTAAATGCCATTAATACATTAATAACACTGGTAAATAATAAATAATATATTTTATTATCTAAATTATGTGGGTAAAACTTACGTTAATAAATAATAAAATATATTGTTATATTTCTTACCATTGTGAATCGAGTGAGAGGTTAAACCTGTTGGTTACAACAATTCATTGCACTTATAAATGATTTTGCATAATAAAATCACAACATACCTAACAATTTTAAACTCGAGAATTCAAAGAATGTTTGAGAAGAAGTGAGAAGGAAAATAAGTATTGTATTTGGTTAAAATTGTTTCTCAAATTAATGAATAATATTTTGTGGGTTTTTAACCCTTGTATAAAGTTTTCCCATGTAACTTTGTGTTGTGGTTGTGTATTATGTCATTGCTACAATCTACATATCTAGATCCATATATGTGTGCATATATTTATTTTAACATGGTATCAGAGCTATTTTGATATGTGGATTGATTGGCAAGACCTATTGGTTTGTTGATTGACTTGTGGAAGCCCTTGTGAAAAAAAATTTCAATTCAAACTTAACCTTGAATGATCCTTGTATGACATAAGAGGAAGGAAAAATATATTTAGTCCTTGTGGAGCTTTGTGAAGGTAAATCCCTATTTTTGGATTATTTAGACACTCAAATGAGTAACCTGACACTCAAATCTGTAACTAGATCAAGCAAATATCTTATGTGGCATCATAGTATGACATTGTGCAAGTTGAAAACACATTAGAATTTAATTTCAATTCATCTGCATGATGTTTCTCTGCTCTAACTGGTAAATCTTCATTGGTTGTACCTACAAATACCTCCTACAAAGCCTCAGAAGTATATGAATCATATTCTGACAAATTTACATCCTCTTGAGTGTGATGGTATGGTCTATGTGGAATGAAAACATAAAAAAATAAATTTGTTTGGACAAATAAAGTAGTTTTCTTATGTTTGTTTGCATTTTGAGCCTCTAACAAGGTTGTACGTCCATTCTCAAACTATGTTTTGGTCTCTTGAAACTTCTAGCAACACCCCTACCTCCCTCCCTGCATCATACCTATGCTCTAGTGGTGTTTCAAAGGTGGGTACAATGTTCATTTATTATTATTATTTTTTAATAAATAGAAGTATCCATGCAAACACAAGTGGAGGGCCCCATTGTGTTAATTAGCTTTTTAACCAAAAAGTAAAAAAAAAAACAAACAAGAAATTATTTTTACATGTACGTTAAGTCTATTTTTTTATTTAAATAAAATCGATTAAATAAACTTTAAATACTATGTCTTACATTTAAAGTTCCACATAGTGTGGAAGGGGAGTTGGTTAGTGTAATTTTGCTAAACACTTGTAAAATCAAGGTCAAGAATTCAAAACACGCCAATCTGACCTTTTTGGTTAAACTTGTGATTGGACAAACTTTTAAAAAAAAAATCAAATTAATTTTTTTTAACCTTGTCAAAGTCCTTTTGTGATTCTTACACTTGCAACACTTGCTTGTGACTTTTGTACTTGGTCATTATTTTGTATGAAGGTGGTCATGTGACTAGTCAATCTTTAGGTTTTTTCACATTCTAGACACATTAGAATGGTTCATTTTATGATTTAAATCTATTTTATATATTTTTTAAACTATCATATTGAAAATAGTTATTACATTGCTTTATTTGCAACACTTGTGACATTTTTGACACTTGCTATAGTTGCCATTTTTTACTATATGTTTTATTACAAAAATAAAGTATAAAACCACATTAAAAAAAATTATTGTTTAAAAGTCTTTTTAGTTTTATTTTTGTATAAAACACAATCTAGTGTCAAACTTTGAAGAGAAGTTATGATTTCTAATTTGTGCTAGATAATTTACAAATGTTAAATGAGTCAAATTATAAAATTTGAAAAATATATATTAAAGCTGAGTTTATGGCTTGGAAACTTTGAAACATTGTTTTTAAAACTAAAAACTCCCGTTAGGGAGACGTGTCACGATCGAACTTACCAATGTATTTCAACAGAAATCACAAGAATCCATGTCAATCATTTTTAGTAGTGTAATTGATGAATTTCTATTCTATATTGATAATCAAAAGTTGTGCAATAATGCCTAAAAATTCATTGAATCTATGCATGATGGCACTCATCTCTAAAAAGTCATTAAACTTATACTTAACTTCTTACTACTCCCCTGAAAGGTGACAAAAAAATAGTTAATTTTATTTCAAAAATAAAAAATATTAAATCTCAATTAAATGGATACAATTGTAATTTGATTCAACATCAACTTCTCTATTTCATTATTTAGTTGAATAGTCATAAAAAATTATAAAATTTCATTTCCATTCTTAATTATAAATACTAAATAGAACAAGACATCCTTGACATCACTACCCTTTCAGACCTTCTTATTCAAGAAGAACAACTAATGTAAAATTTTGATTTTAAATAGAATGATACTTAGGTGTATACAAACAATATCTTTAAAAACTTTATCATTTATTGACGCTTTCTCTTTTGTAAGAACATGTCGAGTTTCAATCTCTTTAAGTACATGCTTTAAAGGGTACACCAGGAAAGGGGTGGATGGACCTTTAGTGACTCGCAAGATTATTGGTTAATTATATCATACCTAAATTTACTACAAATATCACTTATCCAATTCCCTAAACAAATAAATCCCTCTTATCCAACTCCCCAAGCGATTCTTCTTTCAAATAGCCCCTAACCAAGAAAAAATCCATTTTTACTACCAGGTTGACCATGGTTGATCTAATTACAAATTTATGATGCATGTTATACAACTAGGTCAACCTAGTTTGAGACCAAATAGTAATTTTTTCAAAACTAGGCTGTGATGGGATGACCTTGTCAGCAAAAAATTGGAAGGGTTAGAACCTATCCATTGCTATAAAAAATACCATTTCAATCCAATAGAGAGGAACATTAACTTTCACATTAATATAAATCGCAATTCTGTTACATCTATATTTGAAGGAACCATTGCTTAGGGTTTGCCTTGGAGGAAAGATAGCTTATCTTCTGAGAAGTCTTGGATGCAAAGTATGAATCTTGTAACCTAGATCTGTTTTTAACTATTTTGATCCTTACAAAGCCATAATAATCTTTTGAAAATCACCATTGACTAAGGGGGATATTCAGATTTAAAAAGTTCAGTCAAAGATAAGTATTTCTAACTTTTATTATTTCATTTGATAGATAGATAGATATTACATAAAGTAATAGGTTTTAAATGTATAACTCCTTTATTAGATTACCTCTACACTTAAATGTAATATAGCTATAGAGTTTTTTAGGCTTGACATCTTTCATCTTAGGTGATCTAGGCCCCCATTTTCCTACCATGATCTCTTGTTTATTTTAAACCATCTCCCTTTATGTTATAAGCATTGATAACACTAGATTAGATTTCATTTATGCATTAGAAGACCTATCTAGGATTATTATGTGATATTATTTACCTAGAGGCTTTGGAACCCTCTTCTTTAGTGTTGTGAGATAAGTGCTCTCTTAGTTAGGTTTAATGGATCCAATCTGATCATGCTCCCAATATACAAAGTATTGCAATAGATTTTAGTTGATTACCTTCTATGAGCTTGAATTTAAATATTATGATAAGTTATATATATATATATATATATATATATATATATATATATATATATATATATATATATATATATATATATATATATATATATATATATATATATATATATATATAAATTTTTTGCATATATATTCTGGTGACCCAATGTAAATCTAACACTTACATTTCAATTTTTTCATTTATAGTCAATTAGGTCGCACTAGTCAACCCAAATTTGTTCTATATTCATATATTGTCATCCACAGTCAACTAGGTCATGTTGGTCAACTCATTCTTATTCTCTGCTTACATATTTTAGATCTACAGACAACTAGGTCATATAGGTTGACCCAGTCATGTTCTCTACTTTATAAGTTTTTATCTGTAGTCAACTAAGTCACGTAGGTCTACCTAGTTCATTTTTGTAATTTTTACTTTTTTGTTTCAACAAACTAAGTCAATGCAAGTCGACCTGGTTTTATTTCATTGTTTTCAAGTTTTAACTTTCTACAGACTATTTCAACCATGGTCGACCCTGTTTAATCTCTATGTTTTTCAAGTTTTTGTCTCTACAATACTCAATTGATCTAGGACAACCCAGTTTCAACATTTGAATTTACAACTTTAATACTTGACCAACTACATCTACTTGGTCAACTTAGTTATATTACTCAAGTTTCTTCTAACCAGTTTATTAATTCAATTTTATCAATTCTCTCAGTTTTCTATTTCTATTTTTTTAGTAAAATTACTTAGTACTTCATATTTCCATTCCATTCCTTCTAATTTTTTAGTTTTGTTAAAACTATATCACATAGTCAACTAAGTCGACTTGACTGAATTAGTTCTATGTCTATTGTCTTGTCAATAAACTAAGTCTACCCTAGCCAACCTAGTTTATTTTTTTCTATTTTTGTAACAAACCATGTCGACCAATGTCGACCTTGTAATGTTTGTTCAACTATATTGACCTTGACTGACCTTGGTTTATGTGTTTCACTTTTCACATAAGCAAGACAATTTATTTTATTTTCATAGTAATTAATTTCAATTTTTGCTTTAGAAAGAGTTGGCTACCTATTTATTTATTTTCAAAAATTACAAATTACTTTTGCCATTTAATTTTTGCTTTTATTTTCACACTGTCTTGAATTCTCTAGAAACCATGTATCATTAGTTTTAAAACTACTTAGTTACTATTATGAAGGGATACATGATACTCTATTTATAGTATTTGTCTATAATTTATAGATATCGTGACATGAGGGACTTATTTCAATACTCATAGCTATAATATAGAGTTAAAAATGGTATTTAGTTTCTATGTACTTCACGATATTTAAGACATACCTAGGATTTCTCTTTATATTGAACCTAGGAATCTAACCATCCATTTGATCTTATGGTGCATTTATTAGTGGTTATCATTGATAAGTTACTTCCAACTTACCCTTGAAACTAATATTAGTGGGCTATGAGCAAGGTCTAATCCTTCATAGTCAGAGCTCTAAAATATTGGGCCATCATTATCTAACGAATAATCAAGTATCTTTGAGATCCTACAAATCAATCAAATCCTTATAGAGTATCTTCTCAATCTTATTTTCAGATAGCTAGTTAAATAGTTAGTTAGTTGTACAATTTTATTGTTATTGATTCTTTATTCTCTTCTTTAGTATTATAGATTGTGTTGACCAATGTCGACATAGTTGTGTTGTGTGATTCAACTAGATCGACCAACATCAACCTAGTTGGCTGTGTTTGAATAGAATAAAGTGACCAAGCTCGACTTAGTCTTTTATATTCTACTTATTTGTCTCTATTTTTAGACTACATCATTTAATTTACAGTCATTTTTTTCTAGATCCAACTAAGTCAACTAGGCATTACCTAATTATAAACTATTTTTCTAGTATGTCCAACTAGATCAACCTAGGTATATTTCAATAATGTTATTTTTATCTATCTAGTGACCCAGGATGAGGCAATAGGTTTCCAACTCTCTATTGTTACCTTTCAGAATCAATTAAGTCGACCCTAGTTGACTTAGTATGTTTCTAAATTAATGTTTAGGAAACAAGATCAACTCAAGTCAACCCTTTAACTTTTCAAATTATTGTTTTGCCTTCATGTGTGACTAAGTTGACCTTGGTCGACTTAGTGCATTTCTAGTTTCTTATATTCTGAACTAAGTTGAGCCTGGTTGACCTAGTTCAATAGGTGACCAACACCATTTCTTTTATTAGTCCCCTTTTTTTATCTGCCTCTTTACTCCTAGTTCTATCTTCACCTTTCATCATGTAGTACATATTTGATGAAGCTAAACAATAAAATGAACATGAGATGAAGAATTTCACTAACCCCCCTAAACATCTTCATTCTCAACTTCTTTATACTTCTGTAAAAAATCTAGATGTAAGTAATGTTCATGTGGCCATTATAATGAAAAACTATGGGTCACCTCCTTCTAAGACCATTTATCCTCTTAACTATCCTCCAAAAATACGTATTGTAGAAGATGAGAGTGATCTTGAATACACTATCAAATTTTATCTGCCTCTTTACTCCTAGTTCTACATTCACCTTTCACCATGCATTACATCTTTGATGAAGCTAAAAAAAAAATCAACATGATATGAAAAATTTCACTAACCCCCCTAAATGTCTTCATTCTCACCTTCCTTATACTTTTGTACAAAATATAGATGTAAGTAATGTTCATGTGGACACTATAACAAAAAACTATGGGTCACCTCCTTCTAATAACATTGATTTTCTTAACTATCCTCCAAAAATACCTATTGTAGAAGATGAGAGTGATCTTGAAAACACTATCAAAGTGATCCTTTTCATTAATGAAAACCCTCAACCTCAAGGTAAGTATCCCAAGGTAATTTTTAATTTCATGATGAGACTTCACATTGAGTAACCCCCTTCACCTATGCATAGTTTTTCTACAAGACTTGCGACAAGTCACCCTATGATTTTTTCCATGCCTTCAACTTCCTCTATTATTTATTCTTTTACCTTGACCAGTGTATCAACTACTATGGAAAGTCTTTCCTCTAGTGGGCCCACTCAAAGTTCCCACATTAATACTCAACTAAATGCTACCACTAGTGCATCTCAAACCACTTCTACTAGTGAAGCCACTATTAATACTAATGAAATTCTATTACGAGCCATGAATCAAATGACTAATTTTCAAACTAATGGTGCAAATCAAATGATGCAAATGCAAAACCAACTTTTGAAATTACAAAATTATCCTCAACCCACTTAATGGGGAGTAAAAAATTTTAATGCCCCCCAGACCCCCTTAGAGATTCACAAGGTAAATTTATACCTCAACCCCCACTTCTTAACAAGGCTATTAAACACTTAAAAAAGTGAACCCTTAGTTCCTCAAATTACAGATATTTACATAGGTGGTATTGTTCCTAATATCACTTATAATGGATCTAATGATCTTGCATTTCATTTGAAAGATTTTGAAAACTTGGATAAATACTAGATTAAGCTCAATACCTTTGCCACCACCAAATGGCTCAGCTAAAACATTTTCAAGTGATGCTTTGGATTGGTATAATCAACTCAATTCTCACACTATATCCATTTTAGAAGACTTAGTTAATGAATTGGTACATAAATTTCAAACTAATGATCTACCTAAAAATAACTTAGCTCACTCTATCAACTACAAATAATCAGCATTCGAAATGGCCCAAGTGTTCATCAACAAATGAAAAGCCTTATCTAATAAATTTGAACACAACATGTCAAAATATAATCTTTCCCACTTGTTCACTAATGTTCTTCATTATAAATTTTAAAATTGTGTTAGGAATCTCTCTCCAAAATATTTGGAAGAAGCCCTAGACCAAGCCAAACATCAATATTTTCTCATAAGACAATTTGAGCCTTCCCACCTTCCACATGGAACTTGAATACTTATGAAATCTAAAACTGACATGCTACCAATGACGGTGTTACAGATACCAATGATTCCATACACACTATTCACACTATCCTTATAAGTAGTTCCAATGATGCTACTCTTTCACAACCACTTTCGACCAATCCTCTCCAACATCCTAGTTTTACATATTCCCATGCTAATAATGTATATTCTCACAAACCACTTTTCATGGCAGAAATTCAAAAGTGTCTTCCTCAGACTTCACTGTGAGATCTTGAGCCTACTCATCCTACCAAGCATTGGTATGATCCACACAAGTTCTGTTAGTATCATGTAAGTTGGGGCCATTCTCATGAGACTTGTCGCCATTTTATAACCTTTGCTCTTGAGTATTTCCTTGGTCTTAATTTTGATCACAAAACCTTAATTCATGAGCACTAATAATATTATGAATCATAAACTAAGGTTATTGAAACCAAAATTAATCATGATTCCCTTAATCAAGCTAATGTTTATCTCACTATTTACAAGGATCCCCTTTCTAATAATCAATTAAGTACTACTCAACCTCCCACTTTCAATGTTGTCAAAACTTCTGTCAATCCTAATTCTCTCATTAATGATGATAATGTTGTTAATATTAATTATATGAGGAGAGTAATATCTTACATTGATCTTTATCCACATTCTAACTATATCAATTTCTCAACTTTACAGACTATTCAAGACACTTATCCATCTCATTTCACAAAACTTGAACATACGACAATAATTCCAACAAATCTAACAACTCAACCTAGTCCTTCATCCACTATTTCATGTGTCTAATAAAATGATACATTTGGATAATCATTCTCTTTCCATTTCTACAACTTATACCTTTCACTTATCATCAACTTCTCTTAACTCTGAATTATCCACTTGGAAAACCACAAATAAATCTAGTTCTATGATTTCTTCACCACCTACAACATCCAAATATTCAAAATAACCAACAACATTATCCAACTCAACCCAATTAGACACACTTGGCCAAAACACATCAATTAAATCCCAATCAACTACTCCTTATCAACATCAATTTAAATCCACTTCTGCTCCCCCTTCAATAAACTTGCTCCAACATTATGCACATTTATCTAATACGATTTTAACTAGATATGGTGAATAATATCTTATCATGAAACTTTCTCATCTTCCATCTCAAATTCCTTTTCTATAACTCATGATGACCTCCCCTACATCATAATCATTAAATGCAAATCTTCTTTGAAATGAACACCCCTTGACCTCCACCTGTGGGGTAAGAAGCCATTTTTTTCGGGTCTAAAGATAAAATTCATCAACAATGTGAGAAAATTTCTATACACGTTGATGAAACTATAGATACTTCTCTCTCACTCAAGTTTAGTATTGCTTTAATGAATCCTGACAGAATATCGATTCGTGTGTATGATCCTCCATTATTAATTAGTGTCCAATTTTATGTTATCCAAGTCAAGCATCCATTGATTGATGAAGGCTCTATCACTTGTGTTGCTTCCCTCAAATTTATTAAAACACTTGGGTATTATGAATGTAATATTAAATCTATTTAAAGCATATGCCAAAGTTATGATCGAAGATAAATTCCTCCTCTAGGTTGTGTTTGGATTCCTATCATAGTTCCTCTTATTACAGTTTGTATCAAGGTCATGATCTTTAATTTATCATTATCATGTAACATTTTACTAGGTTGACCTTGGACACATTGTATGAGATCTATAGCCTTGACAACATGCCAATGTGCCAAATTTACTCATAATAGTGCTATCTATAAGATTCAAGGAGACACGAACTCTTGGAATTTTGAACAATTCCAAGAACACGGTGTTTTCAAAATAGCCACTCTTGAACCTTTACCTAGCATTATTTTTCACAAATATCAATAATTTGATTTTCTCGTTAACTCTAATAGAGGTTATAATGGCCACCCTGAACTTGTGGGCAATATACCACATAACTTATTATATGATGATGATGATGATGAAACTGATGAGATTAGTTTGAAAATTAAAACGTATGATCTCCCTTCTCACATAATTACTCAATTAACTCCTTCTCTATGACCTCAATCTCATAAAAAACAATAGATGATATTCCCACTACCATATCAAAATTTAAACAATCTATTCCTCATGCTTCCTCGATTGATAAAGTCATTAATGTTTGCACTATTTATATTTATACTCCCAATTATGATGATGGATATTCATTAGATGATCCATTTTTAGATGGTTTTAATCAAACTGAAGATGCATAATTACTAAGATATCATTATTCTTTACATCATTCTTTATATTTACATAGTATTCCTTCTCTTGATGTAGTTATTTCTCCTTCTACTACATGTGACATTATCTCCTCTTCACTTGATGTTTATAGGTCTGAGATGGAACACACACACACACACACACACTAATTATCATATAGTCATTGCTAAGCCTCTTCAAAGTATGATTCTTGATCATGCCATGATGGGACCATATCAGCTCGCCAGGTTTTCTAATCCTTCAAGTTTGCTTCATCATGAAATGTCAGCCACATTATGACAACCCACATTGAGATCTACCACAATTACTGAACTTAGTCTTAATCCTAATTTACCTATTCCTACTGATGGTGATGACATATTAACTTTTCCCAAGCTTTATCTCCTCCCTACATGATGGGAAGATGAGCTATATTATGAATTCCATAAGGTTTCTAGTCATTGGGCCAAATATTATCATGCATATCAGAGGTACTTAACACATCAACATGTATCATGTTCCTCCTCTACCAAAAATAATCAACCTCCAAAATATATTACTCATAAATGCACTTATTTTTATGGAAAAAACATGCATACCTCTACTCATTGCTGACAAATTTTATAGTACATTAATGTGCTTTGTCCAAAGAAGACACAATCTATTGATAAGAACTTGCCTCCTAATATTTTTCTAGAGTATATCCCTAAACATGGGGATGCTTATTGTTTATGGCATCAATGTGATACACAACACATAGATAGGTGTAGAGTAATTCAACAACACTTTCATGATTTCTCATGGCCTACACTGTCACCCTCTCAACTACTTAACTAGGGTCATTCATGGGCAAAGACTCAGCCTTACTTACACTCTTCATCATCTTCTAGATCAGATGCTTTCCATCACATTTTAACACCAGTTCCTTGTATTAATTATCTCTCATAAGAGATGCCACATGTTCAACCATCTTCTTCTAGCATACCTACATTCTCCATAGAGACTGTGTTAGGAACTCCTCATAGGACTTTTGGTGAAGATAGATGAGACTATGGCTAAGGATAGATTCTAATTAAAACATGATTTATCTAATGTTATTGATGTTGCATGGCATGAAATATATCAATATTTATGAGCACATTATTTTTTTATGACATATTATGTCTCATATTTTCACTTGGTTTCTGATATTCGTATTTCATTATAGCATTTGTGATGCATTACTTATCTTTTGTTCTTATGGATCTCTTCTCTAACTTTGCAATTTCATCTTTACATTCATGATTCTTGATTTTAAAATATTATTTTTGTACATAATTAATGTCTGAACTTTAATTATATTTAATTTTACACTTTGAAAATAATTATATTCCCCCTATTTTGGGATGAATTTTCCTTACCTTTATGCTTGTGCTATCTCATTTGTTAAATAATATAGCTATTTATGTGCCATCACTATCAAACCAAACCTAACACTATCTTATTTATCTTGTGATCAACTATAAAGCATACTCATCATTGTACCATCTATTAAATAAATGGATCTCTCACGATTCTTATTTAACCCATATAATTCTCTCATTTTAAAACACACATAAGGGTAGTATTGAGATTACACACTTGTGGGCAAGTTTAAAAATCTTCTAGACAACGTAGTCTTTAAATACTTGTCTCTTGTAATCAAAGTGTAAGCTTTATTGTCTTTTTTACTTATATCACTCATGATTGGTTTTTCAAATACATACAAAGGAGGAATAAAAAAAACCATGAAAAGTTTTGTAATTCTATTTAGTTTCTTAATTCTAAATACCAAATATAACAAGACACCCTTGACTTGATTACCTTTTCATCTCTTCTTATTCAAGAAGAACAACTGATGTCATATGTTGATTCTAAAGATAATTCCACTTAGACATTCTCACATTTAATAATGTTCCTAAAAATATTGAAAACCAAAATATTAAACCTAAACCTGTCAATGACAAAGACAAGGACAAAAAATATGGTAATAAGAATCATAAAGTCAAATTTAATGGAAATTTAAATCTATGTAATAAATTTGGACACAAAAGGGAAGACTGATACAAAAACAAGAACATATCTAATAATAAAACCTCAAAAAATAATAATGGGAAGAAAATTTCTAATTAGAATCATCAGAAAAATTAAACTCTGAATCAAAACTATAATCACGAACATAATACTAACACTATTGCAATACAGGTTGTCTTATTTAATTCTAATTCTAATGAATAGATTTTAGATAATGATTTATCACATCACATGACTTGTTTATCAAATATTTTATCTAACATTATATATATATATATATATATATATATATATATATATATATATATATATATACATATATATATATATACATATATATATATATACATATATACACACACACACATATATATACATATATATATATACTAACACTATTGCAATACATGTTTTATTTAATTCTAATTCTAATGAATAGATTTTAGATAATGATTTATCACATCACATGACTTGTTTATCAAATATTTTATCTAACAATATATATATATATATATATATATATATATATATATATATATATATATATATATATATATATATATATATATATATATATATATATATATTCATTTCTAGAAGCTATTAAACAAAGAAAATTTAAATTTGTAAATATAGTCATAAATGATGTTTTCTATGTTTCTAAACTTAAAAAATATATATCATCCTGTTTTTAGCTTAAAACTGAGAATTTCATAGTAACTCTTCTTAAATATAAATGGTCTATTAAGAATCAATTTAGTTATGTGATTGCTGAAGGAATTCAACAAAATAAATAAATATATTTTTTACTTCTTCTGCTTATTATCTTTCATAACAAATTAAAAATGAATCTCAATTGTGGCATGAAAGATTAAGTTATCTTCATTTCAGAAGTTTATATGATATGTCTCATCATGATATTTTCGTTGGTCTTCCTACTATTTCTTCTCAATATGAAACTTGTGAGGCTTATTTATGTGGTAAGCCACACACTAAACCCTTTCACAAAAATTATGATGCTAACTCCTTTCATCCCTTAGAGATTATTCATAGCGATGTTAGAGGACCTCTAAAAGTTACTTATTTTAATTTTTAATTTTTTTTTAAAAAACATTCATTGATGATTACTCTGATGATTTAGTCTTATTATATTAAAAATAAATTTTAAGCTATCTAAATTCAAAGAATTTAAAATTTTACTTAAAAATTCTTTCAACTTTTTTTATTAAATATTAATGACTGATAATGGAAGTGAATGCATTAATAAATAATTTAATTCATTTTACATTAATTGTGGTATCAAATAGAGTTAACAACTCTATATTCCCCACAACAAAATATAATTGCTAAAAATAAAAACCAAATCATCATTGAAATAGCTAGAATAATGTTACATTCTATAAATATTCATTAATTCTTATGGGCCGAAGCCATGGATATTGTTGTGCATATTTTAAATAGAGTTTCTAATAAAACATGACATCTTTATAAACCCTTAGAGATATGTTCTAATAAAAAATTGAGAGTTTCTCACCTTAGTATATGTAATAGTCATGCTTACAATTTTATTGAGAAAGTAAAAAAAACATAAACTTGATCCTATCTCATATTCTTATATTTTTCATAGGTTATGGAGAAAAAACTAAAGGATTAAGAGTTTATGATCCGTCTAAAAGATAAATGATTGAGAATATGTATATTCAAATCTTCGAGAAATCTTTTTGTGAACCTTCTATGGAACCCCCTCAAATTGTTTTTTTTAATGATCCTGACTCTTGTGTTACTCCTTATGAAAAAACATGCCTTGAAGAAAGTTGAATTAAATTTTGGATAATTTAGAGTCTGAAGGGGAACCTTCTCCATTTTATGTTCAAACTAAAATATTTGTATGAGATGAATCCCTAACTCAGTCATCTAATCTTGACAATCTTAATACATTGAATATGACTCTACATACCTATCATATTGTGATGACTCTGTATGAATGTGAACCTCAATATTTTGAAAAATCTAATGAAGATGATAAATAAAAAGTTGTTATGTAAATTGAATATAAAATTTTAATTAAAAACTAGATTTGGAATCTTGTCCTGTCTCCACTTGAAAGACATATTGTCGATTCTAGATGGCTTTTTTAAATCAATTATAATTTAATTGGTAAAATTAAATTCAAAACTAGATTAATTTCTCATGGTTTTACTCAAAATATTAGGATCGACTATGTCGAAACCTTTATTCATGTAAAAAAATGAGTATTGTTAGATTATACACCAAATGGATGCTAAAAATACTTTTTTAAATGGTGATCTAGAAGAAAAAATCTATGACTCAGCTTAAAGGTTTCACTAAATCTAACAAAGAAAATTATTTTTATAAGTTAAATAAATATCTTTATAATTTAAAATAAACTTTTAAAACTTGATATTTTAAAATTAGTAGTTATTTTAAAAAATTAAGTTTATCTAATTATTATTCTAATAATAAACTTTTTGTATAAAATAGAAATAATCAGTTTATTTAAATTATATTAAATGTTGATGATATTCTTATTACTGATGATTAAATTAAATTATTTTTTAAATATAAACATAAATTAAGTCAATATTTTAAAATCATTGATTTAGACATTCTTCATCTTTTTTAAGAATGACTATATTTCAAAGTAAAAATTCAATTATTGTATCTCAATCTCAGTATGTACACAACCTTCTTATTAAATTTAATATACTTGCATATAATCATACATCTACCCATTTATAAGTTTACGTTAAGTTTGATCCAAAACCTACTTGTAACAAAGCTAACCCCATTTTATCTAAACAACTAGTTGGTAGTTTGATTTGTTGTAAGTGTTGGTTCTAAATTCATGTAGGATCCATATTTGGATCATTGAAAATTAGTAAAATAAATATTGTGGTGTATCAAAATAATTTCAAATTTTAATTTATATTTTTCTTTCATTAATAATGTTAATATATATGGTTATTGGGATGCTAATAATGTTGATGATATTATAGACCATAAATCTACTTTTAGATATTTATTTATGTTTGGTGTAGGTGCTATCATTTAGAATTTTAAAAAATAATTTACTGTTTCTGTCTCTATTATAGAAGTAGATTCTATAAGTGTTATAAAATATATTAAAGAAGCCATGTGGCTATGAAAGTTGTTAGAAGAATTTTATTTGGATGTTTTTTATAATACCCCCATTCTTCATGATAATCAAAGTTGTATAGCTTTGACAAAAAAATCTAGTGCAACATTAAAGAACTAAGTATATTAAAGTTTATATGCATTTCATTTGAGAGAAAGTCCTCAATGACAATATAAATCTTTAGTTTTATTCTACGAATGAATAAGTGATAAATATATTTACAAAAATACTTGATGATATCATGTTTTGTATGTTTCATACAATGATAGGCCTCTTAGTGTTGTCATTGAGGGGAGTGTACATGACAATATCATTTCTTAACAGATATGTGTTTCTTTCTTCTCTATAATTCTTACTCAAATTGTGAAATTATTATAATAATTTAATTTATATGATTTTAGTAAATTTCATCATGTGAGTTTATAGTGTACCCATACATAAAATTATATCTTGTAATGAAGATTTTTATGTTATAAAAGGCTCTAAAATACTTGGTTATTTATTCATGAGAAACTATGAGATGTAGTCTCATGATCGTGCTAACTTAAACTTACTTTAAGTAGTTGATGAATTATAATTCATTTTGTCTTAAATATGATATTGACATGATGAAATTTTTAAAAATACTTCAAATATAACATGCACCTTAAACTCACCATAAATAGTTTACAGAGTATAATTTATTTTATATAAAGGTGACTATGACATGTATCCCCACTTAACATTAAGGGGGAGTGTTAGAATAATTAATGTTAATAGTTAGTGCCATTAATACATTAATAACATTAGTAAATTATAAAAATAATTTATTATTTAAATTATGTGAGTTAAACTTACATTGATAAATAATAAAATATATTTTTATATTTCTTACCATTGTGAATCAGGTGGAAGGTATAACCTGTTAGTTACAATAATTCACTCCACTTATAAATAATTTTATGTAGTAAAATCACATTTCTAACACATACAAACTTGAGCATTCAAATTTCTATGAAAAAAATGTCTGATAAGAAGTGAGGAGAAGGCTTATTGTATTTGGTCAAAATTATTTATCAAATTAATGAATAATATTTTGTAGGGTTTTACCTCCATGTGAGGTTTTTACACATAACTCTATGTTGTGGTTATGTATTGTGTCATTGATACAATTTGCATATCTAGATCCATATATGTGTGCTTATATTTATTTTAACAATAGATAGAATTATAAAGTTTATAGGCTAAGGAAATTTGAATTCTATACAAAATATTGTGGCTACCCCATATATATTTACTCCTCAAAGTCCCCATGAAGAAATGCACTTATCACATCCATTTGATGAACCTCCTAACAATGAGTTGAGGTAATAAAAATAGTGAGTCAAATAAAGTTCAACTTTGTAACTGGGGCAAAGGTCTCAGTTTATTTAATGTTAAGAACCTATGAAAAATCTTTTTCTACCATTCATGCTTTGAACTTATCCACTGATCCATTAGCTATAAATTTTGTTTGATAGATCTATCTACATTGAACAAGTTTCTTTCCCTTAGAAAGGAGAACTAAATCTTAAGTGTGGTTCTTAATCAATGAATTTTACTCCTCATGCATGGAAGTATCCTAATCAAAAGTGTGAGATGCCTTATAAAAAAATATGGATCAAAAGCATAGGCAATAAAGACATGTGGAACACCTTAGAACTTTGAGCACGTTTTTTTGGTACCTAATGATTCCTAACATAATCACCTACACTTTACAGTGTTTGTCTAGCCCAAAGAGATCCTAAAATCAAAGAGTAAGGAGGACATTCCTCAACCTTTAAAAGGTGATTGTAAAAGGAAAGATGTGAATCCTTATATCTAATTTCATAATCTAAATTGGATAAAGATTCCTTATCACCAAGAATCTATTAAAGGTGATTTAAATCATCATAATTCTCATCAAATCCTAGTGAGTCCAAGGAGGATGGAGAAATGTCAAGTGTGAAGTCCGAAGGACCCTATTAAAAATGAATACTCATCTTAATGAACAACTTGTGTGGTAGGATGAGGAAATGTGTATCCCTTAATACCATATGGATACCTGAAAAAGATGCAAGGTCTACTTTATGGATCCATAGCCTTACATTTATCCTTGGGAATGTGGGCCATAGCTAGAGATTTAAATTTTTTAAAGTGCTTAGTTATGGATTTTTGACCATCCAAGCTTCAAAATGAGTGATTCCTTTTAAGGATCGATAAGGAACACAATTTTGGATGTAACATGTATAGTTAATGGCCTCTATGTAATATTGAGGTGCAAGATATTTGGAGTGAATCATAAAGTTTTCCATTTCCTTCAAGGACCTATTTTTGTAGTCTGCCACACCATTTTGCTCAAGAAATTATGGAATTATACATTGTAAATAAATTTCTTATGAAGTGTATAAATAGTTAATAGGATGGTTGACATACTCACCACTATTGTCTATGTACAAAACCCTAATAGTTTTTTATGACTATTTATCCACAAGAGCCTTGAAGTCTTAAAAATGGTCAAAAATCTTAGACTTCTATTGAATAAAGTACACCCAAATGTATCTTAAAAAGTCATGAATGAAGGTAATAATATATTTGGTCTAAATAAATGAAGGATATAGAAATGGACCAAAAATATCACTGTGAACTGGTTCCAAAAATTGTGTAGCTCTCTATGATTTGATTTTGTCATACTACTCTTCAATATGTTTACTAAGTATGCAAATCTCACAAACACTATTAGAAAAGTAGACATGAGGTAATTCTACAACCATATCATGCCAACTAAGTTCCTTCAAGTAGCGATAGTTAAAATGGCCAAATCACTCAGGCGATAACTTACTCACCTCATCTATGTGAGTGAGTAGTATAGTAGATGGGTAATTAAGAGCAAAGTGTGAGAATGTTTACAACTATGACTGATGATTTTTTTCCCCAACTTCCACTATAGAATCAATGTAACTCCATAATGACCACATAATATAGGGTAAAATCAACTCTCTTACATAATCTAATGTTAGTGATCTGATAAATATTTAAGATATTAGTCAATAGTAAGGGAATACATAAAACATCCTAGAATATTTCATCACTCACTTCAATAGACCCTCTACTAAAAACTTTTATAGAAGTATAATCACCCATCAAAATAGAAGGTATAAAACATGGCTCTAAAGATAATAAAATGTCCCATGATAAAGCCATGTGATGCGAAGCACCATAATCAATCACTTATGTGGAAGGCTAAGATGTAACTGCAATAAGGGCCTTGTACTTTCATTTCCATTTACCACTATATTTTATCTTAGAGGACTCTTGAGTTGATGAACTTTGTGTGATAGAATCGTGGATAATTATATTATTCTTCTCAACTTTTTTTGTTTAGTGATCTATCTATTTCTTCATACATTTATGTTCATTATGCCCAATTATTTTACAAAAGGTACATTTGACCTTCTCTATCTTTGGTTTGATATCTAAAAAGGAGGTCTTAGTTTTTACTTTGGACGAATCATAAGTTTTTTGACATTTCTTTTTCTCATAGTCTTTCTTGTTTTATTTATTATTCTTACTATTTTAATCCTTCTATTTTTCATGACTAACAATTAGGGCATGAGACTTAAAGGACTTAAATGTGTTCATCTGAATAAGCGTATTTTGTTCCTTAGTCAAGAAGACATCAAAATCATCCAAAGATGGAATGGTACATTTAATTCTAAGGGCATTATTAGTAGCATGAAAGCTAGAGATAAAAATAAAGTAGTTAGGACCTAGCTTAGAAAGAATTAAAAGGATCAACTATTCATCTTTTTTATATATGCCACATAATTTCAATTGCAACCTAAGTGAATTAAGCTTAGTGAAAAAGTTGTCTTATGTCAAAGTTTCTTGGCTAAACTAATGAGCTCATTCTCCAGCTCATGACCCCTCATTAAATCCTACTTCCCAAAAAGTTCTTTTAGAATGGTCTAGACCTCATTTGGTAATTTCACATATTGAATGTGAAAGAGTAAGTTGGAAGATACAAACAAACATAATAGACCATAGACCTCATCACATCAGTTAAACCAATTATTCCTTTTTATTTATAATGTTGGTTCATTTTCAATACCCATAGTAATTCTGTGTAAATCCTTATTCCTCAAAAAATATTTGTTCTTTTGGTTTTACACTCATGAATTATATGGTGTGAGAAGTGAAACTAAATTATAATTGATAGTACAGTAAAATGAATTAAATTATAATATATAGTGAAGTGTAAGAGAGAAAATAAAGCAAAAAAAATCCCCTAAAACTATCAACAATAACCTCCTCAAAATTTGAATGGTTTGACACTTTATATTTTAGTGCGTATAAAATATACACTTTTTTGTGTATATAATTATGATAAAAGTTAAAAGTAACTCGTACCAGCCAAACAAGAATATAAAAATAACACAAATACGAAGAGCTAAAAAAATACACACTTTAAAAAAAAAAGACACCTCAAACTAAATAAATATATGATTTATAAGTTCTTTCAATCATTGTTTTCACAAAATAAATATCGACCTTGAAAAAAAAAGTTTGGAAATTAATTTTATTCATTTGAGTAAAATTTAATCCCCCTTGGGTTGTGAGTGACCATCGTTTAAACTCATATATGACTAGGGGTTGAACTTTAGAAAGTGGGTGATGTCACCATAGGATTTTCCTCCCAAGCATACCCAACATGATGTCATAAGTGGGGGAAAATTTTATAGGGTTTATGCAGGGTTACCTATGCATGCGAACTGTATAGTTTAACCATACTCACATATTTGACAATGCTAGTTAAAAACCAAGTATAGTACATAGGTTGAAATAGGTATGTAGGTTGGGACAATATGCATCTAGGATAATTACATAGTCTAAAATAGGTACGTAAGTAGAGGTAGAGTCGGGTGTGTAGGGTGAGACAATTACATGAGTACGTAATCAGTTCACATAGAACAACATTCACCTTTTACAAAACCTGCATGTGTAGATCATGCTTATACTACGTAGGTGTTTTAAATTAGAACTTATTATGCATACAAGGTGAACATATACGTAAGAACAAAAAAAATTACTCATAGGTGCAACATAAAAAAAAAAGCTTATTACATGATGCATAGTTACATGTATAAAAAAGTACTCATAGGATAGGCAATTGTATGTAGGTAGGTTAGTCCTCAAGATAGAGCACAAGAACCATACACACATGTATACAATATATAAATCCTAGGGTAGTATATAGTGTAGAAACACAATACACTGATGCACATAAACTGAGGTCGTGCAAATATGTAGATATCTCAAAAATGGTATTTTTAACAAAAAATGACTACAAACCCAATAATTTTATGGAAAAACCCATAAAGATGACCTTTTGTAAAAAAATGCTAGTCATATGAAATTGTACAGATTTCCCCTAGTTTAAGCCAAAAACTTGAGAAAATGAGTTTAAAAAAAATATTTATTTTTAACAAATTGATAGGGGATCCTAGCATTTTTTAGGCCTTTTGGACTTAGTGTCATTATCATTTTAAAAAAAAAACACACCCTTTTATAAGTGACCTAAAAAACCACTTACACAAAGACCTTATTCCTTCTTTTTTGATTTTGAAAATTATTCAAGGATGCAGGATAAGATCATACTCAAATAATAAAAGATATATATTATAAAAAATCAAATACTCAAGATCTCAAAATACATTACAATAAAAAAAGGTGTTCATTTACCAAAACCTACTCTGATACCATGTTAGAATTGGCCATGATCTGTCAAAATGGGCCACAATTGAGAACTGATGAGATTCAAACACACTAGATTATTGAAATGAAAAAAGAGTCTTTTTGTAAAAGATGAACTAAACATGAAAAAAATAATAACTTGTATTTATAATTGATAAAAATAGCTTTGTGGAGAGGTACATAAATATGAGAAAAGAGACATAAGCCACCTATATATGGCAATGTTAAAACATGTCATTTTCTAAACAAACAATGAGCACCATTAGCAAAATGTCAACATTGGTTGGTAAATGACAACTGAATCCACACCAACCAATATGATTACCAACTAGATATGTGCATGTGAATCTTAATGACCTCATTATTACACCTAAGTGACCTCAATATTACACCTAAGCAAGTTAAATACATGTGTAAGAAAACTATAAAATAAAATAAAATAAAATACTTACATTAACACATACAATTACACAAAAACCACCAAGGTCACACGTGGAGATATCTTTAGAACCACCCAAAGAAGAAATAATGTGGATAAAAAATATAAAAATATATAAAAACTAAGGAAACATCTATACATAGTGAAAGAGCAAGAAAAAAAGAAAATGAGGTATTACACATGAGGAGGAAACTGAAGGAGACAAGGATACCGTTGCACATGGGAGAGGACATACCTCAAGGGAGGTGAAGAAGTAGATACTAAGAGAGCCCACTATTAAAAGTATGTGAATGTGGAAACTTTGTCGAGTGAGGGCACATTTAACTCAGAATAGTGACCAAGGGGATGGAAGCTACACATGGGTCATGTTACATAAAGGAAATGCATTTGACACCACATGCAAACACCTCTCTTATATAATTTTAATATCACAACAAAGATTCAATTTTTATAGGCATAGTAGGAAATAATCCCTAAGGAGAAGCACAAAAGGGCATAAGTCAAGAGGTTTGTTGTAGTTATGAGTTGTGCAACCCAAAAAGTTTCACTTAAGAAAAATTGAGGTTGGCACTCATATATTTTGCAACAAAGGGCATGTGAGAAAACATACATGATAGAAACAAGCTGATGATATGCGAGAAAGGATAAGGGCAAAAAAATTGAAGCACATCAAGGTCAAGAGAAAAATAAACTTCTTGGAATAAAAGTTCATGGATATGTCCGCACTCATAGACAAGGGTAGGACTAAACTCCTTGAAGACTTGGACATGAGCTAGATGGAGCTTATCAAGCATGTCAATATAGTGAATCCTCCAAGGAGTAAAAAATCATTCATTAGTTGAGGAGGAAATATTGGCCCAAAGACTAACCATACAAAAGGAAAGTTGGCATGAAAGGATATAGATTTGGTTAATTTTATATAAAACCTACAAATGAAAGCAAAGATGGAAGGGTTGGTATTAAATAGTTTTGTGTATGCCCAATATTCATTGAATCTTGTCTACTATGACATGTGGCAATTACAAAGAGTTGGATCTAGGTTTTTATCAAAAATGAAACATGGAGAAGAAAAATGCATAAATGAAGATGCAACTTCAAAATGAAGATGAACACCAAGTGCACCTGATCTAAGAGGATTTAAGACACTAGATGTTATTGAATTTATTGGGTGTTGCTCATATAGCCTTACGTTAATGTCAATAGATTATACATAAAGTTCAACACTCATGTTACAAAACATAAGATGCCACACATCATCTACATTACCTCATAGGTCTTTTAGTTCAACAATACAAACCTTGTAGGGTATTTTTAGAGGTCTTTAGATTATTTACAAGGCTAAAAATACCTCCCCACACACCTTTAGCTTTTTGAACCTATATATGCTATGATGAAATTTCTTAAAAGGTATTATGGTCCCCAATTAAAGCATACTTAGACAAGTTAGGTTGCACCACGAGAATTGGCTTACTTTATATTCTATGGTATTTGTGTGTACATTATTTGACTTTTTTGGCTCATCCCAAGTTGGTGCAAGGCAATATGGAATGATTGTACACATTACACAATTCTATGCATGATTGTGTGACCTACATACCTCAATGGCACTTGTAGAGACTTTTTTCACTCAGGTGTGCTTCTGCAACACCAAGATAAATTAACATATTAATGTGTGGCACTTATATAGCCTTTGCGGTATCCTTATGCACTTCCATAGTGTCAAGATGAAAATCATGAATAAATCCATTCCTATGCATGAATTCATGCCTTCACATCATCACACATAAAACATATAAACATATGACACCCTTGCATGATTATACAACACCTTGCAGTATACCACACATCTGTCTAGCTTAATGCATGACTTAGCATCCACGTGCCATAACTCTTATACCATTGGGAATTATAGGTGGCATTGTCCAAGTTTGCACCATGTTAGGGATCATGCTAGGAACATAAAATTAATTTAATTATAACATCACACCTAAAAATAAGTTAAACTGTCACATGAGTAGAAGATGAATTATTCTTGTAACTCTCTACTTTTGTAACCATTTGTTATAACCAATTGATTTTAATGATTTATATTGTAAGACACCAAACATGGTGATACAAACATAAGAGATTCACATAATGATCAAGTGAATGGCCATTGTCCTCTTACCTAATTGACCATGTCTATAACATCCTGAATACTTGCATGCCTCGAGCATCTCATATCAGATGATCCCTTCCCAAACTAGGTAAATCAATTATGATTTTTATCCCTCTCTAATCATGAGAATTTGATTTCCTCAATTTTTATGATGACATCAAAATCTAGACTAATCAGTTAGGATGTTTATCCCTTTTTGACCATAATAACTTGCATTATTTATCTTACTATACATTGTACACATATGAAAATTCACCTATTATTTATATTGAATATAAGTGGCACCATTTTTCCAATCTCCTATGTTGAATGTGTAATGGCTATTTTTGCATCTATTTTTTAGATTCCATTACTTTTTCTATAATTTTAAAACTCTGGTTGAGTTTGCTTCCACATATAATTGCCTTAAATACACTTAAGTAGGTTATCCACCATGTCTCCTCTTTAGCCCTTGATTAATGGTATCAAAGTAGAATGTGTCACATTTTCATTTCTTTAGTTATTTATGCTAAGATATAGAACTATTATTCAGACATGTGCTCCTTTCCTTCTCTATTGTAATCATTCACAAAGTGAGTAAGAAGGATAAAAACTCCCAGATGGAAGTGTCTATTACAAATTATTTGGAAGATATCATGCACATGATCAAGGATATCTGACATCTCTAGCACCAGCATCAACAATCACATGATTCTCTCTAGTCCAAGGAGAAAGGCTTTAGTATTGTCATGAAGAAGCTAACAGATCTCATGGTGCATAGTGTTAATCTTATTGATCCTATCCTCCATTGACTAGTTCAAATTGAGGATAGATGTTTTCCTTTCATGCATACTATATAACAAGAGCTCTTTGCCAAAGACAAATAAATTGAGTGACTCAAAGCTAAGTGCACAATGTTTCAAGTACATAATCCCATAGTTATCAATTTGAAATCATGCCCAAATTATGAAATTTAATATAAATATAATAACAGACAAGAACTTGGTAAGTCCTTGTCATTCATTATATTCTGAATCATCAACAATCTTATTTGGAAATTTTGAGAAACACCAAGGGAATTGGTTCAAATATTCGAAAGCAAATGGGCTATAAAGTCAAAGGCCTAGGCAAGAAGGGACAAGGCATCATCTATCCATCCAAATGGAGAGGATACTACACAACATGGGTCTTGGTTATACCAATTGTAACACAAGTAAAAAAGGTTTTATACACTTCTCCCTGCATTCATGTGCCAAATATACTTTCACATTATACTCTATGGAAGATGGCCCTTTTGTTTCCACTTGCAGACTAGGTTTGTTAACCTAACATCCATTTCATGGAGATGAAGAATATTTGGTAGCATCTTAGCCACACTCCACACATAATTCAATGTTTAAAAAAGTTTAAGATTTATGCCTACACTTTGTGTAAAACAAACCATAGTGCCAAATATGTTGTATGTCTCAATAGTGACACTAGACACAATCACAAGTGCAAGTTTATATTTAGTATTTCACATGGAAGAAAAATCAATCACATGCATAGACTTATGAGTATAAGAAACTTGTGCAACAAAAACAATGCCAACCACAACATATAATTCAATGGAAATGTTCACACCACTAATGAAAAGAACATCATATAACTCAACCATGTCAATGGTGAAGATTCTCTCATTAGACATACATCACACTCTTCAATTACCTGCATCCATTTCCATCATTATGGTCATACACCTACAAAGCATCAATATATTCACCATCGCGTTCTATATGGAATAAACAACCATTCCTTGTTCACCTATTAGTTTTCAGACATTCCAATGTAGAGGATTTCACATTTGTTAAAACTAAACTGTATATGGATGGACCTTGATAGTTGGAGAAAAGTCTCTTCAAATCTATAGCATTCTTACAAGTGAAAATATTTCCACATTGGTAATGCATTGGATAAAAACACTTTGTGTTACACATATACACATACATTGATCTTGGCACAAATCGCATTGCATTATGTACCAACTCCTCTATGGTTCCACACTATCAACAAGCCAACTTTAATTATAAAAACACATATTTCATCCACATAATGAAATTTATAGTTATTTACAGTTCTAGAACACACAAAGTTTCTCAACCTCACTCTTGGATATTAGAGTTTCGATGTAATCAAACATTAAACTCATATAGTGTAGAGATCATTGGTATCTATAACACTACAACATTAAGGTTATTGGATTAGATTTCAGAGTTTACTATGTTCTTGAGCATGCAACATCCATTTTTCCTGGATATGCTTCATATGAAATCCTCCCTTGCATAAAGGGATTCTTCTCATTCCTCAAGAAGGAATCATAAGTATATACACTTATAATTCTAAAATTTAGAGTACAAGGATTAAATACATATTTTGGCATTAATAGGCATCCATAAAAGATTCTACACTTTGTTATCAAGAGTAATGGCAACTCTCAAACACTACAAGTTCAATTTTCAATGTCTATAGGATCATTGGCATCTCATGTAGTCCACTACATCAAGAAACACAATGACATATGTAAATCTATTTTTAGGGATTTAACATCCTACATTCTTTCTCAGGGATTGGAGTCAACATCAATGTACCACTATATTTTCTAATTAGAGCATTGTTCAACACCCTTATCATGGAACCCAAAGTTAGCAAAAATGGGGATCATTGATTGTTAAGGGGGGATGATTGATCCAGGAGGATATAGACACCAGATATTACCACATTTTTGAGTTTTGATCATCTATCCTTGCACTAATGTTAGTGTCTTCTTCATCGATTTCAATACCCATGTGCCAAAACACAAGATCCCACATATCATCTACATTATTGCACAATTCGTAAAATTTAATACTACAAACCTTATAAGGTAGTTTTATAAGGCTTCAATGTTTATAGGGCCCAATAGGCCTCCCCACATAGATTTATCTATGTGAACCTATATATCATGGAACTAGATTTCCAAAATAGTATTATGGTCCATAATCAGAGCATACCCAAAAAATCTAGGTAGCTCCATGCGAACTAGCTTACTTTGGAATATATGATATCTTCTTGTGTATTTTTTAGTTTATTCAGCTCATCCAAAGGTGGCATAAGGAACTAAGGAAAGATTATGTATATCACATAATTACATGCATGCTCACATAATCTATGTACCTATATGACATTTGTAGAGACTCTTTCCACTCTTGCATGATTACAAAATATTGAGACAAATCACTGTGATATTGTGTGACACTTGTATAACCTATATTGTATCCTTATGCACTTCCATAGTGACAAGACACACATCATGTAATTATCTAATATTTGACATGAATCAACACCTTTATAATATCTCATTCTAATAATTCAGACATGTGATACCCCTATGTGATTTTTCAACACATTAGAACATACTAAACATTGGTGTAACTCAATGCATGACTTAACATACATGTGTTAGAAATCTTATACTACATGGAATGATAAGTGAATTTCCCCAGGTCTACATCATGTTAGGGATCTTCTTAGAAATGTATCACTAATGGAAATATAATCATCACACCTACAAAGAAGTCAAACCATGACATGAGAAAAAGATAAACCATTCTCATAACTATCTATTTTTGTAACCATATATTCTAACTATTTACTTGTAATGGCATTTATTATAAGACATTGAACATGGTGATACACACATAGGAGACTCACATAGTGTCTGAATGTGTGGCCATTTTACTCTTTCCTAATCGTCCATGTCTACAACATTCTAAATACTTGCATTCCTTGAGCATCTCATATCAAATTATCCACTATCAAATTAGGTAAATCAATTATGATATTTATCCCTCTCTTATCACAAGACCCTAATTTACCCATTTTTATTATGACACCATAGTCTAGGTAAATTAGTCAGGATTTTTATCCATTTATGATCATAGGAACTTGAATTCCTTGTCTTATTATGCATCATATGCATATGTAAGTTTACCTATTATTTTTATTGAGTATAAGTGGCACCATTATACCAATCCCCTATTGTAAATGTGCTATGGTCATTTTTGCATATTTTTCTTAGATTCCATTACATGTTTTATAATTATGAAACTTTGGTTTAGGTTGCTTCTGCATATAACCACCTTAAATCCATTTAAGTAGGTTACCCATCAGGTCTCTTCTTAAGATCCAGGTTAGCACAAGAATAGAGGTCATTTATTGAGATTTAGGTGCTAAATTATGACCAATAATCAATAGTGCAAAAGTCATTATAAGCTAGTATAATGAGTTCACATAAATGATAATGCATTGTGAAGATAACATAAACAACATGTGATGATGGAGTATCTATTTTAAGATACACCAGAGACTATTTGCAAAGTGTATGTCACTATTTTATAATGAGATAATTTTGAAAGAGACATGTAGAAGAAAGTATCGAAGGTGTTAGTAAATGTAGACACCAATTATATGTACAAGGATTATTAGTGACATGTCTTTAGTGTTGTTTTTCTCATATATATTATTGGTTCAAATTATGGTCTTATTATTACTTTTATGTGTTTTGTGTTCCCATTATTTTGTGTGTGGTTATGTTTCGTATCTTTCCTCTATTTTATTTCTCCTCTCTATTTTTATATGTTTTAAGGCCTCCTATGTGATTTTCCTCTTTGTCTTTACAATTTTTTCATTGAGACAGATTTGATGGTCTACAAATTATGTCCCATACATAGTTGGCATCTTGCCGATTATGCGCCTTGTTGTTTTATGGGCTCTTTTGCTCTCCTTACCATTTTTTTGATGTTTGGACCTATGATTGTTGCTTATTTCTCTTTTTATTGGTCAAATTATGTGCCAACAAGTTCTTAATTCAAAATTGAGAACTATATATATGCAAAGCTTCCTAGAGGCATTTCAATAACAAATATAAAGAGGTTTCAACTCTAGGCATACATCAAATAGTTATATTCTTATTCTTAAAGACTATTCAAATAAGTTCCAAGGTTTTAGCTGTATCTTAAATCAAAATATTTATATAGGTGAATGCTCAAGTAGTTTCACTTGGTTTCCTAGTGAGAGAAGGTAAAGCCATATCTCTCACTAAGATTAGGATTACACTTACATACACAAGAGTTATATTGGGTATGATTCCATGCATGCAAGATATGTAGTTGAAACTCTTTGAAGGTTTACCAAGCAATCTAAACTTACACTTATTCTATTCCTCCTAAAACATTTATGACACATTAGGTCAAAGAAAAAATAGATAACAAATTTGACATTTTGGCCACCAAATCAGTGAAACAAACACACAATGTTACTTAACATTTGATTACGTCCCTACCCAAAAAATTGAAAAACCTTAAAACTAGCATAGTACACATTCAATGTCAAGGTAAAAAATCAACAACATCACATGTACACATTTTATTATTTGCTTATTATATATGATATACAATAATAAGCCACTGATTTTTCCCCCTTTCATAATGTAGGTCTAGATTGTAGGGTTCTAATCGATAAAGCTTCTAGACTTTGTTCCAGATCTATATTCCTGGAAAAGTGTCTATGTGGGTCTATTTTCATTTCTCTTCACTTTTATTTTAATTAATTTGCTTGTCCAATCATTTGTCATACATTTAGCTTCTATTTTTAGGTATATTTATGATTTGGTTATTGTAATTTACTATCATATATTAGATCTACATTGTGCCAATGTTTTTGTTGTTTATGTGCACATTGTTTATTCCTAACCCACAAATACTTAAAATAATAACACACCTAGGTGATGTAGTTGGAAGTTGTAGAATCATAAACTTGTCCAAGGATAGATAGTAACATCATTATGGGGAGAAGTTTACCCCATATATTTCATGTAGGGTTTCAATCCTTGAATTTTAACACAAGTATACTAAATTTGTGCCAAGGTAGTGTTATTAGAAATTTGTATGCAAGACATGAATAATAAGGAGTTTATGAAGAAACACAAAACTAGAAGTAAAACCTTGACAAGGAAAAGGGGGAATTACACAAGGAAAAATATGAATAAGGTAAGAGGAGTCACATGTAGGTTGCACATGACTGTAGACACTACTTTGACCTATCCACTCATTTGGGTGGTTACATAACTAGGAATATCAATGATAAAGTAGACATATGATATGAAATTAAGAGCACAATGAAAATATTAGTACTAGATGTGATCTACCTATATTTAGGCTAGTGGTGAGATATTGTATAAAGCAAGATGATGGAGTGCCTATATAAACCCACCCTACAAGCTATATAGGTGAAGATAAGGAGTGTTAGATAGGGTTAGTGTTAATGAAAGTATTTTATAATTTATATGAGAAACACTATAAATATATGTAATGGCTCATCTAGTTTTAAGCAATAGATATAAAAATTAATGGAAAATATGAGACTTGTGAATTATTCAAGTTTATGTGTGTGGTTTTTCTAATTATTTGGTATGCATAGAGAAAATTGTAGATATTTAGTATTGGGTTTTACTTTACGTGTGTTCAATGGTCACCATACTAGTTGGAATTTCCATTTGATTAATTGTGATAGGGGCTTGGTGTTGTCTCTCTTTGCACCTAAAGTGAGTACCTAAATTTGATGTTTGGGTGTAGTAAGACAAACACAAGATAAACAAAGAAATAATATGTAAAAATCAATTTAATATGTTACTATTCATTAATGACTAAATGGTATAAAAATGTATAATTCCTTTAAGGGAAACAACCAACATTGAAAAAATTGCCTAATGTCAATAGTTAATAGGTGTTGATAATATTTTGTGATTATGTAGCACCTCAATCTTGTACAATTAAAAAAATCATGACCCTAGTTATTCCTCTTAGTTCTACACATGCCTTGCTTCTACAAGCCTCATATCTGATCTATCTTGTACTCCTTAACCTATATCTTAGTTTGAATAGCCTTATATTGATGACATAGACATAACATCTTGCCCAAAATGCTCAAAATGTACTTATCTTATACCTCTACAGGTTTTGAGCATGTGTCTACTCTCCTTCTCCTTGGACACTAACATCCAAAACAAATAGTAACATCGAAATTACTATCCTAACCTGAAATAAGTGTCCAATGCCCTATAGTCATCCAATTTTCAAATGAAACATATTACAATGGTCGGTATAAGTGCTTTAATATAAGTTATCTCCCAATAGGATTGGTATAAATATAATATCAATCCTCACTCATTCCTCACCTAGAAATTAGACCAAATAAGCACTCAAGAAGCACTCAAGTTTCCAAAAGCTTTCCTATTCTACCATATCCTAATGTCAATCAAATGAACAACCTAGATACATGTCTGAAATACTAAAAGAGCAGTCATAAGATCATATTTTCTATGTTACAACTAGGTCACTATTATACTTACTTTACACACATTGCATGATTAACACACAAGCAAACATAGAGGGGAGAACTATATGAGTATGAGGCCATCTTATGGAGTATTAGTTATATAGGAAATGCCCTTTGACAATGGGGTCATTATGGGTCATCTCGACACTGTGTACTCAATAACCCATTTTTTCCAAGGTCACATTAAAGATGAAAAGCTAGGGGTTTGCCATTTCACTAGGGGTGACATTCTTTGACCTAGATTTAAATGCAAAAGAGTAAAGGTAGAGAAAAATATGGAAGCATATAGGTGGTTTCATCTATTTTAAGCAAATATTTATTACAAGACACTAGCATCAAACTCAAACACTAATGTTGATGCAACTGTCCTAGGTTGATGCAAGTGTCCATAGAGCCAAAGGCACTTTATTTAGAATATGATAACTGATCCAAAACTATATTATTATCTGCTTCTTACCTGTATTAGATCTAACATTATGTTAGTATCAAAAATAACTAAGTACTTTATTTTATGTCATTTATATATATAACATAGTTATACTTTCCATTAATAACCTATCTCAATTTTATCTATTTAACATATGGTACATCAAAGTTTATCACATCAATTGGCCTATTGTAGATATAATATTCACCCTTGTGCCCTATCATTTCTATATTCTTAACCCTTTTTACCCAAGTAGGATAGCCTCTTATCCAAATTAGGGTTAAACATTTGGTGAACCTAACATGAAAACATCAAACCCTAGGCCACTTAGGGTTTTCTAATTTTCTTTCTTCTGATTGCTATATTGTGTTTCAATTTTTAAACTTTTAATTTGCAAAGTAATGTAAAATATTAGTACAAACAACTGATTCTAAATGGAGGATGAAGAATCATTGATTACTCATCTCAACAATAATAAGGGCTTAATAGATGCATTTTTGCATGTTACAAGAGATGGAATAAGCAAACAAGATAAAACCAAGGCTGTCTCACCTAGTAATGGTGAATCCATAGAATGCACTATAACTCAGCCCACACCATATCTTAATACATCTAATGGGGGCAAAAATTATGTGTTGCAAACTTTGTTCCTTAAAACTACTATAAATACATCTATTATGAGATTACCCATTGTTTCAACACAAATACTAGTTTTAGTACCTATTACTACTCAAAACATGTTTCCAACCCCTATGATGATTACTCAAATTACTAATAAAAATACCATAGGGCCTATAGTTAAATCTCTCCTTCAAATTCTAAAGACCTTATAGGATAAATTACAAGAATTGAAAAAAGGCTTTAAAGTCTACACATGCTATAGATTCGCAATATCTGTTGCATAACCCTCTTTCAATTGAGATCTATTTGCACCCTTTTCCAACTAAATTTGTTGCATTGAAGTTCACATTTTACGATGGAAAGGGTGATTCTGAGAAAAATATTCAAACCTTCTATGTGACATGCCTTGATTATGGTTTAAATGATAAACTTTTGACTAAACTATTTCCAAGGAGCTTTAAGGACTATGCTTTGAGGTGGTTTTATGACTTACCTCTCCAATTCATGAAATCGTTCAAACCTATTACAGATAAATTTTTGGCACAATTTTATATTAACATTACCATAAAGGTTTTCTATGCTCAAAATTTAAATATCAAATAAGGAATTAATGAACCAATTAATAGATATGTCTTGAGATATAAGATAATGAAAATCAAAATGACCAATCTTATGATAGACAAAGAGTTGCAAGACATATTCAAGCAAAGTTTACTTGTACCTTTACATGAGTCTATTGTTTTCAAAAAGTTTTAATATTTTGATGACTTATGCCATATTATACGAGACCATGAAATGAAGTTTATGTCATTAAATAAGCTCAAGTATGTAGCAAACACACAAGCTGCATATACATTTAGTACAAAGTTTACAATTAAACTAAGTTACAAGGTAAAACCTCCTGAGCCTAAAAAGGAAAAAAACACCATGGTTAACATAAATTCACAAAAACATAATTAGCTTGTCCTATCTAATGTACCAAGGAGATAATTTACACATTTACCTAAACCTCCTACTTCATTACTCCTACAGTTGCTAGAGTGTCATCTTATATCTCTTCTACCTCCTATAGAGGTTGATGTAAATAGATATTTACCCAAAGGATATGATGCAAATGCATATTATGATTGTCACGAATGTCTTGGGCATTCTATGAATAAATGTTTTACCCTAAAGCATAAAATATAAGACCTCATTGACGATCAACATATTATAGTTGATGATCATTTAAAGGAATCAGGTTCATAACTTGGCGATCACCATAATTTTTTTTTATATAATCCTTTGCAAGACCATTCTAAAAAAGAACCAAAAGTTTAAATTGAATATAATTTACATCCTTGTCCATCATATTATGGACACCCACTAGATGGGGTCATTTAACTTACGTGAGACATATACCTCCTATGGTTCAAAAACCTGCTATTTTTTTGATGATAGTGAAATTAAGGATGATGGCTCTAATCTTCATTATCTATTCATTCGAGCATACATTGATAAACACCCCTTCTAGAGTGTTATGATTGATAATAGGGAAAGTGAAAATGTTTGTACCATGACATTACTTATGCATTTAGGTTATACTCATCACAATTTACACCCCTTTACTAGATCAATTAGAACATTTGATGGGACCTTCTAGAAGGTTCTTGGTGAGATTGATCTACCTTTATAGGTCAATCCCACACATGGGGTTACTACTTTATCAATTATACCTTTTATAGGTGTCTTTGACATGTTATTGGGACAACCTTGGATACATACTCTTTGAGCAATACCTTCTATAGTGCATGGGTGTGTTAAATACATTTAGACTAATCGGGTAATTACAATTTTTGGTATTCCATATGAGCATCTTATTGAAGAAGATAAATTCATACCTAAGCAGCTAATTATAAAGTTTGTTAAGGATAATAAAATGTAAAAAGGTAAACAAAAATTAATCCATTTTATTGGGTAGTCAATACTTGAAAGATATTTACATCAGAGATAGACATTGGGTTAAATGGAATCCTCATCTTCTATACATCATATTCAGATATCTAGAGCACCTAAACATGTTTTGTTAGGAACAACCAAACATTACTACTCACATTTATGTTTTTGGGTAAATTACTATTTACTGGATGATATTCACCACGGTAAGTGATTAGTTGGTTATTATTAGTTAGGTTGATATATTTTTATTATAACCATATATCACGTATTGTTAATAGTTAGTCATTTAGTAAGTGAGAGATTTGAAGAGATACATTGGAGATAGTTGATTATAGAATATGATGTTATATTCCTTGTTTTAAGGAGCTATTTAGCTATTATTTGTAATATATTTGATTATATAATAGAGAATAAAATTATTATTTTGTGCATTCATTGTTTGAGTATTTTTCCTGAGTATTTTATATTTGGATTACAAACTCTATTAAAATATAAACTATAATTAATATGTTCCTACTATTGTTATTTCAAAGAAACTATAGAGTACATAAAGATGGGTTAAAAAACACCTTATTCCTTTTATTGGTACTTCATGACCTCATAGTCCTACTATACATATGATGAGCATCACAAATACTACAATAACATATATTTTAACTATACATGTTACTTGGTAGTACCATAGGTTTCTTACACCAGTTTCTAAGTGGGGAGATACCTATGATCACATTTTTGATGAATTCATAGGATAATCTTTCCTCATCCAAAAATACCAAAAAAATATTGAAAAATCCAAAATAATTGGCACTTACATGTTATATTGGCTCATTGGTATCTATGTGTTACTTCCATGTTGAGAACTAGCATATCATTTACTCCTACATACACATACATAGGCATACAAAGATACATGATACACTTATGGGTGTTGGGATTTCCCTCTATTCATGTCACCAAGATGTTGGAGGCATCCGTATTCTAAGATCTTGATACACACATGTTATATGATTTGATGATCACTCTACACTATCATGTTTGAGCTCCCATATGTACCTACACATACCTATTATCTATGATTATACACTACACATGGTACTTGATATGCCATGTACTTGACATTTTTTACTAACATATTTGATCCATAGGCCACTATGACATGTTTATGTGGGTTTCTTATGTTTTTCATTTACACACTTCCTTGAGTGTTTTGCCTTGATTTTGCCTTGCTTTTTTAAGCATTTGAATATGCTCCATTGTATACAACCCCTGTGCCTATGTTTTACCTTCTTGTTGAGCTTGCACTATTACTATATAGATGTTTCCATGATAGTTGTCATGCATCTTATGCCTACATGTGATCACATTGGTTCTATGCACTTTGATGATACATCTACCTAAACATGTTTCTTTCTATATGCTACATGGTAACATTCGTAGATTTATAGTTGTCTTACCCTTTTGAATTGAGATAAATACTAGGTACTATTTTTACCTCACCTCGAATGGGGGGATATTATTAGGGACATGTCATGGTGACATGGATTCCACATTTTCACAATTATAAGATACAATGGAGGCATGCTTTGGAAGCATGTTCTGGAAGCATGTTCTCCACTTTCACATAGTATATGATACTTACACTTTTCTATAGATTTTGTAGGAGAATGTCATGATGACATGGATTCCACACATTCACAATTTTTAGATTCAGTGGGGGCATGCTTTGAAAGTATGTTTTCCACATTCATTCAATATGGTACTTATAATTCATAGATTTAGTGGGGGCATGCTTTGGAAATATGTTTTCCACTTCTAATCAATATTTTTTATATCTAGTTTATAGTGGGGTCATGTTTTGGTAACATGTCCTCGACATTTCACTTATATTAGTTTATATTTATCTAGATATATAGTGGGATCATGTCCTCCACACTTACATAATTTTTTGAATTGGCTAAAACACATAGTTATATATTTTGATACACATTTTTGGAAAAATTCTATACATGGTACCATTATTACACATAGTTTCAACATGAGACAAATCTAAGGTTCATTTTATATGCAACATGTGCCTAATATTTAAAAAACTAAATAAAATTCAAAATTTAAAACTATTACATTTACTGATACCCTACAAAATTTTACAAACTTCAATGAGACAATCTACCATAGTAGTTGGTTCACATTTTGGCATGGTCAAAATGGTTAAATTTCTCAATATTTCCAAGTTTTAATTTTGGAATTGATCATCCAAACTCACCAAGTTATGAGTATCATTGGGTTGCACGATTGAGCTAATCTCAACTGCTAGGTGGCAACTCACTTTTGATCCAAAGTTGGGGGCATGTGCCTTCCAATCTCCCTTTCTATCTCATTGGATATATGTACTTTAAAGAATTATATAATTTATCCTAATCTAATTTTCATAGATTTATAATGATACATATTTTACAAAAACAACTTGCCAATAGGCATGGTGGTTACATTGACACACGGGTGTACTCTTAAACCTTACTCTTTTAATTTTAAAAAATTTCAAGTAATTTTGACCCATTTTATATGCACTAATGATACACTATAACATAGTCTTAGTTGTATGTCAGTCACCAACAAAACATTCAAAATCTATCTCTAGCAAAGAACTAAAATTCAACTCATGTAAAGACAAGGTGTGTATACACCCCTAGGTAATTATACTTTTCCTTTAAACTAGAAATTTCAATACTAAATTAAAGTGGTGAGAGGAGGGAGGGGGATGGTAAATGTAGATGATATTTTGTTATTATGTAAAACCTCAGTCTTGTACACTTGTCAAACTCATGATCTTGGATGTTCTCTTTATTCTACACATGCTTAATTTTTGCAAGTCTCACATCAACTCTACCTTATGACCCTTAGCCTATCTCTTAGTCTGACCAACCTTATATTGATGACATAGACATCTAATGTCATCCATAATGATCAAAATGTACTTATCTTATACCTGTACAAGTTTTGATTTTGTGCCTACTCTCCTTTTTCTTAAACACTAATGTCCGAGATAGATAGTAGTGTTGATATTACTGTCCTAACTTGATGTAAATGTCTAGTGCCTTAAAGTCATCAAATTTACAAATGAAACACATTATAATGGTCAACCTAAGTAATTTAATGAGATTTATCTCCCAATAGTATTTATATAAATGCAATATCAAACCTCATTCATTATTCACCTAGAAATTAAACCAAAGACTACTCAAGAAACACTCAAGTTACCAAAAAATTTGCTATTCTACCCTATCCTAATATCAGTCAAAGGAACAATCTAGATATAGGTCTTAAGTACTAAAGAAGTAGTCATAAGGTTATATTTTCAAATTTACAAGATATATCATTATTGTACTTGATTTACACACATTGCATTATTCACACACATGAGAATGGCTATTTTTTTGTGTACGCACATGATAGTGGCATTTCAAATGTTGTTGAAAATATTTGGTTATGCTAAAGTGTTTGAATTTTTGTGTGTGTGCTGGGATCCCACTTAATTTAGTGTGATTTGTTGCATAGACATGAAGATTACAATTACCATGATTTTATTTTTTGTTGGATATTTGTGGTGTAGCCTTGGGTAAATCAAAATAACAATCCTTTATTTTTTTACTTCTAGAAACTTAAAAAAAAGGGGTTGATATAATAATATTATAATTTACATTTTGATGTGCAACATAGTAAATTTTATTGTAGTATTTTGTGAACACTAAAACTATAGGCCACCAATTCAAGTCTTGCTAATAGTATCTTGTTTTTTTGAGTTCACATAACCTATTCTTTGTGTTCAAAATAAAATTACCATGCATGTGTTTTTGTATAGTTTGGTAGATGATTCAACACACATTATTTTATTTAAACATATAGTATAAGACCTTAAGTCATTATTTCAAACCTCACAAAATGCAAAAATGATGTTTTTAATAATTTAGTCAACTTTATTTTTTGCAAAAAAAACTATAAAAATTAGTACCTCTAACTAGGTTTGATAACATTTATTTTTAATCTAAAAATATTTTATTATAAAATTAATCATTCTAGAAAATAGATTCAATTGAGATTCTAACAAGTAAAAATACCAAGGGGTATAGATTGTTAGACTAGTAGATTTTAATCCCAAAAATTAGGTAAATTTGTAAACTTTGCATTTGTGAGCGGTAAGTAGTGCCTAAAACTAGTGTGAAAATTAAAAATAACATATATTTTGCATCATGTGGCCAAAATTGGTTAATAACCACTCATTTTGTATGGAATAAAAATTGTGAGTGTTCAAATTAATATAAATCCACTTTTGAAAATTGGTGTGGAATCCAACCTCGAACACAACAAGATGTCCGAGTTTCCCTTGGCTTACCAAAAGAAGAAAGATAGATCAACTTACTAGGAAACAAAAAATACCAACCCAAGAAAAAATAATCACTTTTAGATGGTACGAGAACCAACATGGAATTGAAAAGAGGAGGCCTAGGTCTCAGCAGACCAATTTTGACTGGATTGGGAACCAACTAAAAAATAGACAAAAAAACTACATGGTCTTGAGAGAAACCCAAACCCAACAAATCTCTTTACAAGATAAAACCGTTAAACCCAAGCTAATTAATAGGGGGTTTAGGCTAAACCACCCAAACTAAAAAAATCACTATTATAGGGGTTTCAAAGAACCCCACTTCCATCTTAGGATAGAAACAAGGAAGAAAAATCTAAGGAACTGCTTGGGATCCCAGTGGGACCCAAACCCCAACTTGAAGCTTAGGGGTTTTGGGTCAAGCCCCTAGAATAGAAATAAAGAAGAATAAAACCTTTTGAATGAGCCTTGTTTAGAGAACATATAAAAATAAATCTTACTAAACATACTAACCAATCCACCCTTAGATAGATCAAGAAAACTCATTTTCAAAACCACATTAATATCAGGGCCAAAACTTGAAAACACATCCTCTAAAGATAGGTAGTTGAAAAGTAATCCAACCAATTATTTCAATGCATCTAGAAATAAAGGGATTTCAAATGATAATCCCTTATTTTATCTTATACATATATCTCTAAGATCCAAACATAAGATCCTCATCTAAGAGCTCACAAATTCCAAAACAAGATTAGCAAAAGCCCACCTTGTCCTTCCTCTGACCCAAATGAAAGTAGAAAAATTGAGCCCCTCTTTCAACCCAGAACAAATACTCCAAGAGATGTCTCAAAACTTAATCTTGAAATATTTATCAATTAACACCTCTCACCTCAGGCTCACAACAATGATTAAAAACTTGTCAAAACCCAATGAAAAAGGCCAAACACCTTCGATTGACCAATAACTTTCAAAAGTCCTCAATCTCCAATAAGTTCAACTAATATGAAAGAGAAACTAATATTTAAAAAACTCCTATTATAAACAATGTTTTTGAATCTATGTTTCTACGACCAAGATTACTCAAAAGTTATCGAAACAAATTGTGGATGCAATACATGTTTGTACTTTTTTTGTTGAATTTACACTTAGTACAAGTTTTGGAGACAATGAAACCAAATAAATATCATGCTGGTATAGCGTTTAAGGCCATTGTGGGTTATTATATTCCAGCCTACTTCAAACCCTTCACCTTCGTTATCAAAAGTCTCATGAATAAATGTTGAGTCTTCACCTATTGGTCATTCCTATGAAGTCCAAACCTCCAAGTTGTCAAGTTGATCATCATCAACTTGTACTGAATACAATGAATTCAAAACTTCTTGTCATTATGGACATCAACACCATACCTTTATAAGTTATTTTGACCTACATTATTGTTTATCTTGTGGCCAATATAATCATTATGTATAACATTTTTATCTCTAATATCTACATACTTAGTTTATGAGGCATGTTTATTTTGGGTGGATAGATCATTTCATATGGATATTTGAGGTTCATTTTTTGTCTAATTATTATAGGAGAGTTTACTCCATCATTAATAGTCATGATTTATCTAGTCATTTTTATGTCGATCATATTGGTGTTAACTTGGATTTATTTTATGATATTTGACGGGGTCATATGCAACAATTCTCCACTCTCATTTGATGGGCAGAACATTAAGAGTCAAATTTTTAATGTTGATTTAAGCATCATAGTTTTATAATTTAAGTTTTAGTTTGTCTATTATGGAGTGATTTGATGATGTGAATCTTGAGTCTATTGATGTTCCATAAATTTTTAGATAGTAAAAAATTAGTTGTTTTAATGGATGAGTTGTAGATATTTTTTCAATTCTTGATTGAGTAAATTATTTTGATTGAAAAGTAATTATACATTTAACTCAATTTTTTATACCTTATTGAGTCATTAGATATTTATTTTCTTACTTATGCACCTAATGGTGTTTTTGCATGTGATTTATAGTTATATTACTACTTGTTTGTTGATGATTTTAACACCTAGTTTTGTATCTTGTTGATCATGATGTGATGTTTGTTAGTGCAATTAGATGTTTGATTAGAGACTTGTGATTGATGTGTATGTCAAAATTTGGTTGTCTTTTAAGCACTAATTACAATTATTTATGGATGTATATCATAGTTTGAATATATGACCATATACACCTAAATTTGGTATCAGACACTTTAGAAACATCAACTTTGGAACACTTTAATGAAATTGGTCATTGCACACACATTTCAATCTTGTGCACACTTTATCCTATCCTTATACCCACTTATTTTTTTGGCTAACCTAATTGATTAGATACACATATTCAATCTTACCCTAGTTTTCACAAGAACCTTTGAAAATGCTAAAAAAATGGTCACCATATCTCAAATAGCTAATTTTCACTCCTAGGACAATCATAATAATAATATCCAATTGAGATCATTTAAATTTTCAATGGCAGAGAGGAGTGGAGGAAGGACTTTGAATTCAACCCATAGGAGAAAGAAAAATCAAATGAGAACAAGATTGAGGAATACGAGGGTGACATTAACCCATATCTATAAGACATGATGATGATCCTCTCGAGTGGTGCTTTCCTCAGTTCATTTCATTACACTCAACAGATAAGTAGGAGGAGGGAGTTTCCAAAAGGTTACAAGAAAAAATGATGATAGGAGGATTGTGGAGATGAAAATGGTTAAGATCTAAGAGGATTGGGGGTCTTATGAATCAATAGGGCCATCCTTCATAGGTTTAAATGGCTTGATGGGTGGGGAAGAAGCAAAGTAGAAGGTTGCCATACCCTAAACACTAAAACAATAGATTCTAAGCAATATTTTTCAATAAAAACTAGAGTGGGAGACTTGCAAAAGATAGGCAACAGTCCATGAGCTCAAAAATATGTCTAAAAAGATGAAGGAATGACAAAAATACCTACTTGGCAAGGTCAAGGGCCTCTTCCCACTTTTTGGTTTATGTTTTTAAGCTTTAATCACATTCTAGGAATGCTAAAAGTTGTTGTTTCAAGTGAAGGGTAATGGTGGTGGATAGAGGATGCCCCAAAAAAATATTTTTTTTATGTGTGGAGGGTAGAGGAATACACAACATTATTCTAAAAATAGGCAAGGATAATAGAGGATTTTCACATATGTTTGCTTTCTGTGCTAGTTCATGCATTATTTTGGATTGGTTTTGGGGTTTGCATTCCTATATAAACACTGCTAAAACTCCTATTCGACTAGTTTTAAGACTTCAGGTAAATGTGGATGATAGAGGAATCCTCATATGGCTATATAGAGTCCAATTTATTATTTATAAGCCCTCTTTATGGGCCATGGTAAGGTTGAGTGGGTATGTATGATCACTTGCTACACTCAGGTTCTACAGAGAAAGTGTTGAAACTTCACTGAATACCATATCTATGGGGGATTGCATGCAGGTATACCAGATGCTTCATAGAGGCTGTAGAAGGGGGTGACTTAAGACTAGCTTAATTGATCACCCCATGCAAACTTGGACTAAGAAGGCATGGTTCCTCAAGGCTAGTTCTTGTAAGGCTTGGGTAGTTTTGCTGGTCACTTACCAAAGTTTTTAGTCAGTTTTGATTGTGGTGGATAGAGGAAACCACAAAAAAACTTCTCTTATTAGAGTAGATGATAGAGGATTCCACCATTTTGTCTTCTAGTTTTTGGGTTTTTTTCTATAATCTATGGGTATTGATTATGTTTGGCTAAAAATTCTTATTATGTATCAAGATGTAGCTAGACTATTGAGGATGAGTTGGACAGTTCCTTATTATGATTTAGCTATTGTTTGGCTTTGTGGGAGGGAAATCCCACTTATTATGCTTCAAATGTATAAAGGATATGTGGAGGTTTAAAAGAGGTAGAAGACTAACAGAAGACCTTCTGCTCCTAACAGGGTCTTGATCTGTAATATAAGTTCTAGGGAAGTTCTATTGAAGTGCATTCATTATTTGAGTTTTATTGAGAAGTAACCTCATTGTTTGTACTAAGGTTATGGGATCCTTAAAACCCTCTTGGTGTTATGGTTGTGGGATCCTTAAAACCCTCTCGCTATTTGATTTTCCAAGGTTTTGGAATCTTTCAAACCCTCTTGCTATGTTGGTTATAGTTGTGGGACCCTTAAAACTCTATTGTTGTGCTTTGTAAAGGTTGTGGGATCCTCCAAACCCTCTTGGTTGTGGGTATATTGATAAAAAACCTCTCTTTAGATGTGGGTCCAATAATCAAAACCCTCACTTGACTGGATCATAGCTATAACTTCAAAAATGTTAAGCCTTATATAATAAAAAATAATAGTAAAAGACAAAAAATTATTATTTACTGCAAATGTCTACCTCTACCAATAGTGTCTAGGAACACTCAATGACCATTTTTAAAATTAATAAATCTCAATTAAGTTGAAATAGACATGTTTCATGAGTCAACTATAAATACAAATCAATCCTAAGGTTATACCCATATTGGAAAGTCCTAAAAAACTTGATAAATTGATTAACACTATCTTAAAACATTATAAAAGGGCATACATATATGAATATCCCTCAATATAGTAGCCTTGGATCCAAGTATAAATACACACATAGGTTAAAGTTCTTGGTACCGAGTTTCAAAATACAAACTTTTCATTTCATTCTAGATTTATCACGATATTTCATACACATACCTAAGTGGGAGAACTATGTGTGGTTTGAGACCTCTTCGAATTGGAATGGAAATGCTTAATAACATAGTGTGAAGTGGTTGGGGCTATACAACCCAACGTACTAACCATTTTTTAAAAGGTTATATTTTGTTCTAAATTGTGATCAAAGTTTCAAAGAAAAGAGAAATAAAATAAGGATTAGTGCACAACACTGAAGGCAAACACATAGGAACCATCTATAGTTAGAGGCAAAAAGGTCTGAAGTGTCACATAATTGCATAGTAAATAGGGATAGTGATAACAATGCTTGGATAATAACAATAAATGTAAGGGTCTCATTTTCACTGTATGCATTCACATAGGGTTTGATCTCATGATTTTTGATCTCAATGGTTACAAATTAGACACAAACTATTTTCAAAAATAATGATGAACATAGTGAGCAACTGAATATAAGAATAAGGTAGGCACACTTCTTTCATCTTATTTTTTCATTTCCAAATATTCTAAGTTTAATATATATCTATTTCTCAATTCAGATTAATGTATTATTTCTTTATTTAAAAAAAATAAAACTAGTCTTAGAATTACATTATTCAGATCACATTAATCCAAAATAACTAAGTAATTCTAGTGAACCTAATCATTGACTTGAGCACAAAAGAACCTTATTTATATTATACATTAGGGATTAAATTTTTTTATAGGGATTAATATTTAACCTCTATTAAGGTTTTAATTTTAAATCTAATTTCTTGTTTCCACTTACCTACATAAGAAAATCCATAAGATATCTACCATGGATGCTAATTGTTTATATTTCACAATTCGAGTTATGGTTGTCATAATTACATGTTTATTTCATGAATTATATGATGTAGTTATATATCATGAAATAGAATGAGTTAAATTGATTTGTAATAAAACTAAGGATAATATTAATAATGATGAAGTCTGAGCTCTCCTTAGCAACACATATTGTACGAATATTGAATCTAATATGCTTACGATTACTACTCAAAGGGAAAGGGAATGTATGAATGAATTCATTCCTCCTCCCCTAAGTCCTCATGGTAGTGATAACCAATATCTCTCACCTATTATTCAACATAGGATTAGTATAGATATGGAGGTCCATGCTATCACAACACAAAGATATAGGGTAAATAATCCTATAGGTCAAAGTTGAGGTATTAAAAATGACCCCTAATATTCATATAGATCAAAATATTTTACTTTTTATTCAAGTAATAATCTTAAATAAGGGGGTTTAACATGTGATTATAGATAATGGACTAGGGTTGAACATCTACAATATCACATTTATTCAAGCACTTGGTATCAATATAGACTCTATTCATAATAAGATAAAAACGTACGAGGTTTTTAAAATATATCTATCCAAGAGCTAAGAATAATTACATTGGATTTCATAATGGGGCGTAAAACATTGACCACTATATTTCAAGTCTACCAAATCATTTGCATCAAAACCTACTCTTAGGTAGACCTTGGATTCATCTTATAGAAGTTATACCATCCATATTACATCGATAATTTAAATTTTTACATTAAGAATGTTTACATACATTTCATACAGATAATAAACATTTCTTATATTTCAAATTAGATGAACCTAATGATAGATGTGTACCACAATATGATGCTCATTCCTCCATACCTCCATTATAAGTCATATTAGTAGAAAAAATACATGCATATGAGATTGGAGAGTTAAGAGAAAATAATTAAAATGAGTCATCTCCAAATATATCACTTAATCTATATTGGGTATAAGAGTTATTTCATATGTCTAAATCACATATGTAAAATATACCAAATCTTCCTTTGTTATTCAATACAGAAAATCCTGATTAGATGATTACTGAGGATGATATAAATGATCTTGATAATTAATTTCCCACAAACATAGATGAATATATGTCACATCTAGAATTAAAACTTATAGGCCTTAGAGAGTGTCTAAATGATTCAAACATGGTGAGCATCAATAAATTATAAGGTCTCATTCATGCACAACCCAAGTTAGATAAAGGAAAAACACCCCTTCCAAGCAACCACGATGATATAAAGGATAAAAATACATCTCCAAAAAGTAAGAAAATTAAGAGTAAATGTTCTGTAGTACATGAAAACATCAATCATAAAAAAAACATTGATATAAATGTAAATGATTTATGCAATATCAATTAAAAATAGGAATCTCTCAAAATAAATGCTCTATTGAGACAATATTTTGTGAAATACAATATTACTTGATGACCAAAAAACATCACACATCACATGATGTATACATGATGAATAACCAATATCCAAGTAAAATTCAATCAACAACATATATTTATGGAAATGCAACCTTCCACATATCACAATGCATCACTACAAATAACTAGTGTACAAAGAAAACCCAATTATTATACTATAAATACTACTTGAAAAGAATGTGTTCATTATACCTTTCACTAGACGTCGATCTATGGCTCATTTATCACAGCGAGAAGTGAATTCATAATTTAGTTACCATAGAATAAATGGACATGGAATAGATAGCTATGAGGAATTACAATAAAATATTCAAAATTTCATGGATGAATTCATTATCATGACCATAAAGTATAGGTAAATGCACTTAATATGGATACATGAATTTTGATTTCCAAGGGTAATTAACAAAGGAAAAAATCACATAAAGTGTACAAGTGGCCATGAACAAAACCATTAACTATTTAGTTATTCATAGAAGGTGACCATTGCCAAAAAATTCAAGTTGATGAATAATAAGGGGCTAATATACACAACATTCAAATTATACAACACACTATTTATTGTGAGTGGTCAATATGACATATTATATTATTGATTTCATGTTGGCCAAATTTTGTGGATACATTGAAATTTATGATGAGTACTAGGGAAAAATTACACAATACACTTGGATAATAATGGTTATAATAAATGAAATCTAGAATTGATGGTCCAAACAAGTGTATTACATTAAAGTCAGAAACTAATACAATAAAAATTTGACTTGATGGAAAGAACGAGGACAAAAAGATTAAAATTTAAAAAATAATTGAATTAGTATCACTTAATAAAATGACTTGTGAACCTACACGAGGTGTTGAGAGAAATGTAATGCTTATAAATAGACATTTTTAGAAGACATAGGAAGCAATGACATACATACCTATATATGATAATCTATGGTCATTTGATATGATTCTATAGCTAAAGATAAATAATCTATGACTTGATCTAAGGTTTTCATATAAACATCCCGTAGATGTGATCTATCATATACATGGTGAGTTACATATCTATTTTGTAACTACATGATTTTTTTTATAGTATACGTGAATGGAATACATGACATACATGTTACATATATTAAAATACAAATACATGAAATTATTTACACCCAAGGGCAACCTTTCTACATTCAGGGGCATGCCTACATGGGGGGAATATTTGCACACTTATCAGGTTGTATCTATCTATACTATTCCATTAATCATAATAGACTATTACACATGAATTGATCCTGGTTATACTTTCTAGAGTACTATTTACGATGGATATTGTGTTTTGCTATATTAATAATGAAATTGATTGATTATATAGACTAATATTGATTGCCATGTGGATGCTTGATATTGATGATTATGTCATTGTGTTATCATTGATGTGTGTTATATTATGTGTTCTACAAGTGCATTGACTATGTCTTATCACATTGTGTGTGAGTTTTTTAGAGGATCCTCTAGTCTGAGTCATGGCCATTTTGTGTCCAAGTCAGGTTAGATTGAAGTCATGTATTGAGTGCTTGTGTGTTTCATGATCATGATATTTTTTTCAAGTATGATGTTACATATATGATTGTTGTTGAGCTTGGAATTGTGATTTATATAAGGCATACTTATATTGTGTGTGATGCCATGATTTATATCATGCATATATTACATTACCTACTATTACATGATTAATTTTTATATCCATTTGAAATTACACTTGTTTGCCTATTGATTTGAATTACATGTTTCATACATTCTTTAAAGATTAATTCTTTCTATGATGATATATCTTCTCATGTTTGTATGCATACTTTATATGATTACATTTTATATGAAACACATGGTGCATAGAATTATTTATTTTGAGATGAGTGATTCATAATATTCATACCAAATATCAAAATAGAGGCATATAGTTGAATTGTCTCAAATATCTAAGCCATGATAGATAAATAGTTCACACTTTGGGTCAGTTTATGTGATTCAGATGGAAAAAATTGAGCAAATTGAGACACATGTGATGTATATGTGGGTCATTCTCCTTAATTTTGAGGAATATTTGTGATATTATATGAAATTTTTAGATAAATTAAATGGGTTATATTTAGGAATATTTACCACATTTATCAGTTTGAGTGGATAAAGGAACATTCTATGTAACTATGATAGAAAGATTATGAAATTTTATATCACTTTTAGGTATAGTTGGATCTTATTTAGGTCATGAATGTTTTTCATACAAATACTTTTATATTTTATATATTTTGGATTTATAAGGAATAATGGTGATACATAATCACATTGGATATATATTACATATTCAATGGCTCATCCATTTCTATACGAACCTATATTGGGGTTCCATTTTGACATAAGAACCTATTTTGGGGTTTCACCTTTATATACGAATCTAGTCTTCAGGTTCTAAAAATAAATCTAATATGATATTCAAAGAATTGCATTTGAGATTTTTTAGAACTTATTTCTGTAATGGTGGTTGAGGCATTAACACTCCTCAACTCATGGTATCAACGGTTACATCTTCTTGGGCCATAATCATCTAATGACATTGTGCAAATAAGTTCAAATGTGGTAACTTAGTTTGTGTACCCTTAAGTATATACATTTATTATATTTTAAATTTCATGTGTTTTAATGATCTAGATTATTTTAGATTTATTATCTTGAGATAAATTTATCTATGCATTTTTCCTTGCAAGCTTTACATGGAGTAAGTGGGAAATTTGAGGCATACCTATTAACACCTAGAGAGGTTATCACAAGTACTAAATTCATTATTTTATCTTTCTAATCTAGCATTTTCAATAAAAGACTAAAATGGGGGCATATGTAGATCCTTAAATTTGGTATTTGAAACTTTAAAAACATCAACTTTGGTACACTTTGACATGTAAATTGCACACATGTTCAATTCTTGTTCACACTTTCCTCTATTCATCTACCCACCTATTGTCTTGGCTAACCCAATTTACAACAAACACATATTCATTATCACCTTAGTATGTGTAAGAACCTTATAGAATATTAGAAAAACTATTTCCATATCTCATATCACTGATTTTTTTTGGATAAATATCAAGGTTGATGGGACCCCTACTTAGATTAATTTTGACTAGAGTTATGAACCAGATCTAGGCCACAATCAGGGGGCGTAGTCCTTGTGAACTATTAAACCAACACAAATGGCCACCACTAACCACTGAAACCACTAAGTCAACTCAAATGGCTACATTCAAATTATAAATGCCATGTGATATTCAAACCTAGGTGGGATTGGGTATAATCAACCCTATTAACCAACCCTTCTAAATCTCATTGGCTCATATCACTAATTTTTATTCCCAAGATAGTATCAAAAATAGTTGTAGTTTACTATAGGTGTTTGTCTTTACAAAAATGAGTTGAAATAATCAATGGATATTTTTCAAAATGGAAAGTCATCATTAGGTCAGCGTAGACACATTTCATGCATTAGTAATAGTGGGAAACATCAGAGTAAAATATAAATATAAATTAATATTAAAGTTATACCCATCTTAGAATGAGGCAATGAACTTGAGAAACCAATAAGCATTCTTTTGAGACATTAGAAAAAATACATACATATCTAAATATAATTTAAAATAGAAATTCTATATCCAAGTTTGAATATACATGTAATTAACATTATGCCAAGTGTCAAAATCTAAACATTTTATCTCATTTTAGATTGATAATTATGTTGCACACACATATAAGTGGGATAAATACATGAAGTTTGATACCTTTCCAAGTTATTTAATGTAGGTAATGCTTAGTCACTCAATAGGAGGTGGTTGGGGTTTTCCAAGCCAACATACTAACTCATTTATAAAGGGTCATCATGTGGACAATATTTCAATTAGTGTTATGAAGGAAAGATAAAAGAGGATAATATCACAAGACAAAAGGTGAGTGCATATGCATGAAACATATACAAACATTAAAATAGGGGACTAAGACATCACAAACCTACACAATCAATAGTGACAATGTCAATATAACTTAGATAGTACTAGTCATCACAAGGTTCTTAGTTTCACTGATAACATCTGTACAAGTTTTGATCTCTTATTTCCTAATTTGAGTGGTTACAGAGCAAATGTAATATTCTAAGAAACAATGATGATATAGTGAGAAAAAAATATCATAATAAGATAAGTACACTTATTTTATTTTGATTTGTCATTTCTAAATATTCTAAATTCAATACCTATCTATCTATTTATTAATTCAGATTAATGTTTTACATAATATTTATTATCCCTAAACATTATTTAGATCACATTAATCCAAAATAAGTAAAAAAATAACCAAAATTTGATTAAACTAAGAGATATTCAACAATATATAAATTTTTAGTATTACCTTTTTTAGTATTATAAGTGTCAAAATTGGATTCAAATATTTTCATTATCAAATTCCAATCATCTCATTATTATTTTTTCACTATTATATTCATATCCAAATGTAACTAGAATAATATTAATTATAGATTAAAAATATTATTGATTACACAATTAAACATCAATCTTATATTCATTGTTTAGTAATCTAATTTAATTTTTTTGGGAGTAATGGAGTTTTATTCCTAATTTAGCTAAAGGTATAGATTAATAAATTAGTATAAAATATTGCAATAATTACTATTTTGATTTGTATAATTTATTTGTCTTATTTAGCTTTCTAAAAATAACAATAAATAAAGAGAAATATAACCTAGCTTGAAACCAGACTAAAATGGTTGATACAAAAGTTGCAACTGACTGTACAAAATTAGGATAGTGTCATGAATCTAGATTTGGATTTCGTTTCATGAAAGGATAGGAATGCCAAAAATAGGACACATTCAGGTCTGATTTTGTAGTCCAATCCTGTGACTATTATCCAAACTGGTCATAGAGACCTAAATTTTTTTAGGTATTTGCACTATAATTATGTGAGCCTATCTATAAAATATTGAGCACTGATTGACAAAAAAAATTGTTATAGATCTGATTTAATCTTCAAACCCCAACCCTCCATCATGCTTGATAAACCAATCTTTGAATCACTTGAGAAGGGGGGTTAGTGTGCAAGATTTATTGAATGTGCAATCCATACCCCTTGTGTGGGTATGATTCCTATATACCAATACTCTAAAGAGGGATCAAGACATATGTAGTTCTCCCACCTAATGTGCTTTATGCAATGGTGTGATGTAGATGCAAAAATTCCAACTTAAGAGTGATTAAAATGGCTAGAGATTGGTATGAGGGTTTGAGTGTGTTTTCAACTATGTTGGGTAACTATATGCAGATAATAGGGAAGTTTGGCTTAATGATTTATTTATATTCTTGTTTGATTTGTAAGATTTATCACCTCCTTCGTAAATGATCTTTGAGTGGGCTTTTATAAGGAATAATTGGTCATGGGTCAAATGTATTCATTTAAGGCTGACATAAGTAAGGATAGGGATTGGATGAAAATAACCATTGGGGCTCAAAGTGAAAATGGACATGAGAATCAAAAATGGAACACCCTAGGGTTTGATGCTATAGTCCAAATATGGTACTCTTATAGGCTCGAGACCTAGGGGAACAAGACTGGCCTAGTAAATACATTCTAACTAGAATCATTGTTTAAAAGGTTTTAGATGACTGGTAATGAGCAAAATGATGTGTAGAAGGGTCATAAGAGCATGTAAAAAGGATTTGTGGATAAGTTGTCACAATCCATACTCAAAATACCAATTTGGATATTTTATATGACTATATTTGCCCCCCTTTATTCTAGTGATGTAACAAAGTGAAATAATAAGATAAAAAATAGAAAGTGTACCTGAACTTACCTGCAAGGGTGAAGCCTATGAAGATGTGTGATGTTGAGTGTGTGTAGAGAGAGCATAATGTGAAGCATAAATATATTATGATGTTGATTGATACTGGGTATGTGCTATACCAAAATTAATATCATGAATGGAACTAAGTGCTCAATTCCCTGAGGGTGGCTCAAGAATACAAAGGTTGGTCCTTTGGCTCCATCATCACCCACTAAATGAATCTATCTGATCATGTGTGTATTAATTGATGTTTGGACTGTGAGTCCAATCACTCTGAATAGGTTGCTCAAAAATATAAAGGTTAGATAATCCTTTGGCTCCATCATTTCCCACTAAGTGTGAACTATGAACTGATATCGATATGAATATGTGTCATATGAGATGGATCATGAAGCCCATGAATGCTCTATAATCTGATAATGTGGCATGGATAGTTGAGTGTGTACTGAGAACTAGGCCAATATTGGCCACTTTAAAAGGTGGAGATTAGGTTTGTATAAAACCACTCCAAAACTGAGAACTAAGCTTATATGAAATCCACTCTAAAATGATGCCAACCACCTACAGATGGAATAAGGCACACAACTACTAATAATACCTAGGTAATACAATGAACTAGAAAGAAAAGAAGTCAAATGTGTTACACACATTGCCCCCAATCACTAGTGTTTGTAACATGGATTATAATCTAGAAGTTGTACCAAATATCCAATATGAAACTAGAAGTGAGATCCATCATGCCATGCATGATGACCCCTATATCTGGATACTATAAGTAAAACTATATTAAAACTACTCAATCTAAACTATACTATAGTTGACAAAATTGTAACTGGTCTTATCTTTCTATCTATTTTTAAAAATTCTAGGTTTTTGGTTATTTAAATAGGAGCACCAAAAATATGACACTTTACTTTCTAATGCTATAGTCCAAATATGGGACTCTTGTTCTTTATTATTTTTTATCATTTTTCTATGATTATCACTATTTTTTGGGTCTATTCTACCTATTTTGGGTTCTAATTTCTATTTTGAGTGTGTTGAAAACTAATTTTTGACTGGTAGAGGGCTTTGATCTCTATGACAAAATCCCTATTTGTTGTCCCCTCTTTTGAGGGTAGGAATGAAGACCTTGCAATGATTGACCTCAGAAGAAATAACCCTATAAGTGTGTTATGCTATGAAATACATGATATAGTAATGATAGTAGAAAAGATGTCTCAAAATATAACATAGTTTGTATTAGAGATGGTTAGATCAATATAAGTATGCCTATATAGATGTAACAATGTGATAACATGTACAATATATTGAACTAAAATTGGAAATCTGGTTAGTTGTTAAGTGTTAGTTTTCAAGGAGGGCTGGGGCATGATGTCCATCATAACATCCAAAAAATTAAGATAATGCATGCTGTGGATCATGACATTACAAATAATTGAGAAGCAAATAAGCACACAAGGTAAGAATCATACAAAAGAGGCCAAGGGGCCAAGTAAACAAGGGACATGGGCACATGTTACTCAAAATAGGTAAAAAAATCATACAAGGCATGTTCAAATGCCACATACACATATAATTAAAAATAAGCAAGGTTGGCATGAGGGCCACAAGCACGTAGCAAAGTACATGTAAAGGACATTAGTAAATGTTGTAAGGCACACACAAGAGACAAAATATGAACTGATAAATGCAATCACATATAGCTACTCGTATCAAGAAATGAAATCATGTAAATGCTAAAGATACTATTGTATCTAACTAATCAAAGCAAGAAGTGAAAATATGCAAAACATATAGTACAAGACTAGGTAGATTCCAAGACATATACAAGTGTTATATACTAGTGAGTGTTGATAGAATAATATGTATAAGCTAGTAAGTAATGTACATTAATATGATAACTAGAGTGTGTAGTGTAGGAATGACATAACTTAGATGGTGTAGTCATGTATAAGATTCCCCTGATGGGTAGATATATCAATGTATGTCTCAAATGTATGAATTAGGATGCCCCCTCAATGGGTAGAGTGAAGCAATCAAGGATCTGGGTGTCACTACACATACTCAAATAAGATCAAGTGAAGCATGGTAATGTAGATAAATTGACAAAAAATAGCATAAAATAGCAAAATGTAAGTCTATCATGGTAGTATAAATTTAAAGCATGGATAATGCATACAGTTGAAATGTTTTTGGTTTTTTGAGTTATTTGAATGTTTTTGTATTTTGACATGTTATATTATTTTTGGTATTTTTGAAATGAGCTATGTACAAGCAATCATAAGGAAACTATATATAAGTAATCTAAGAAATTATGTACAAGTAAAACTAAAAAATTATGTACAAATAAAACTAAAAAATTATGTACAAGTAAGTAGAAAAGAAACTATGTACAATAATGTGAGTAAAGCAATATATACACAATGACATAAAAGAGTAAATTAGAGGGGGTAAAGGGTTCAAGGATGGATCCCACTAGGGATGGGATGGAGGAAGGGATCATGCCCATCATTAAATGTCTTGAGATAATCATCATAAATATCATCATATGCTATAGGCTCTATGTATATGGTGGCTATCTCCTCAGGTGTTTGTGAGATTAATGATCTTTGTATAGTCAAAGATCTATCACTCATAGTGGTGTTATCCTACCTAAGGTGAACTGAGGGTGGCTTTGGTTGTGAAGATGTTGGTTCACCTCTGAGGTGTTTAACTTTGGTAGTAGATGACCTTGGTGGAAGTGGTGGAGATGATGCTGATGGTGATATAACCTAAATAATACCCTAAACTTATAGTTTATCTAATATTCACTGTAAAGATGTACATGAGTCTGTGTCATGGTCTATTATTCTGTGAAAGAGACAAAATGGGTGACCATCTTGTCATGATAACCTACTAATAGATCTATATCATACTATAGGTAATGTGATTAATCCAGGATCAAGTAACATCAGTAGCATAATCTAGGGTTGATGTTGTGTGATTCCTGCTTGAAACTGAATGATTGGCTCTATATCCATAGAATTAACCATGTGAAGTGTATGTGCCAAGTGATCTATCTAATAATACCCTAAACTTGTAGTTTATCCAATCTTCACTATAAAGCTATACATGAGTCTATGTCATGGTCTATGATTCTGTGAAAGAGACAAAATGGGTGACCATCTTGTCATGATAACCTACTAATAGATCTATGTCATACGATAGGTAATGTGATTAATCCATGATCAAGTAACATCTATAGCATAATCTATGGTTGATGTTGTGTGCCATAATCTATAGTATATCTTAAGAGTGTAATGTGAGATGATAAGAGTGATGTAGGATGTGTGATGAGGGATCTAGAGTTATTTTATTACTCTCTTGGGCCAATTGGTGTAAATCTCAATCCACACAAATAGTCATTTGTGAGTGTGGCTATTGTATCATCATCTAAAGTAGTTTGGGAATCTGTATCAACATCATGCACATATGGTAACTCAAAATTGACCATAAGAGGTAACTATGATATGGGAGTCTCATCAACTATAATAGTATAAGGTGATAATGCTACAAGAGTATTTGTAACTGATGGAATAACTATGATTGCCTGAGGAGTTATATCTATAGAATCAATTGTGATTACTAGAATTGTTGTCTATGATTGCAAAATTATAATAGGTGTAGGATTTATGATTGATGGAGCAGATGGAATGATTGAAGTTGCTATAACTGGCTGAGTATCTAGAGCTAAGGAAACAAATGTAAGTGGAAGAGTATGAGATGTGCTAGTCTTTCCTACCTCATATGTATGTATTTATTCAAGAGAAATGTGATGAGGTGGTGTTTGAACTATGATATGAGGTGTCCCATCTCGTGAAATAGTCAAAGATGATGACACAATTATATAATATCTGAATGGATGGTTATCTACTGGGCATGTGTTTAGGTATCCTTCATGGAGAAACTTAAAACATTGATGAAGAGTAGAAGGAACTACCCCCATAATGTGTATCTAAGGTCATCCAAGTAAAAGGTTATAATGAAAACGACCTGGCATGACTTAGAACTATGCAGAGAGGGTTTTGGGCCCTACCATGATATCCAAAGAAATGGTGCCTAATGTTTGTTGTGGTATATCATCAAACCCTCTAATGTTCTTATATGAATTTACATGGATGCCATATCTACATCCATGGTCTATAAAAATGTAATATTACATATATTAAGTCTAAAACCACTATCAACTAGAACATTCTTAACTGCACTAGTTTTGACTTAAGCTTGTATAAATAATGGTAAATTTTGATTAATAACTGTCTGAGAAGGCATGTCCTCATGATTAAAATAAATAACATCTTCTATAGTTTATAATGTGTTGGCCACTAATTCAAAATAATAAGGCTCTGAATTGATGGGCATAAAAGTATAAGTGAGTGCTTGATAAAGAATATCTTTGAACACATTTGCTTTCTAGAGTAGTTCTAACATGGAAATCTTAGTTGGTGTGTTTCTAAGCTAGTTAATAATATCATATGCCATGTGTAGATCTACATAAGTAGGTGGGTTGGGCCTAGGATGGGAAGGAATAGGAGGGTGGTAGCTTTCCTGACTAAGTAGGGGAGGCATGGTAGCATGTTGAGTAACAACTCTAACCATATTATCTACTAGTCGTATAGGACTAGTAGTAGCTACGGGAGGAGAGTGAAGATAATCGATAGGTCAAGATAGTGGAGGGACAAACTATGTCAATTAGGCTCTCTGGCAATGGGTAGTGACCTAGGGAAGAGTAAAATAGACCATGCAACATGACTTAACATGAGATAAAATCTCCAAGGAAGGTGATGTAAGAGGTATCTTAAAATGTTTAGTATTGAATTTATTAATATCATCCCATATTATAAAATGTAGGCATGAAAAGAAAAGAATGAAGATTTGTATTAATATATATTAAACTTCATCATTCATATATATGATAGGATTGAGTATGGATTCCTTATTATTTACAAGAAATGTTTTGAAATAAGTGAGATCCATTTTCAATTTTTATGTGAAATCTGATTTGAATGTAAGGTGATACCTTCAAAGCAAAGGGACCTAATATATTCAACTAAGGTTTGAAATAAATGATTTTTAAAATTAATATGGTGAATTTTAAAAATTAAATGTGAAATTTTGATTTAAATATGTAGAAAAAATTAGAAAAATACTATAAAAATTAGCAAGAAATTTTCCTTAGGGTTTCTAGTGTTTTTATGTGCAATTAAAGTAAGTTAGGTTTACTAAATGATTTAAATTTTTGGGAATAATGGAGTTTTATTCCTAATTTAGCTAAAGGTCTGGATTAATAAATTATTAAAAAATATTGCAATAATTAAATTCCTAATTTGTATAATTTATTTGTCTTTTTAACCTTTCTAAAAATAACAATAAATAAGGAGAAATATAAATTAGCTTGAAACCAGACTGAAATGACTGATACAAAAGTTGAAACTGGCTATGCAAGATTGGGACAGTGTCATGAATCTTGATCTAGATTTCAATCAATAAAAGGATAGGAGCATTGAAAACATGACACCTTGGGGTCTAGTGTTGTAGTCTAATCTTGCCACTATTATCCAAACTGGTCATAGAGACCTAACACTTTTTGGGTATTTGCACTATATTATGTGAGCCTATCTATGAAATATTGAGCACTCATTCACAACAAAACTTGTTATAAATATAATTTAATCTTCGAACCCTAATCCTCCATCATGCTTGATAAAATAATCTTTGAATAACTTGAGAAGGGGGGTTAGTGTGTAAGATGTACTGAATGTGCAATCCACACCCCATGTGTGGGCACATTGCCTACATACCAATACTCTGAAGAGGGATCAATACATATTTAGTTCTCCCACCTAATGCGATTTGTGTAATAGTGTGATGCAGATGCAAAAATGCTAAATTGAGAGTGTTTGAGGTGGCTAAGGACGTTATGAGGGTTTGAGTGTGTTTACAGCTATGTTGGGTGACTGTATGAATAGAATAGGGAAGTTTGCCTTAGTGTTTTTTTGTATTCTTTATTTATTTGTAATATTTATCACCTCCTTTGTAAATGAGCTTTGAGTGGGGTTTTATAGGGAACAATTGGTCATGGGTTAGATGTATTCGTGCTAGGCTGACACAATTAGGGATAGGGATCAGATGAAAATAACCATTGGGGCTCAATGTGAAAAAATATAGGAGCACCAAAAATGGGACACCCTAGGGTTTGGTGTTATAGTCCAAATATGGTACTCCTATGTTATAGGCTCAAGATGTGGGGGAACAAGATTAGCTTGGGAAATATTGTTTGGCTAAGGTGGAATCATTGTTCAAAAGGTTTTGGATCACCGATATTAAACAAAAATATGTGTATAAGGGTCACAAGAGCATGTAAAAAGGAGCTATGGATAGGGTTTCATAATCCACGCTCAAACTACCAATTTGGAATTTTACATGACTACATAAGCATGAAACATTATTTTATTAAACAAAATTTAATATTCTATTCATAGTAAACACTATTATATTATTAAGGTTTTATAATTCCAATATACTTATGCCAACTAAATTGATGGAATAAATAATAATATTACATTCATATTAAATAATAGAATAATATTAAAGTATTGTAAAATCACGATTTGGAATATAAATTTTAAAAACCCACACCCAAGCCAAGATGATATTACATATGATGTTTAATAGATCTATGATTTCCAAAACCTATGACATATTAACCATCATATGATTCACCTTATAATCCATTAACTTGTTCAAGTTGTGCCAGGTATGCTTTAATGGAATTATGTCCTCCATTAGGTACTTCAATATTCTCTCCTTTCCATATTTTTTTGGTGACTATGCCCAAATGATGTTATCCACATAAACTTTTGATGTTCTTTCACTTTATTTTCTCCACCATTGCTTTTTATTTAAACATTCTTGATAAAATTATTTATCTATATTTGTTTTTCCAATAGGTTACCACCAATGAACCATCACCTTTTGAGGCATTTATCAATATCCTTTTTATTTTAATTAAACATTAATCTTATATTTGATTAATACATCAAATTTAATGGGTCTTAATTTCTCTCCAATAATGTTGGTATATTTGTTGTCATCACTGTATCCCTCTTCAATAACACTATCATCATTGGATTCACTACCCAAGTTGGACTATATATTATCAACATAAATAGTTGGTACAAATAAATTTACATTCTTGAACATTTCCTTCTCTTCTTAGGAGATAAACTATCTCTCATTCTCAATAAATATCCATGTTTCTAAGTCATCAACTAAATAAGGTAATTTGACTTTCCCAAACAAAATTATGTTAAACTTGACTAAAAATAAACCTCTTATCATGCATTTTGAATGTGATATATGCCCACTAGATACACTCTACCCTCTATAACCTTGGTGCCTTATGATAATAATCCTACTTATTTACCTTATCCAAATACGATAGACATGCTCACCTATTAATGTATGGAAATAAGAATGACATAAGAAACTTTAAAATGTTAGCTATGAAATGTAATGTGTAAATTATATTTTTTAATTTTGGATATTTTACTCAAAACATTATAATTGGGAACTGGACTGATTCAAGTAATAATTAAAAGGCATTTTATCTATTTTTTCCACCTCTATATTTTGACACCTTTCAAAAATTTAACAACAAATATGTAATATTTTATCACAATCTTGCACTTGTGTACCTTGGCATGATTGATTTATATTATGTATAATTGGTTGCTATTCTCCCTTACCTAGCTAGACTATGCATTGAGTTTGATGCTATGATACTTGACTACAGTGATGTAATTATCATGTTTATGATTCTACACTTGATGATGTATTTATCATGTTATAATTATTCATTGGTGATATATGGGTTATTTTATGTACTTAATATTGGATTATAGTTTGTTACTATTTTATCATTTTATCAAATTTTGGATAAGATACTACTAATGAATTTACTTGGTGGTTGAAAGTGTGGATTATGAGCTAGACTAGATGCTGGCATTGACTTTTGGCATAGTGAAGTGGTTCTGAGTAGTTGAATAAGTTCTGATAGGTATCCTTATATCCTTGGTAGTATCATGCCATTGGATAGTCCTATAGATAATTGTACAGTTGTACATTATTTTTTGTCATGTCACTTTTGCTTTTGATATCCTATCGTATTGTTGATTGTTACCTGCATGTTACTTGATGTTGATTCTATCCACTTGGAATCCATCTCTTCTCTCTCTCTCTCTCTCTCTCTCTCTCTCTCTCTCTCTCTCTCTCTCTCTCTCTCTCTCTCCCACATGCACGTTGTCACCCCATCTTTGTGGACTCACCCTCAGCTATCTCAGAATCCCTAAGAGATATACCTAGGCCTACCTCCCCATGATACCCCCTTTCCGCGTGTTTTATCTTCCTGATGATTGGGTAAGTGTCGATGGCTTGGTTAATTGATCATCACGATATTTAGACATTTAATAAAATTTAAAATAACATCTAATTTTATTATTTTAATTGTTATTCTTTTCCTTTATTAATTATGGATTTTAAACATTTAATTGACATTTAAATGATATATATATATATATATATATATATATATATATATAAAATTTAATTTGCTAATTAATTATGTTATTGACCTACTAACCCATATTATGTAAAGAGGTCATTAATGACCATTGATTAGGGAGAGTTGACATGGAGGTTTCATGGAGGTCACATGGGTATGGATCAATGTTTTGGTAAAGAAGGAGATTTTTCTCTCTTCATTAAAAGAGAGTTTGGCGAATGGTATGACACATGAAAATGAAAAGTCAGGTGGTGGTTGAGAGGGAAGTATATGAAAAAATGCAAGGTGTGAGGGATAAGGAAGAATGTGTAAAGAGAAGGGGAGGCATTGGGGGAAGGAAAGAAGGAGGGACACGTATCAAAGGAATAAAAAGGTAATGCAACAAAGAAAAGAAAAATAAAAATGTAGGGAGGAGAATAGGCATGGAGAAAGAAAAATAGGAGAAAAGGAAAATAGAGAAGAGAAAATTTAGGGGGAAGCAAAACACAGGAGAGAAAAATAGGGGAGAAATAGAAAATGTACGGGGCAAGGAAGAATGCAGATAGGGGAGAAGAACATATTCATAGGGAAGAAGAGAAAGAAGACAAGGGGAAAAAAATGGTGTAGGAAATAAGGAGGCTAAAAAATGGAGAAAACACAGGGAAAGTTTTGAGCTTTTGGAACTTGGTGTTGGCTTGGGTATGAAAAAACCTAAGTAGTAATGCTAGATACAGATCGATTCACTACTAAAAAAATAGGGGTTTTGTGCAAACCAATAATTTGAAACTTGCTGGCACTAGTTTAGTTTTATTTTTCCTCTTCAACATTGAATGGGTAAGTCACTACTGACTGCAATCTATTTATTTTTCATGGATTGAACACTGATGGCTATTGAGGCCATTAGAATTTTGCCATTATTGTTTTGATATATAAACTAACAAAATAAAATAAAAAATATACAACCTGGTGTTTAAACATGTTGTTTTGGGTATGATTTTAACCTGAATGATGTATTATTCTCTATGAGCTACATTTTTATATTGGATGCATGTTTGAGTCATTGAACCTTAACTATTTTGAATTCTATAAACATTGATAGGCTGTGCTATATAATTTTGTGCTTGTAAATGAATAAATTTAACTCTATAAATGCCTACGCTCTTACCCCAATAATATCAAGTTGTTGTATTTTGTTTATATATGCTTTTTACTCCCCCTATGCTTAACTTGATGGTCACCCTACCATATCCTTGTGGTTGCATAACTGAAGAATTAATTTAAGAATTATTATATGAGAAAGACTTGGTTTCTAATTAAATTTCTACAATAGTTTATCATTTGGTCAATATAAAACCTGGATTTAGACTAAATCAACCTAGGGGAATATTTACTCATAAGGCAAATTTGATTCAACTATCATTATATATTTATCCATTTTGAAACATCTGAATTGGGTTTTATTTCATCATAGGGACAAAATATTGATGTGGATAGATTTATTTATTATTCCATTGTAGCAATTCGATTTGGGCCCTAATTTTAAAATGAAATCAGTGGTTACGAAATTGTGGATTTAGATTTTTTATATATTTTGTTTAGAAGTGAATTAAAAACTGATTTAAGGGTTTTCTTTGATATTACATGATTAAGTTTGATATGTTACTCATGGTATCCTTGGAATGGAAATGTATCAGGTCTTCACATCAATGGACAGGTTATTTATGTCTCCATAACTTCTCAATTTTGTATGAATCTATATGTATATATGAGTTTTATTGAAGCTTTTCGACAAAGATTTTTTGTAGGGCATGAATTGATGTGACGGTGTGAGGTCTTAATAGGGATATTCTGGCATAACCTTGAGAAACAAGGACAAAACCTTGTTATAATTATCATTTTATAAAGTGGGTTTTTTGATTTTTAATTAAAATTATTTAAATGGCCTACTATCCCTTTTCTCATATTGACTTGATTTTAATATTTGGGGATCATATGAGATCATGAGACCTCATGATGATCCCGTAAATCTCCTATATCCATCATTGGTTTCAAAATCATCTTGTTGTTTTGATTGCCTGTTGTGGTAATTATTGCCTTTGGAACTTGTTGGCATTATAAAAAATTAAGACAAATGTGTGGACCGAGCATTTATTGTTTCCTATTTCAATTTTAAATTGGTTATGATTTATAATCGATTATGGTTTGGATTGGTTGCTAGAATCCTTAATGGTTGCCTTGGGAATATGGTATGGTTGATTTTATTGATTATCATGCTTGGCTAATTTTATTTGATGGTCCTTGACTTGTTGAGTATAATTGTTAAGTCATATGTGGTGTATTCTATTTTGCTTTATGATTGCACGGAGTGTAACCATAATGGTAATCATGCCTTTTGTTGGTGTATGTTATTTTTTTTGTGATATCCTTTGATTTGAAATGTAACTTGCTTAGAACTTCCTCCTTGACCTTGTTTTCCACAACCACCATCTAGCTAATGGTTGGGGTTGTAAGGGCCACCAATGGTTAGGCTCATAGGGATAGTTGGGAGGGTTTGTATATTTTGGTTTTTGTTGCTCCACTCTTGAATGACTTCATGGATATGTATGATGTGATTGGTAATGTCTTGTTACATGTTATTTATTCCCTTCTTAGCATTAGATGTTATAATGCTTTGATGTAGAATGATTAGTAGATGCAGTTGTGAATACTTTCACTAGATTTAAATTTGGTTACATTTGACTTTGTGGTATGATAACATTGTATATGGATAAAGATACATTGAGAATGAGAAGTACAAGTTTATACTGTTGATCATGAATTAATATGTTGGAGTTCACTTATAGTTCTGAATTCAATCCTTTTGATACATTTGGGTTTTATCTTAGATTGTTAATCATTTATTCCTTACCAATGTCATAGTGATACACCATATTGTTATCATGAGTGATTATTTATTATTATACTACATTGTTAATCATTCTCATGATAATAACTTATTATTTGATTTGACACACGTAGTGTAGTAATATTTCATTATGTCATCCTATAAATCTATAATATTTCTCTTGATATAAACTATCATGGTAACTTAGAGTAACCTTTAGACTTTATCATTACGATGTTGGTTTCTTTATTTGATCATATAATCTATTTTAGTTAGATAAAATTGTTTGATGAATATTATGAATAAAGTTACATAGGCATATTCATAAGGTTACATGATATAGTAACCTATAAACATTATTACTAAAGCAATTTGACATAATTATTATCATTAGTGTATTCCCATAGATCACTTATTTTGGTGTATAGGCATACTTAGGTATTCTCACTCGGACTAGTAATGAACTTGGAATCATAAATTGATTGATAACTATTGAGAGCTATCTAATTATCTCCTTTGGATCTATATTTATGTTTATGGCTCATTTTCATTTTTATACATTAGAACTACTCTTATGTTAATATGAGTATATAGAGTTGTGCTTTAATTGTTTTACAACTTGGGAATGGAATTTAGAGACCTTTGTATGTTTTAGGCTCTGTGTGTGTGTGTGTGTGTGTGTGTGTGTGTGTGTGTGTGTGTGTGTGTGTGTAAACAAGTCAAGGACCACCTTTGAAATCATTGTGACCAATTAATGTCATAGAAGGTTAAGGTTAACCTTCCTGGTTATGCATATGCGAGTATGCTATGCTAGTACTACTTACTTTGGAAAACAAAGTTTGGGTCCATTATGCATCCAAAGCGTACTTTGATATTCAACTTCAAAATTTTTCTGGGGTTGTTTCATATTTGATGCTATACATATATTTTACCAAAAGGTAATGAGGATAGATAAGATATGCAATAACCATCTAGCCAAAGTAAATCATAGACATGTAGGTGATATAATCTTGAGTGGTAATATGATATAATGGAAGAAAATAAATATCCATACAAAAAGATTCACATTGCTTCCATAAATTATTACTATATTAATCTTCCTTTAAAAATGCTAGAATGAATTTCAAATGGTCAACACTAATATTTAACAAATTATATATATATATATATATAGATAGATATTCATTTTTGATTGGAGATCCAATCGGATATCAATTTTTATCATCAGAGCAACAATTGGTTTGGGACACAAACAAAGGCCCTATATCCCATGAATAATCCTTTAATAAAAATAACACTTTAATGGGAAACTATATCCCACAAAATTTAAGCCACTCCAACCATCAAACCATACTAGCTTCCAACATTACTAGATCTATCACAAGACGAGATATTATAGCCCGTCATATGCAAGCCACTCAAGCCATCCAAAAAAACCAACTACCAAATATGCCAAAAATAACATAGATACACCCACACACTCTATGGACACCAATACCACCACTAACATTCACATTCTACCTCGCATGCCTCAATGGGAATTGAACCTTGGTGGGCTTGGATACATCTAAGTGACCTCACCAACTCACCCCCATCTCATTGGCTAAATTTTGGGTATAAACATTTTTATAATCAAAATGTCCAAACCAATGGTGAATCATATCTATATCCATGGGATTTAGACTTTATTAATCACATTGAACATAGGTTTCAATTCATATAACGACCCCCATCACATTGAACACTAGGCCAGTAGTCCATTACATTGGATACTTTTCACAAATAACCTATTGTATTTTAGAGTGGGAATGATGCTAGAGAGTGGTTATCTTAGGAAATGAACCTTGAGATAATTTCCACATGGATCTTCTAGCATTCACTCACTCATCACTAGGCTAACATTGCTAGGTAACTTAACAAATACTATTTAATTAGAGGGTGTTTTATGGAAATAAATAATATTAACATTGTCTTAGAGGTTTTCATTTATACACATGAGCCCACAAATATTTTTAATGTTGTCTTAGAGGTTTTAATTTTAACATGCAATCCTAAACAATAATAATAATGTAGTGTTATACATTTGAAATAGTTTTAAATTTGAATTGTCATTGCTTGAAAGCTATCATTGATGTCATTCGACTTAAATTTATGTCACTTATATAAGCTTGATTTTATTTTCACCATAGTATGTTTTAATTTTACTACAACTTCCTCACCATGTGCTTCAAATTTTCTACACCCTACCTCATAGTGTGTTTCAACTATCATACACCTCATCATGCATTTTATTTTTGTTGCACCTAAATATAGTTAAACTTGGGGATTCATAACAATGTTCAAGTACTTTTCAACTACTTGTGTTTCACTATTTTTTATAGATTTTTAAGTCTATAAATTATTTGTGGAAATTTGGGCCCTCTCCAAGCATTTTAACCTTACTACACCTGACCATGTGGTCTTTTGTTAGACGCTTAAAATGTCCTCAAATATATTAGTGATCTATTGAATTTTTAAGCTTTCTAAGCTTAAATATCTTTTATGTGTATTTTTTACTACATCAACCTATAATTTACACAAGGCATATGCATTATAATTATTGGTAAAACATATGATTTTTTTTCATGAGAAAAATGGGTATGTTTACAAATTAATGTTTTTAATAAACGAAACATGATATATAATTTTTAAGGAACATGATAGGTTTCAAGCATAGGGTCTGCTTATAAACTAGGGTTTCTTTAAATTTTTTGTAAGTTCCTTTATAAACTTGGGTTTTTAGGGTCCCAATGCGTCACCAAGGTTTCAAGCTTAATATTTTTTAATCACATGGATTTTATTTATCATTTAATGTAGAAAACTAGATGCCAGGGTTAGTGAGATGGTTACTTTTAAAAAAATATTTAAATAATTTACAATTAAAGAGAAATAGAGATGTTTCATATTTTAAAAAACATTAATGAATGTTTTCTTCCATTGTTTATAAAAAAATAGAAATAATTTTATAGGGCACTAAAATTTACTTTACCTATACTAATGTTGTGAACCCAAACTTATCACTATAGTTACAATATATGAAACATAATTCCTCTTAATATTTTCCTTATGACTGAGGAGTGTAAGTTAGGAGTCGGATATGACTTGAATTTAGTATGGTTTTGAGATTAAATATCAATTTTTTTTGGATGTTATTCTCTTGGCCCAATTTTTCAATGTAGTATGATTTAGGTATTTAGCCTTGTGTGTCATTGTTAAATGTGAAGACATGAATCTAAACTAATGCACACATTGTATTTATATACCTATTAAGGTTGATTTTACCTAAGCATAATTAAGGATATTTTAGGTCCTATCATGTTTGAGTTTGATTATTTTACCCATTTGTATTATTTTATGAGGTTGTTATGAATTTGTAGTAATATTTATAAACTATAATTAGTTGAGAGAATGGAACCATCATAATTGCACATTTTTAATTGTAATGAAATCTTGTTCCTTCATATGGTTTGAAAATGAACCTTTCTAAGAATCTCTGTCATATTAAAAAATGATATTATTTACCTTATTAAGTATTTAATTTAAAAATTATTGTAGTCTATAATAAAATAATTACCTCACATCGATTTCCATAATGAATTTCATCACCATTTTATGGGATTTGTGTTTTTTGCTCATGGTAAACTCAAATTAATGAAGTTATCATAGTTTTTATGAAAATAGTAAAAATTAAAGTTTACTTTGGAAATATGCAAATACATCAATCAAATGTTTCATGTATCAAATAACTTATTGGGTTTAAGATGATATATCTTTATGAATATTTTTGTTAAAAAAACTATAGACACTATTTATAAAATATATATCACCTTAGTCTTGTATACTTGGCACACTCAAACCTTGGTTATTCCTCTCAGTTCTAGACCTTTCCTACTTTTACAAGTCTTGTATACACTCTTTCTTGTGCCCCTTGGCCTATCTCTTAGTTTGACAATTATTATGTTGATAACATAGGCATTCTATCTTGCCAAAAATGCTTAAAACCTACTTATCTTATACCTCTATAAGTTTTGAGCTTGTATTTATTTTCCTACTCCCTAAACACTTGCATCCAAGATAGACACCTACATTGATGTAAGTGTACTAATTTGATGCAAGTGTCAAGTACCCTAAAGTCATCTAATTTTTAAATAAAATATATATTAATGATTTGCCTAAGTGATTAATATGAGTTATTTATCTAAAGTGATTGGTATAAATATAATATCAATCCTCATTCATTCCTCACCTCGAAACTTTTTATCTACTCACCAGGAAAATTATAAAAGAAATCAATCAAGCACTCAAGTGAGTAAATATTACGTATTTTCTCTTATTTCCATATTAATCATAGGGATAACACATACATAGGTTTGAAGCACTAAAGGAGCAGTTCAAGATCTATATTTTCTAATTTACAAATTAGGTGACTATTGTACTTACTTTCCACATATTGCATGATTCAAACACAAGCCAACATATAGGGAAGAACTACTTAAGTCTGAGGCCCTATTTAGAGTATTGGGTATGTTGACAGTGTTTATTAATAGAGGGGTCTTTATGGTATATCGACACCATGTGCCCACTAACCCATTTTTTCACAACCACTATGAGGAAAAAGAACTAGGGTTTTTCTATTTGACAAGGAATGACAATCCATGACCCAAATTTGAATGCACTAGAGAAAAGGTGATGAAAAATCCATAATCATTGAGGTGGTTACAACTTATTCTAGTAATTATTTCATATATAACTCCTACATTCAACCTAGACACTAGCATCGATGCAACCATCTAAGGATAATGCAAGTGTCCAAGGCTACTTAGGCATTAAATATAGAATTTGGTGATTGATTCAAAATATTCTCCTAGTCTACTTCTTGCCTGTTCTAAATCTATATCTATATTAACATCATAACCAACTAAGTATCTAATTTATCTATCATTACCATATTTATCATAGATGTACTTTAAATTTTTATTTTATCTCATTATAATAAATTAAGTATATGTTATATCTAATTTTTGTAATTAATTAGCCTACTATAGATCTCTTTATCACCTTTATGCTTATTTATTTCTATATTCTTAATCCTAGATACCCCAATGTAGATTTTAAGGTTAAAAATTTGGTGAACCCAATTTCTGAACATCATTATCACATAAGCATTTTATTTGAGATTCTTATCTCGTACTTTGTCTTAATTTTTGTGTTATTTATCTCTATCATCATGGATGATATCAATTACTTTGATGAATATGTTAGGATTGTGGAGCTAAAAGCTTCACTGATGCAGACATGGAGGAGGTTGCAGAATGAGTTGCTGAGTGTCAGAAGTGTTTGGCATTGGTCTGGCCAACCGGCGTCGGCAGGGTAAGACAGGAAGGCAACCGACGTCGGTCATATATCGGCCGGCGTCGGCGACCCCAGGCGGACAGGGACCGACGTCGGTCGCCTGTGTAGTTCGACTGCGAGTCAATTACGGACAGTGAGCTAACGAACCAAGAGTTTGCATGATGAGTGCTAATTTTAGACTCATAACTGCGGATCTAATTATTGTAATTAGATGTCTAATCATTGTTTGGATGAGATCTATATAATAGACTCATGGTTGTATTGGAAAAGTGTGCTAGGGAGTAAGAGAGCATAATTATAAGCTCCTTCTGTGTGTGAGGTAGAGCTATGGTGCGTTCCTCCTAGTGCCACAGTACCAGGTGTGTTGGTGCTAGATTGGAGAGCCAGCTGGGTTCTTCAAGAGTGTAGGATCTTGGTCACAGTTGCATGGCCTATATAGGAGATCTACATGGTAAGTAAGATCGTTGATCTGCAGGTGTATGTGTGTGCAAGGTCAAGGTTCATAGGTGATTAGAACCATTGCTTGATTTGCAGGTGTGCAAGGTCATACAGACAGCAACACTACAGGGAGCAGTATCAGGCAGGATCTACTTGGAGTACAGGTGTGTACTCGGATAGAGCAAGAGGGAGGCAAGGGAGTTCCTTCCATAAGTATGGTCTGTTGAATTGCAGGTTGTTGCAGATTCATGGGAGATCTACTTGAAGTACATTGAGTACTTGTGGAGCACGTGGAGTGCTTGTGGAGTGCGTGGAGCACTTGTGGTGTGCGTGGAGCACGGGAGGTGAACACCAACTCTGTATTTGAGTTGGGTGTTGGGACCTGTGAGAGGGAGAGCTTTGGGGAGAAGAATTACTGTTCACTTGAGGCGTGGGAAACCTCTGTAAGGTGGTGGAGAAGAAGTGGCATCTTCTTTATTGTATTCTTTTCTGTATAAAGTGTTAATACAATTTGGTATTGTCTCTCATATGCTGTGTTATTCTGAATTCTAGTTACTTGGTGAATCTGGTTAATTTCCACATATTAAGTTGCTTGGTTTAGTAATCAAATTGTGTGCTTTCGGTGTACATCCTCCCAACAAGTGGTATCAGAGACTTGGTTGTAGGTTCTTGAGCTTGATACCAACAATTGGTATCAGAGCTTTTGGTTGGGATACTAACAGATTGGTGTAGATCTGGGTAGTGTGTTTTGATTACAGGTTACTCACAGGGTTTCTGTTTGAGTGGGAGTAGAGCAATTGCAGATCAAAGTAAGCTAAGAATGGAGGAGTTGAAAAGCACAGATGGTCACTCACGGTCCTATGGAAAGAAAGAGCAGGTAAAAGATTATTGTTGGTTGGTAACAGATCAGCATGAAGAAACTGAAGATACAGATGTAGCAGGTGTTGTTGCACATGATGTGTTTGCAGGTTTCTTGGATAAAGTTGAATCTTGGATAAAAGATTCGGTTGCCTCTTTCCATGCAGTTCCAGGTAGAGGAGCTGGTGAGCCTTGCCAAAGGATTGGCAAAGGGGAAGTGAAGCTGAAATTGCAGGCGGCCAACACACAGGTGTTGATGAAGGTCATGCAGGTCCCAGGTTTGGAGATATGGCTAATTTCTTCAGAAAGATTGGGTGATGAGAGATGCACAAGAACTCTCACAGTGGATACACTTGAATTAGCTGGTGGTAAGAAAACAGGTATCCTTTATCTACTTGTTTATATTACTGATTCTTCTTTTGTTGCGGAGACGTGGCTTCGTAGGCTTGGTCACATGAGCAGGAAGGAGATGCATGTTCTTAAGCGGAAGACAGATATATTTGACAGGCTTAAGAACTGGAAAGCCTTGGTGTTTATGGAGGAGATGGCGGACAGAACCCAGTGGATGTGGCTGGATACTTCTGAGCAGGGCAGTTTGGACATGGATTTTGATTCAAAGGAGCTCGTGGGTAAAAAGTCATCACTCACAGGCGAACACAGGTACCGATGTCGGTCAGGAGGAACCGGCGTCGAACAGACAGGTGCCGATGTCGGTCATGTGCAGACCGAAGCCGGCGATGTCGGGCAGGGTAAGACCGATGTCGGTCATGGGACCGACGTCGGCAGTATGTAAGACCGATGTCGGTTAGGAGGACCGACGTCGGCAGAAGGGACACCAGCACAGGCAGGTTGGTAGGCAGGTACAGACGCATGGAACCGACGTCGGTCGGATGCAGACTGTGGGGTGACCGAGGTCGGTCACTGTAACGAATTTTGGGTGGACAGCAAGCTGTCAAGGAGTCTCAAACACCCATACGGAGGACTGAAGGCGTAAGTAGGCCCTCAAATTCATTGTTCCTCTTCTTCATACATGTTGCTGATTGTAGAGCAGGAAGGATCCAGGAAATAGGTGTGAGCTTGGCATGGATGAGGATGTGATTCCTTGGAGGAGAACCAGACAGGTGTGTCTTGGTAGAGATGCCAGCAGGGTATGAAAGCACAGAGATGAATGGATACCTTAGTAGAAGAATAGAGAGAACGGATACGTGAGACGGAAGACCAAGTATATGGTCTTGTGGAGCTGCAGGACAGTGGTACAGGTTTTGACAGGTGGAGGACGAAGCATGGCTTCAGTCAGTGTCAGGGTAACTACTGTGGTTTTGACTTACCAGGGGGATGGTGATTGCAACATCATCCTGTTGCTGTATGTGGATAGTATGCTAGCTAGCAGGGGTGTACATACAGGGTTTTGCTGAGCTAAGGGTAAGATTAGTTCAGTGGCATGTCATGAGGAGTTTGGAGCAGCGGAATTCTTTGACATGGGAGACATGGAGATCACTGGTTGATTTTGTCTCGAGTGGGAGCTGATGTGAATCAGGTGTTGGCGAGGTTCAGGATGCAGAACCGGAGCACACTAAGGGCTGGACAGGTACAGTGTCCGAAATCACATGAGGTCTGGTATAGACCTGAGTATTCCCATGCAGTGGGAGCTGTCAGAGAGTTAGGAGCCAATTCAGGGAAGTGGGTTCTCAGGTTTTTTGAGAGGGATCGGTAGCAGGTGTTGCTATGCAGGGTCAGGACTTCACTACATGTATTTGTAGGTTCAGATGTGGCAGGTTACTTGGATGACAGGTGGTACACCACGGGATGTGTGGTGGGTTGTCTTCAGGTGGGAGCTTGAAGAGGGATACAAACCAGGAAACAGATTAGACGGAGTACAGGTACAGGTACAGTGCAGCTGTTTATCTCCAAGTGGGAGATTGTTAGGATTGTGGAGCTAAAAGCTTCACTGATGCAGACATGGAGGAGGTTGCAGAATGAGTTGCTGAGTGTCAGAAGTGTTTGGCGTTGGTCTGGCCAACCGGCGTCGGCAGGGTAAGACAGGAAGGCAACCGACGTCGGTCATATATCGGCTGGCGTCGGCGACCCCAGGCAGACAGGGACCGACGTCGGTCGCCTGTGTAGTTCGACTGCGAGTCAATTACGGACAGTGAGCTAACGAACCAAGAGTTTGCATGATGAGTGCTAATTTTAGACTCATAGCTGCGGATCTAATTATTGTAATTAGATGTCTAATCATTGTTTGGATGAGATCTATATAATAGACTCATGGTTGTATTGGAAAAGTGTGCTAGGGAGTAAGAGAGCATAATTATAAGCTCCTTCTGTGTGTGAGGTAGAGCTATGGTGCGTTCCTCCTAGTGCCACAGTACCAGGGGTGTTGGTGCTGGATTGGAGAGCCAGCTGGGTTCTTCAAGAGTGTAGGATCTTGGTCACAGTTGCATGGCCTATATAGGAGATCTACATGGTAAGTAAGATCGTTGATTTGCAGGTGTATGTGTGTGCAAGGTCGAGGTTCACAGGTGATTAGAACCATTGCTTGATTTGCAGGTGTGCAAGGTCATACAGACAGCAACACAACAGGGAGCAGTATCAGGCGGGATCTACTTGGAGTACAGGTGTGTACTCGGATAGAGCAAGAGGAAGGCAAGGGAGTTCCTTCCATAAGTATGGTCTGTTGAATTGCAGGTTGTTGCAGATTCATGGGAGATCTACTTGAAGTACCTTGAGTACTTGTGGAGCATGTGGAGTGCTTGTGGAGTGCGTGGAGCACTTGTGGTGTGAGTGGAGCACGGGAGGTGAACACCAACTCTGTATTTGAGTTGGGTGTTGGGACCTGTGAGAGGGAGAGCTTTGGGGAGAAGAATTACTGTTCACTTGAGGTGTGGGAAACCTCTGTAAGGTGGTGGAGAAGAAGTGGCATCTTCTTTATTGTATTCTTTTTTGTATAAAGTGTTAATACAATTTGGTATTGTCTCTCATATCATGTGTTATTCTGAATTCTAGTTACTTGGTGAATCTGGTTAATTTCCGCATATTAAGTTGCTTGGTATTGGTAATCAAATTGTGTGCTTCCGGTTTACACCCTACCAACAGAATATGATTATGAAACTATCCAACTCTATTTTAAATAAGGAATCAAACTTGATTACTCTTGCATTCTTACAAGTGTTAAAGCATATATATAAATTTTTTTGAATGGTGGTAGCTATTATCTCTCTAATCAGGTCCATGCTCCCACCATTTCAAAAAATAAGTTGATCCATCTTAATGAATATACTTTGCTTTTACCTTCTACAAAAAAATTGGTTTCACATGAAAAAAATATTCCTTCATTTAACCATGAAAATTTTGCCAACTCCATAAGGATATCCTGGAGAATTTTCAAATTAATTATAAAGGATATGTTATTTCAATATCATTGATCAAAACCTACCTTATTCCAACATATCCAAAAAATATCCCCCTTGTCAAAAGCGATGACTTTTTCCTACTTTCATTTGATATTGAATTTTTTTTGAAAGGTTAACCAAGAGATAATGGTATCTTTACCAAGTCACATTAAGCCATCAAGAATAAGAAATCATTACAAACCCAAAGTAATATGGGCTCATCATGTTCTAAATAATATGGCACTATTACCAATATCAACCAAGGCATGCCAATTAAAGTATCTTTACCTTCCAAAGAATGCATTTAAAATAAAAGTTAGTACTATAACAAAAAAGGTGTCTTTACCAAAGGTTCCTCAAGTCAAATTGTTATATCATTACCAAAAGTGAATGAAAAAATTATTCAAATGATCTAAGTTATTCAAATGATATACCAAACATATCAAAAATCAAAGATACAATACCATTACCAAAATATCCTAGATTTAGTGATCATGGAATTGCACTTGTTATCTATAAGGATGATGATAATCATATGCCTAGATTCAAAAAAAGGTGGTGGGTTAGAAATAATGATAACACCTTTGAACAACACCACTATTCCCATGGAATATGTTATTTCTATGATGACCACTATTGGGGATATTCAAAAACATATTTCTATACTTCAAATGCAAATGGCTTTCCATAATACTAATGAAAATTTGACTTCATTTAACAATGAAACTATTGGATAATGTATAATTGAATATCCTTATCCATAAGATTTTTAATTACCAAATTTAACTCTCTTTTTGAGTCATAAGGACCCAACCGACCACATGATTAACTATATACATTATTTTCGTCAATGGGCAAATGATAAAAAACTATTGCTAAAAGTATTCCACATGAGCATTTCTGATGAGGCTCAAAATTGGTTCTATAGCATAGAAAAAGATTCATTAGCCACACTTTTACAATTGGAAGATGATTTATTTATGGATTTCAATATCCACAAGGACATTTGATCAATTTAAAGCAAATTAATGATGAATCCTTGCAAGCTTATCCTATTCGATTTAAAAGCACATGATATGAGATGGTATTTAGACCCTCAGATTTGGAACTAGAATTTATTTTTAGTAGAGGGTTTCTTTCTCCATTAAAAGAAAGAGAATTGAATAAAAAATATGAGTCATTTACCTATTTATATAATGATGTGCATAAATATGCCTCATTCATAATTACTCATCCAAAAGAACATTACATAGTCCCTCCAAATACAAAAGTTTTATCCCTCACTTAAAAGAATGAGATAAATTACCTAAGGAGCATTATGAAAAAAAGTGTGGTGTTCCTAATGTTTATATGCCCAATTTGAAAATGTTACTTAACATAGGGCCAATCTAAGGTCTATATCTTATGCAAGAATCCCAAAGGGAACAACACAAAAATAAATCATGTCACCAAGATTTAATAATTAATTTATTCATGAGCGGTGCTTACTTTTGGCATAACCACATTGATATTATGAAATCAGAAAACTATTGTAGTGAAAGACATTTTTCATAACTTTGGTACCATGTCAAAGATATACGCGATAAGGGGAAACAAAAAGATTCATTGGGTTTATTTGTTATTATTATTTCTTGTGGTACTCATTTTGTCCTTACATAAGTATGGGTCTTACCCCATACTTTGTTACACTCATTTACATTGGGAAAATTTTGGTTATATGAAGTGGAAGCTAGAATTGATCCAAATGAGCAAGGTATTTATTTTTTTCATGAAGGTAAATTAATACACATTCTAAATGATAACATCATGTAATTATACTACACATGTGAAATGTGAAGAGGAATATGCTATGCACCATTTCAACTTATCTAACCATGATGAAAACAATGTCAAAGAATCAACTTAAGTTTGTAAAGATTCACATATACAAAAAATAATAAAAAAATAAAAACACTTAAAAATCCAAAAATATTTTTGGTACCTACATATTCTATTAGCTTTTGACATTTATTTGCTAGTTTCATGTTGAAGGATAACATATCAGTTACTTCTACATACATGTGTTTCACACTTCTATTTGAGTGTGATACATGCATACACAAATACATGATTTATGCACTCATGGATGTTGGGATTTCCCTCTACTCATGTCACCAACACATTAGGGCTATCCACCTCTATTATCATGATAATTCCAAGTTCTATCATTATATGATCACTTTACATTTTTTTAAAGCTCTTATATGTACTTATACATGTCTTTATCTATACTTATATCTTCTATAGTGTATTAGATATGCTATGTACTTAACACTTTTACTAACACATTGGATACATGGGTAAGTATGATATATTTATGCTCACATTAGATACATGGGTTATGATGATATATTTATGCTAGTTGTTTGTGCTTTCATTTATGCACTTCCTTGAATGTCTTACCTTGATATTGTCTTTTTTATTGAGAATTTGAATAAACTTGATTGTTTACGTCCCCCATACTTTTATTTTCTTCTCTAAAATTTTATATGACATTGATTGGTGTATGTACATTTGAATATGTCATTCTTGATTTTATGGACATTTGAATAAGTCACATCTATTAGATTATGTAGTATTTGAACATGCCCCTTTTTTGTTGTCTCCTTGGACCATTACCTTTTGAATTGCCTTTGAGTGCTCCAAAATTTTATGTGATTCCATGATACATTTAACTAGACATACTCTCTTATATGATACATGGTTCATTCATAGTTATATGGCTATCTTATCCCTCTGAGGTAAGGTAACGACCAGTTCCTATTCTTTCCTCACCTCAAAGGAAGGTATATCAATGGGGGCATGCCATAGAAGCATGTCTTCCACACTCACATTTATAGTTGCAAATTTAGTCGGGGCATGTCATAGATTAATGGATTCTACAATCACATTTATAGTTATAGATTTAGTGGGGGAATGTCATAGAGGCATGGATTACACACATTCATGGTTTTAGATATACAATAAGGGCATGATTTATAAATATGTTCTCCACACTTATTCAATATTCAACATCTCTAGATTATAGTGGGGGCATGTTTTAAAAACATTTTCTATATAGTGGTAATTATATCAATTTTTATATTTATCCATATATAGTGAGAACATGCTTTGGAAGCATGTTTTCCATATTTATATAGTTTTTGAATTGGCCAAAACAAATAGTTATATGATTTAAATACACATTTGTTAGTAATATTTTATACATTAGTACTATTGTTATACACAATTTCAACATGATACATATCTAAGGTGAATATGTTATGCAATGTGAGCTTAATATTGTACAATCAAAATTAGTTTTAGATTAAAATATTCTCAAGGATTGTCACCACCCACTAGGTTGGACTTTTACAAACTATATTGATCCAATCTACTATAGTAGTTGGTTTACTTTTTGGTATGGTCGAGATGATTAAATCACTCAATTTTGCCAATTTTTTTGGGTTATAATTAATTATATCATCCACCACCATTAGTTTTATAGTGTGATTTGACTTGGTTCACTCACACTCACCAAGTTATAAGTATGATTAGTTTGCATTGTTGAGCTAGTCTTAACTTCCAGATGGAAATTCATATTTTCTCCAAGGTTGGGGTAATGTGTCCTATTTATCTCTATCTCCTTAGATATATGTACTTTACAAATATATATATATATATATATATATATATATATTTTATATTCTAAATTTCAATGATTCATAATGATACATCTTTCAAATCAAATTTATCAATAGGCAAGGCAGTGCATTGATACACATGTTTACTCCTAAACCTTTCTCTTTAAATTTCAAATCATTTTAATACATTTAAATTTAGATTATATGCACCGATTATGTACTGTAACATGCTTTTAGTTGAGGTTAGTCACTAACAAGGGACTCAAGTTGGACTCAATCAAAGATAAGGTATGTTATACACACTTGGGCATGCATTCCTTTACTTTAAACTAGAAATGTCATTAATAGATTAAATGGGAGAAAATGTATAAATTATTTATGAATTACATAGTACCTTAGTCTTGTGCACTTAGAAAACTTAAACCTTAGATGTTCCTCTCAATTTTAGACCTTTATTGCTTATGTAAGTCTTGTATCTACTCTCTCTTATGCCCCTTGGCCTATCTCTTAATTTGACCATTATTATGTCAATGAAATAGACCTTATATATTAACTAGAATTATTAAAAACTACTCATCTTATGCCTCTGCAATTTTTGATCTTGTACATGTTTTATTGCTCTTTAGACACTTGCATCTAGGATATATACCTACATCAATGTAGGTGTCCTACTATAACATAAGTCTCTAGTGCCCTAAAGTCATTTAATTTTAAAATGAAACATATTACAATGGTTATCCCAAGTGATTTAATGTAGTTTATTTCTCCAAAAGGATTGGTATAAATATAAGATCAACTCTCATTCATTCCGTACCTAGAAACTTCTTACCTACTCACTAGGTAACTTAGAAAAGGTATTCAATCGAACACTCAAGTGAAAAAAGCTTTTATATTTTATCATATTTCTATATTTTTCATAGGGACATAAAATAAAAATATATGAAGTACTGAAGGAATAACCTAAGATATATATTTCTCAAGTTATAAGCTAGGTCAATGTTATACTTTCCATATATTGCATGATTCACACACAAGACAATACATAAGGAATAACTACATAAGTCTGAGGCCCTCTTCAGAGTATTGGATATATAGGTAGTGATAATTTATAGATGGGTCTTTGGGATATATTGACACTGTGTGACCACTAACCCATTTATCACAACCACTATGCAAAAGAAGAACTAGGGTTTTACTTTTTGACAAGGAGTGATACTCTATGACCTAGATTTGAATGCATAAGAGTGAAGGTGAAAAAAAATTCAAAAGAATCTATGTGGTTGCATCAAATTCCAATAACTATTCTATATAGAACACCTACATCCAACCCAAATACTAATATCAATGTATCCATCTAAGGCTGATGCAAGTGTTTGAGGTTACATAAAAATTAAATCTAGAATTTAAAGACTATTCTAGAATATTCTCCCAATCTACTTCCTACCCATTCCATATCTAGATCCATTTTAGCATCATAGATAACCATATCATTTATTTATCATTTTTATATCTAGCATAGTTGTACTTTTTATTTTTAGCATATTTTAGTATAATAAAATTAGTATTTGTACTATTTGAGTTTTGTAATTAATTGGCCTACTATAGATCTATTGATCACCCTTGTGCTTATTCATTTATATATTCTTAAAACTAAACACCCCAATATATAATTTTATGGTTAAATAAAAACTCTCATGGTTTAAATGACCTATTTCAATGGAACATACAAGAGTGAAATGAGATGCTTAAAATATGATCAATCCATATTGAACCCAATATTTGTGGATAATACTATATTGAAAAAATGTAAAGCATTATTAAAGTAATGAATTGAATCAAATAAGTGGACACAATAATAACATAATCATATAATGCAAAATAAGTTTTATTAAAGTCAAAAGAAAGAAGGTAATAAACTATGATAGCATATGTGAATATAAAATTAATACTATGTATGTGGTGAGTGTTTGCAATGGTTGGGTTTGATGTCAATCTAGAGTCATCTATCTTATAGATGGACACAATGTCAAAGTTTATTTCATTTAATATAATTATAAGATGTTTATTATTATCATAATTTTAATATTCACTAAGCTAAAGGATGATATTGATTGAATATTATAAGAAACATTTGTGGAACATTTGAAACACTTAAAACATTATGATATTAGAAGTCATCTATGTATTATTTTCCTAAGTGGTAAAAGCATGGAAGGGGTTTTGTTTAGTTAGGGGTCCTTGTCTCCAATTTGGAAATGATTTAATACATGAAAGCATACAAGTCATAATACATTTAAAAAATCCTTAATATTTAAACAAACCAAGGGTTTGATTACTATTATGTTATTATAAAGTCTAGGTCATATTTTATTTATCTTTATCATGTTATTTTTAAAGTGCAAATCTTATTTTAATTATATCTATAATGTTTCTTGTAAATTATTTATCATGTTTCATTTATATCATGATGGAATAAGATGATATCATGCTACACCATATGGTACCATGAAAATCCTATATACATAGGTATGTATAATTTATATACAAACTTTGTATATAAATGCATTATAGGGACTAAATTTGATGGTTGAATCTCCCTCCCATGAACATTTTAAATGATAGTTCTTTATGAATGTATGAAAATAATATTACACAAATAAACTGGTAATAATGAAAAGACATATAAGTACATTGAGAATCTACTAGATTCTAACATTATTCTTTAAATATAATGGTTGCTTGGAACCTATTAACCATTAGGGTCACAACATTGTTTTTTAAATATAATGGTTTGTATTATTATTAAGGTTAGCCATGTTGTTCTACAAATATTTTATTGATGGTGAACTTGCTTTCTATAATTTATAATTTATATCATTGATGCCATTGACCTAAATTATATGATTGATTTCATTGGTTCCATTATCTTAAATGAGGTACAATCTTAAGGCATTGTTTTAAATATTTTGGATTAGTGTGATATAAATAATGTAAACTTAGGGTTAATTCAAACTATGTAAAATATTGCAGTAATACCCTAATTCAAGAAAATGATATATTGATATTGAATTTAGACTATTTTAGTAAGCATGAAACATTATTTTATTAGACAAAAAATAATATCCCATTCATAGTAAACAATATTATATTATTAAGATATTGTTGTTCCATAAAATTTATGCTAACTAAATTAATGAAATAAATAATAATCTTCCATCCATATTAAATAATATAATAATATTAATATATTGTAGAAGCATGATTTGGGATATGAATTTTAAAAAAGCCACACCTAGACCAAGATGATATTACATATGTTGTTCAAAAGATTTATCATTTCCAAAACCTATGATATATTAACCATCATTTGATTCACCTTAGCATCCATTAGCCTACTCAAGCTAATAAAGGTGTGTTTTTATTGAATTATGTCCTTCATTAGGTACTTTAATATTCTCTCCTTTCCATATTATTTGGTGATCATGCCTAGATAATGTTATCCACATAAATCTTTGATGTTATTTCACTTTATTCTCTCCATTGATTTGGACTTAAACATTCTCGATAAAAATCTTTATCTATATTTGTTTTTCCAATAGGTTCCCACCAATGAACCATCACCTTTTGAGCCATTCTCTTAACATATTTTTTGTTTCAATTAAACATTAATATTATATTTTATAAATACACCAGTTTTCATAGATCCCAATTTATCTCCAATAATGTTGGTGCATTCATTATTATCACTATATCCCTCTTTCATAATATTATCACCCTTGGAGTCACTACCCAAGTTTAACTATATATGATCAACATCAATAGTTGGTACAAACAAATCTACATGATTAAACATTTTATTCTCTTCCCAAGAGGTATATTATCTTTTAGTCTTGATATCTATCAATGTTAATAAGTCATAAATAAAATAAGGCAATTTGACTTTTCAATCCAACATTATGCTTACATTGACTACAAATCAGCCTCTTTTCATGTCTTTTAAATGTGATATAGGCCTAATAGATAACTCTAACCTCTTTATATTTGGTGCCTTATGAGAGTAAGGTGATTTATTCACCTTCTCTAAATATGATATACATTCTTAGCTATTAATGTACACAAATAAGAATGATATAATAAAATTTAAAATGTTAGCTATGAAATGTAATATACAACTCCTATTTTTCAACTATGGGTGTTTTAGTCAAATATTATAATTAGAAATTGGTTTGATTGAAATAATATTTGAAGGGTGTTTTTTCTATTTTTATTCCACATATATATTTTGACACCTTTCAAATTTTCAACAACCAATATGTAATATTTGATGTTATACTTAAGTTTTACCAAAAAAAATCAACCACCAATATGTAATATTTGATATTATACATAAGTTTTTTTGATAAGAGATGTAATAACCATCTAGCCAAATTAAATCATAGACATCTAGGTGATGGAATATTGAATGGTAATATGATGTAAGGAAGACAATAAATATCCATGCAAAAATATTCACATTTTCTTCCATAAATAATCACTATATTAATCCTCCTTTGAAAATGATAAAATTAATTTCAAATGGTCAACATGAAGACTTAACAACTAATGTTTTCTTAGAGGCTATTTTATGGAAAAACATACTAATAATGTTGTCTTAGAGGGTTTACTTTTAACAAATGACCCAAATAAATACTATTAATGTTGTCTTAGAGGTTTTTATTTTAACAGGTGACCCAAGTAGATAATTTTTAAATTCAGGTAAAAGGTGAGTTTTGGTTGGGTCCCATCCCAATTACATTAAATATGTTGATAACTAATAGAAAGTAACAATTTGAAACATTAAACAAAGAAACTACATAACAACTGAGTATTCACAACAAAGAGATAACTAAACCATAACAAAGCCAAAAAAATAGACTAAAATAATTACATGTATAATTCTTTCAATATAAGATTCCACTCTTTCCTCAAGTCATTGAGGACCTTTTCAATGTTATCTGTGTTTAAATTATCTTGATCCAAATTTTTTCCTTTTCCTAGTCCCTTGATTCTCTTACTAGCATGGTCTTCACTCTACTTCTATTTAACTACTTTGATAATTTCCTTAATAACATTGATGTTAGACACAAAATTTCATATGGTGATCTTACTCATTTGAACTAGTTTTTAAATGATGCCTTACATCATGCTCTTCTTAACTTCCAAATTTTCAACTTTAAATTCCAACTTTTGCATCTTAGAGACCACATATTTTCCCTAAAAAAAACTCTTACTAAGAGCACTAATAGCACTATAAATATTCATCCTATTATATTTAAAAACCCATGACACTAAATTCTTGTGGAGCTCAATGTTTGTAGACATTGCTTTGAGATGGTATTGGATGCTAGCATCACTACAAAATCCTCACAATATTTCCTCTTATAAGAACCTTCAAACTAATTGGTGAGAACATCTTTATGTACCTTATTATATAAATTCTCACTTGGCTTGGCCACCTCATGTTGACTATTAATTGACACCTCAAAATCCTTCCCATCCTCTACATTTTCCTCCTCCAATTCCTCCTCCTCATAATATGACACAATGAAGGCACATGACTTGTTTGTAGGGGACTTCGAAGGAGTAGTAATAAGGAAATTCATGATAATTTTAATGGGGATGGATTTTTGGTTAGGACCCTTCACTTTCCCTTTAGAAATTATTTCCCCCTTCTCTTTCCTAGAGGTCTCAACCAAATTTACATTAATAGGTTAATAGGTGGCCTTGCTTCAAGGGATTTATCATGGGTATAGATAAGGTAAATAAAGGATTGATACATGGGTATGGGATATTTCCCCAATTAAATATTCATGATGGAATGATCCAATGAAATTAAAAAATAGAATGATAAACTATTAGGAAAGTTATGCCTAAAGTGGTTTAAAAAGATAAAATGATAGCAATAAACAACTCCATACCTTCCATCAAGCATGAAATACTTCATGATTTGTTTGTCCACCTCATGATAAGGCTAAGGTAGGTATTCACAAAGAAAACCTACTTGGTAAAGAGTCAATTCCTCACCATGTTCAAGGAATTTATCCATTTCCTCACTTTTATTATGCTTGTTCCTATATAATTTATTTACATGAGTACTCATTCTTGTAACTTAGGAAATCAACTCTTCAAAAATGACCCAAACAAATACTATTAATGTTATCTTAGATATTTTTAATAAATTTTAAATTAAAATGTTATTGTATTGAAATACATCATTGATGTAATTTGACTTAAATTTATGTCACTTATCTTAACTTGATGTTATTATCACTATAATGTGCTTTAATTTTCATTCACCTCACCTTAACATGTGATTCAAATTTTATAAACCCTAATTCAGTGTATGTTTCAACCATGTTACACCTCTCCATGAATTTTAGTTTTGTTATACCTAAAGATAGTTAAGCTTGGGGATTTGAAACAATGTTCAAGTACATTTCAACTGCCCGTGTTTCATGACTATTTTTAGATTTAGAAGTTTGTAAATTATTTATGGAAATTTGGGGCTCTCACCATGTGTTTTAACCATGATACACTTCACCATGTTTTTTTGTGTTATATTCTTGAAATGCCCTCAAATATATTGGTGATCTATTGCATTTTTTGGCTTTCTAAGCATAAATCACTTGGATGTGTATTTTTTACTACATTGACCTCTACTTTGCATAAGGTATATGAATTATACTTATTGATAAGAAAAATGATTTTTTTACAAGATAAATATAGGTATGTTTATAAATTAGTGTTTTATATAAATGAAACATGATATTTACTTTGTAAGGAAAATGGTATGTTTCAAGCTTAGGGTCTCCTTATAAACTAGGGGTTATTTAATTTTTTTAAAATTATTTTATAAACTTATTTTTTTAGGGGTTCAATGCATTACTAAGGGTTTCAAGCTTACTTTTTTTAATCACATGGATTTTAGTTATCATTTAAATATAGAAAATCAAATGTTAGTAAGATGATTTCTTTCCATTAAATAATGTATTAAAAATATGACAATAATTTAGAATTAAATAGAAATAGAGATTTTTTGCTTTCTTAAAAATATTAATGAATGTTTTTTTTTTCCTTTGTTTATAGGGAAATAATTTTTTTAATAGAGTAGTAGCATTTACTTTATCTATACTAATATAGTGAATCCAAAATTATCATCAGGGTTATAATATGTCGAACATAAAGTTTTTCTTAATCTTTTCCTTATGATTGAAGAGTGTAAGTTAGGATTTGGCTATGACTTGGATTTGATATGATTTTGAGATGAAAGATCAATGTTTTTTTGGATGTTATTATCTTGGCTCGGTTTTTCAAACTAGTATTATTTAGGTACTTAGCCTTGTGTGTTGTTGTTGTTATATGTGAAAGTGTGAACACAACTAGTGCACATAATTGTAGTTATACACCTCTTAAGGTTTATTTTACCTATGCATAATTAATAATATTTTAGGGCTTATCATGTTTGTTTTTTATTATTTTATCCATCTATATTATCGTATGAGGTTGTCATGGATTTATAGTAATATTTAGCAATTATACTTGTTGAGAGAAAAGAACCATCCTAATTTCACATTTGAAATTGTAATTAAATATTGTTCCTTTGTATGGTCTAACAATGAACCTTTTCAAGAAGATTTGTCATATATAAAAATGATATTATTTACCTTATTATGTATTTAATGCAAAAATTATTGTAATTTATATTGAAATAATTACCTCACATGGACTATCCTAATGACTTTCATCACCCTTTTATGGGATTTGTGTTTTATGATCATGGCAAAATAAAAATTGTGAAGTTTCCATAGTTTTTGTGAAGATATTAAACATTAAAGTATAATTTGTAATTATACCAAAAACTCCCTCAAATGTTTCATGTTCATGTATCAAGTATTTTATTATGTTTAATATGACACCTCTTTATAAAGTTTTTTGTTACTACAAATCTCATGGTTTAGAAGACCTATTTCAATGGGACATACAAGAGTGAAATGAGATGCATCAAATATCACAAATATAGACTAAATTAAATATCATTTAGATATTACTAAAATTTAAAAACTTAATGCATTATTAAAGTAGTGAATTGAATCAAATAAATGAACACAAAATCATGAAATGCAAAAGATTCTATATTAAAGTCAATAGTAAGAAGGTAGAAAACTATATGAGTATATGAGAAGACATAATTAATATTATGTATGTGGCATGTGTTTGTAATTGTTGAGTTTAATCCCAGTCTGTAATTCTCTATCTTATGGAGGGAACAATGTTAAAGTCTATTTCCTTTAAGATCATTCTAGGATGTTTTTTGTTTGTTTGTTTTACTATTCATTAGGTTTAAGGATGATGATTATTGAATATTATATGGAATATTTGAAACCTTAGAAGAATTATGATATGAGAAGTCATATGTATGTTAGTTTTCCAAGTGGTAAAAGCATGGAAAGGATTTTGTTAATTCAGGGTCCTTGTCCCCAATTTGAGAATGCTTTTATAGATGAAATCATCCATGCCACAATACATTTAAAAAATAATTAATATATATTAAAAAACAAGGGTTTGAATCCTATCACATTATTATAAAGTCTAGGCCATGTTTTATTTATCAATGTCAAGTTATTTTTAAAGTTCATATGTTGTTTAAATTAATTATATAATGTTTCTTGTAAATTATTTATCATGTTTATGTTAGGATCGATTAACATGATAATAAACTACACCATATGGGACCATTAAAATCATGTATACATAGGTATATAAAATTTTTATACACAAATGTATATACAATATTTTTATATACATGTATTAGAGGGACTATATTTGTTGGTTGACCCTCCTCCCATGAACATTTTCAATAATAGTTATTTATGAATGTATGAAAATGATATATTATAAATACAATGATGATAACGAAAAGACATAAAAGTATGTTGGATCCTAATAGATTTAACATTATTCTATTATATAATGGTTTTTGGGAACCTATCAACCACTAGGGTCCCAATATTGTCATTTACATATAATGGTTTATATTATTATTAGAGGTAGCCATGTTGTTTTGGAAACATTCTATTGACAAAAAAATTTCTTCCTATAAATTTTAAGTGATATAATTGATGCCATTGACCTAAATTATTTAATTTATGTCATTGATTCTATTATTTTAAACAAGGTGTAATATTAAGGTGTTGTTTTACATATTTTTGATTAGTGCAATCTAATTAATGTAAAACTAAGATTAATTCAGATTGTGTAAAATATAGAAATAATAACCTAATTTAAATTTATAAATGGATACTTTTATATTACATTTAGATTATTTAAATAAGCATGATATAATAATTTTATTAGACAAATATTCCATTCATAGTAAAAAGATTTATATTTTTAAGGTCTTGTAGTTTTACATGACTTATGTCAATTAAATTGATGAAATAAATAATAATATTAAATTAATATTTAAATAATATAATAATATTAAATCCTTTTAAGATAATTCTTTGGAATACAAATTTTAAAAAACTCATGCCATGCCAAGATGATATTACATATGACGTTCAATAGACTTATCATTTCTAAAAACTATGACATATTAACCATCATATGATCCACATTATCATCTATTAATCTATTCAAGTTGTGCAAGCTATGATTTAATGGACTTATGCCCTCCATTAGGCACTTTAATATTATATCCTTTCCATATTTAGTTTGGTGACCATGCCTAGATAATGTTATCCACGTAAATGTCTAATGTTATTTCAATTTATTTTCTCTGCCATTGATTTGGACTTAAACATTCTCGATAAGATTCCTTACCTTTATTTATTTTTCCAATAGGTTTCCACCAATTAACCATCACCTTTTGAGCCACATTCAAAATTTATTATTTTTAGTTTAATTAATCATTAATCTTATGTTCAATAAATACATCAAATTTCATGTGTCCCAATTTCTCTCCAATAATGTTGGTGTATTCATTGTCATCACTATATCTTTATTTCATAATACAACCATCCTTTGATTCACTACCCATGTTGGACTACATATTATAAACATCAATAGTTGGTACAAAAAAATTTGAATGCTTGAAAATTTCATTCTCTTCCTCTCATATATAATATCTCTTATTCTTGATATATGTCCATATTTCTAAGTCATCAACTAAATAAATCAATTTGACTTTCCCATCTAGCACTATGTTGATAATGACTATAATTAAGCCTCTTCTCATGTATTTACAATGTGATATGGGAATACTAGATACACTCTACCTTTTATAATTTTGGTGCCTTGTGAGAATAATACAACTTATTGATCTTCTCAAAATACAATAGACATGCTCACTTGTTAATGTACAAAAATAAAAATGACATAAGAACTTTTAAAATGTTAGCTATGAAATGTAATGTACAACTCCTATTTTTCAATTGTTGGTATTTTAGTCAAAGCATTATAATTGGAAATTGATTTGATTGAAATAATAATTGAAGGATGTTTTATCTATTTTTTTTCCACCTCTATAGTTTCACACCTTTCAAAATTTTAACAATAATTATGTAAATTTGATGCTATACATAAGTTTTACCAAAAACTAATGAGGATTGATAATATATGAAATAATAATCTAGCCAAATTAAATCATAAAATTGTATGCTATATAATATTGAGTGGTAATATGATATAATTGAATAAAATACATATCCATGCAAATTTTTTTACATTTGCTTCAATAAATAATCATTATATTAATCCTCTTTTGAAAATGATAGAATTAATTTCAAATGGTCAACAACAAGACTTAACAACTAATGTTTTATTAGAGGGTGTTTTATGAAAATAAATACTATTAATGTTGTCTTAGAGGTTTTCATTTTAACATGACCCTAAAAATACTATTATTGTTGATTTATAGTTTTTAATTTTAACATGTGACCCTAATAAATACCACTAATTTTGTCTTAGAGATTTATAGTAGATTTTAATTTGAAATGTCATTATCTTGAAAGATGTCATTGATGTCATTTGACTTAAATTTATGTCACTTATCTTAACATAATGTCATTTTCACCAAAATTTTGTTTAATTTTTATACATCTCACCTCATGATGCACTTCAACTTTTATACACACTACCTCCCTATCTGTTTCAACTATGCTACACCTCTCCATGCATTTTAGTTTTGTTGCACCTAAAGATAGTTAAACTTGGGGATTTGAAACAACATTCAAGTATGTTTCAACTATCCATGTTTCACTACTATTTTTAGATTTAGAAGTATAAAAATTATTTGTGGAAACTTGGACCCTCACCATTCATTTTAACCATGCTACTACACCTTGGCACGTGTTTTTGTGTTAGATGATATAAATGCCTTCAAATCTATTGGTGATCTATTGCATTTTTAGGATTTCTAAGATTAAATATCTTGAATGTTTTTTTTTACTTCATCAACCTCTAATTTTCAAAAAGTATATTAAATCTAGTTATTGGTAAAAAATAGGATATTTTTTCCAAGATAAATATGAATATGTTTAAAAATTGGTTTTTTTTTTTTAAATGACACATGATCTTGATTTTGTAAGGAACATGATAAATTTCAAGCTTAAGGTCTAATTATAAACTAGGGTGTCTTTAAAATTTTTATAAGTTCCTTTATAAACTTGGGGTTTTAGGGTTTCAATGCATCACCAAAGGTTTCAAGCTTAACAATTTTTTATCACATGGGTTTCATTCATCATTTAATGCATAAAACTATATTTTAGGGTTAGTAAGATGATTGTTTTCCATTAAATAATGTAAAAAAAATCTAGCAATAATTTACAATTAAAGAGAAATAAGATATTTTGAATTCTTAAAAATATTAATGAATGTAATTTTTCATTGTTTATAGGGTAAAATAATAATTTTATAGGGCATTGAAATTTTCTTTACCTACACCAAAGTAGTGAATCCAAAATTATCACCAGGGTTACAATATATTAAACACATTTTTTTTCTTAGTATTTTCCGTATGGGTGAGGAGTGTAAGTTAGGAATTAGATATGACTTGGATTTATTATGGTTTTGAGATTAAAGATCAATTTTTTTTGGATGTTATTCTCTTGGCCTAGTTTTTAAATATAGTATGATTTAGGTACTTAGTCTTGTGTGTTGTTAAATGTGAAAACATGAATATCAACAAGTGCATATCCTTTTAGTTGTATACATGTTAAGGTTCATTTTACCTATGCATCATTTAGGATATTTTAGGGCCTATCATATTTGAGTTTGATTATTTTATCCATTTGTTAATTGTATTCAATTATTATGAATTTTTGGTAATATTTAGCAATTATACTTAGTTGAGAGAATGGAACCATAATAATTACAAATTTGTAACTATAATGTAATGTTGTTACTTTATATGGTATGAAAATGAACCTTTCCAGAAATATTTATCATATATAAAAATGATATTATTTACCTTAAGTATTCAATGCTAAAATTATTTTAATCTATAATGAAATAATTACCTTGCATGGATTACCCTGATGACTTTTATCACCCTTTTATGCGATATGTGTTTTATGATCATGGTAAACTCAAACTTGTGAAGTTACCATAGTTTTTGTGAATATATTAAACATTGAAGTCTACTTTGGAATTATGCAAACAACTCACTCAAATTAATCATGTATTAAGTATTTTAATGTGTTTAAGATGATGTCTCCATATGATGTTTTTTGTTAATGTAAAATCTTGTGGTATAGATGGCCTATTTAAATGGGAAATACAAGAGTGAAATGAGATGCATTAGATATTAGATATCATCAATCTAGATTAAATTTAATATATTTTAGAGAATATTAGATTGTAAAAACTTAATGCATTATTAAAGTAATGAATTGAATCAAATAAGTGGACACAATAATAACATAATAATGTAATAAGAAAATATTTATATCATTTATGCCATTGACCTAAAGGATATGATTGATGTCACTAATATAATTGTCTTCAATGAGGTGAAATATTAGGGTGTTGTTTTACATATTCTGGATTAGTGTTATCTAAATAATGTAAAACTAGGGTTAATTTAGATTGTGTAAAATATAGAAATAATACCCTAATCTAAAGTAAGAAATGGATATATTTATAATACATTTAAATGGTTTGAATTTGAAAAATAAATAGGGGAGAGATATACTTAGTTTATTTTATGTATTATGTCACTCAAAAATATTGTCAATGATTCTAAATATTTAGTGTGTATGTTTTGTCATTTATTATATCACAAAATAGTAGCCCAAACCCTACCTAGGTAATTTTTATAATAATAAGACCCATGTGATAAAACTACTATCTTGGCTCTACCTAATGTGTCCCTGCAGATTGTGCAGGTTTACAACTCCTTAGAACATTATGCCTACATATTTAGATGCTTATTTTATGTGCACCTTCAATTTTGTACACTAATATTTGTTTTATTTCTCCTTATATTGGAATACCTAATCACACTTTCAACCAAAAAAATACAGGATTTTAAAAATGAGTTAGCTCTTTAGGTTGGATAACCCCAACCATTCTGTTTTGAGTGACTAAGTGTTGCCTATATTCTAATACTTAGAAGAGATCTCAAACCACACATAGTTATCCCACCTATGCATATGTGTGAAATGTTTTTATAAATATATAATGTAATGAAATGTTTGTATTTTAAAACTTGGAACCATGCCACTTCTAATTTTATATGTATTAAGACTTTACTCTAAAGCGACTCTTTTGAAGAGTTTTTTAGTTTTTGATGCTTTTATGAGAATATCATAAGAGAGTTCTAATTGATTCTTAAATTTTTAAAGTTGTGACTAAGTGAGTATAAAATTTAAGATTTAATTATATTTATATTTTAATATATGATATTTACCACTATGACCAACCCATGAAACATATCGAGGTTGACATAATGGAGACTTTTCAATTTAGAAAATAGTCATTACGTGTTCTTAGACACTAATAGAAGAGGAAAACATTTGTATTAACCATAAATATTTAGTTTCATTACTATCCTAGGTGTGAAAATTAGTGATTTGAGATATGGAGAGAGTTTGTTTAGGATTCTAGATTATTCTTGCATAGAAAAGATTGATCCTGAATAAGTTTATCTAACAAGCTGATTTGGCCAAGACAATAGGTGGGTAGATATATAGAGTAAAAGTATGAAAAAAGTAAAATATTTTTTAAATGTCCATAAATCTCAAAGTGTGCCAATTTTTATGTTTCCAAAGTGTATAATACTAAAAAGAGGTGTCTACATGTTTCTCCTTTCAATCTAGTATTGAAAATGCTACATTTAAAGGAGAAAATAAGAAATTTGATACCTATAATAACTTCACTTGGTGTTGATATGTATGCCCTAAATGTACCATTTTATTCATTTAAATATTTAAATAAAACATGTATATATAAATGTCTTCTCAGGATAAGATATCTAAAAATATTAAAATCATTGAAACATATTACATTGAAAATCCAAGGAACATATATACTTGAGGGTACAAGAAATATGTTTCTACTTGTTGAAATCATTTGGAGAATGTTATGAGGTGATAATGACCCAAGTATATGCAACAAATAAAATTAAAATTTGAGGAGTGTTAATTATTCAACGAAAAATGGAGGATTGCTTAAAGTCAAGTGTCACAATTTTTTTGTGGAATCCACAATTAGGTTTGTATGTCAAAATAGAACCCAAAAATAGGTTCACATGTCAAAAATTAACTTAAAAAGAGGTTCATATGTAAAAGGATAAACCTTTTTATATGGATTATATAATCAAAGTGCTTATGTAGTATCATTGATCCATAATATATAAAAAAATAAAAGTGTTTGCATGGACAACATTCATGCCCCAAATCTAATCCACATATACCTCAAAGTGATATAGAATGACAACATATATTTTTCATATTTTTATATATCTTTAACTCTTCCTCATAATCCTATATAATTCCCCACTTATGCCTCAAATTTTCTAAATTTGACCTATCTAAATCACAAAATTTAAGCTAATCTACACAATCTATCACATTTAAACCAAAATGTGAATTATATATATTTCATGTTTTGAATTTCTAAGACAAGATCATTATATTCCCCCTTTTATATAAGGGATGAAGCCTATAAATCACTCATCTTAAAAGAAAGAGTTGTATGCATAATGCATTATACAGAAAAATATAATCATGTAATTCACATACAAAAACATGTTACCATATGTCATCATAGAAATATTTGACTATTATATGATGTATGAAACATGTAATACAAGTATATGGGAATAAAAGTGTCAATGTATAGTAGATATATCAATCAGACACCCATTAATAAGCAACATAATAGATGCATGATAGAAATCATGGCATCACACATAATATAAATATGTGTGATAGAAATCACTATGTCAATCTCATATTAATAATAACATATATATCAATTTACACAAAAAAATAAGTTATAAAAGAGCACACAATCAAAAAAATCATAATCAAGGATCACACAAACACATAATATCATGACTGATGAGCATAAAAACACACAATATGGTGATCAAGGAGCACATAAGTGCACAATAATTGACATGAATTTGATATGACATAGAGACAACATGAACATGACTCAAACTATAAGATTATATGACATAAATAACATAAAACAATCAGTGTACTCATATAACATATATTATAGTACACATCAATGATTACATAATTTCATAATCATCAATATCAAACCCACATGAAGAAAGCATTGTTATTATACATAATCAATCAATGTAATCATCCAATATAGTAAAAGATAATATCCATAGGAAATAACTCTCTATAAATTATAAATAAGATAAAATTCTAATTAATATCAAGTCATGTATAAAAGTATACTATGATCAATGCATCAATATAGAAATATGTAACCTGATAAATGTACAAATATGGCCCCAATATAGGCATGCATATAATTTATAATGGATAATTATAGGTGAAAATAATCTCACATATTTTGTATGTCCATGTATTATATGAAATCTATATGTCTTGCATCCAACTCATATATACAATGAAAATCATGCTTGGAGAACATATTGCGGAGAGGATTACAAAGCAAGTTAGTTAAGCATTAGTCCATAAACCATGAAAGATGAATAAATAATTAACTAACCAAGCCTATCTATTCCTATGGGAATTACAAAGGATAACAAGAAAAAAATGAAAGAAATCAACACCATATTACCTTCCCAAATGGATTCACGATACCCATGTGGCTTAAAAACATGTTCTCCTTTGATCAAGCATCCTTGTCTTTGTAAAAAATGGTGGTAAGTTCCTCCAATGCCTCAAGAACACTCCATAAAACCTAGGCTCTTGATGTGGAATCACTAAACTAACCTATCAATGAAGCTTTGTGGAAATAATTTAGCATAATATCTTTGCACCAAAATAGCTTAGAAATGATGTCCATGGCCTCTCTATTTATAAATTTTTGAGATTGGTCAGGATCAACCATGACCATCCATCTCAAAATTGAATCCATTGAGGATAATCCTAATATTTAGAATTAAATCCATAATTAGCTTTATCATGACCTTGGGATAAGGGGAATTGAAGATGCATGGGAGATATTAACTAGGCATGGGTGACCCATAATCTTGATATTTTATGCACTTATGGTTTGATGGATACCACCTCATAGATGATGTCACTAGGTGATGTAGATAATAAGAATCAATTTTCAAAAAAAATAAATTAACAACTCTCATGAAAAATACACTTAAGCTGTTTATTTGGATTAATTAGCCTTAAATAAGGTTAATCAATAGTTATGTAATTATTTAAAAATTGGCCCTCAACTAATCAAAATGGTCAAAAAGTTATACTATTGGGTCATAATTTGACTCAAGAAGAATTAGAAGGTGATTCTAGAATCATTGGAACCGTATTCCCATTTAGGATGTTTCCAACATCAAATAACAAAGGTACATGATGTGTACCAATGAATTATAAGAAAAGAGTGATCTAAAGCACTAAATGGCAAAATTATCATTTTGACTCAAAATGATCTAATCAAAATTAGCTAGCCCATAAAATGCATTGCCCTATTTAGGGATACTTTGACCTAAATTGGAACTTGTAAGTGATAAGTTCAAACTAATTAGGGAATTTTATGGATTTTGACCTAAAATGTGTATTTGAGTGCAATTCAAGTAAGACTGACAATTTCAACACAAATGGTGCTAGGAATTAGATGTATACATTTTCCCCTATTTGAGAAGGTGTAGCGAGACATTCAGGTGAAGAAACATATTTTCAAAGAAAAGAGTTGTCAAGTAGAATCTAGAATAGACCCATGATGCCCCCTTGAGAGGACATACTAGGATGAAAGAGAAAGATGGACTCTTGAAAAGAGAGAAAAAGTGAGAGATTAACCCAAGGAATAGATCACATCCAGATGAGGTAATGCTTGCACAAATGATTACCATCAATGATTAAAATAAAAAAAGAGGTATAATAGGCCCTAGAGATAGGGGGAATGGGAAAGATACAATCCATAAATGTAAGGGACACACTATAAACATACCCAATTTGAGAGTACAAGCTGCATGCTTACAACATTGATCAATCTTGAGATAAGTTGCACACTAAAATAATGCCATCATGGGATTTAATGTGGAGATCTTGGAATTAGAGGAAAAGGGAGAGCATTATACTTTAGGAAGGGAAGCACCACTAGAATGGGGTCTCCAAAGAGAATATAATAATAAGTGACCCAATAGAGTAGCTTTGATTGTGATAAAATAGTTGTGCCCTAATAGGGAAAATTTTAATCATTGATAAAGAATAAAGAATGATTTTCCCCCTATAAAGCTAATTTGATTTAGATGGTGTTCAGATGTTGTGCCCCATCATGGAAAATTGGCAAGCAAAATAACTCAAAGATATAACTGAAAAGATAGGTTCAAGTGGGCAGGTGCAAATGTATATGCGATGGTGTAATGGCTTAGAAAGCCATATAAAACCAAACATATGAGAATGCACAAAGTGATGAGAGAGATGAAAAGAAGAATGGAGATATTTGAGATGACCTCAATAGAAATTGAGCACTGCCTACATAGTTTCATGGACTTATGTTCCTACATGAACTTCAGGCTAATGTAGCTCACCCAAGTTTGGGAGAGAATGGAATGAGGGTTGATGGAAAATGACAAAGAATTGATTAAAATCACAATTTATGCAAAGAGATGCATGGCTAAGCATAGAATAAGAAGCCTAAAATGCATGCTACCTAGAAGCCTAATTCCATATCATGAGCCTAGGTTTTATAGTGTTTTTGAGAATCATTCATCAGAGCTGATGTTGATGTTAAGACATTGAGACCTGAGCACAAAGTGCTTGCTATAGAAAAAGAAATTAGGCATCATAAGTATGAATAAATTAGAATGACATAAGATTCCAATTGCACTAAGCCAGTTCAAATGTGAATATTTATAACTAAGGATAATGGTAAAACAATGACCAAAACTAGAGTTATAGCGATTTGCATTTTAACAAAAAAGCAAAAGACAAAGAAAAAGATAAACATAAATGAACCTAGATTGGAATCAAGATATGATCCATAAAGAATTAAGTAGGAACAAAAATGTTTAAAAAAAAAGGTAAGAACATCTTAAGGACATGAGACCAAGATATGAATAATCAAGATCCATGCGGACCATCAAGGCATTCTTAAATAAAAAAGAGAAAAACAAAATCAAACAGAAAAGCTAGACAAAGAAATATAAAAGGAGAGGTACAAAAGCACAAAAAACACCAAGAAAACACAATAAAACACCAAGAAAACTCATATAAATACACATAAACAAAATACTAAGTTAGTGAGATTTAAATACAAATATTCATGCATGTGTGATATAGGTGTTACTTTCTACCACATCATAAAAATAAAAAATGACATGACGATTGTTACCTAATTAAAGAGGAACAATGACAAAATAAATGGGGGAAGAGAAGGAAAATAAGGGGTTGGCCGAGTTGACTCCAGATGTACAAGACAAGTGGATGATGCCTATATAGTTCCATGGATGCATGTTCCAACATAAACTTCAGGTCAAATGTAGTTCTCCCAGGAAGTGGGATAGAAGAAAAATAATGATCAAAACAGCATGATTAATGTTATAGAATAATATGGAAGATATGATAAATAAACAAGAATGATCTAGCAAACAAAAAAATGATGAGATGAGAAAGAATGATCTTGAAAAATGGTAAGTGCATGGGATAAGATAAGATGAATTGGTGTTCCTATGCTTGAAAAATGGCAAGAGCATTCAATATTAATAGTTGCTGAAAAAATGGTGAGAGTGTTCAATCTTAACAGTTGCTCATAAAAGGGTAAGAGCATTCAATCTTAATAGTTACTCATAAAATGGTGAGAGTCTTTAATCTTAACAATTTCTCACAAAATGATGAGAGTGTGGGATGGTGGAATGGGAATGTACAAATGTACAAAATCATGAGATAATGTTTTTATTCTTTTATGGATTATGTTATGATGTTTTTGGTATTTTCAAAGTATTTCTAATGTTTTTGGTGTTTTTGGGATAAAATATGCACAAGGTGGGACCATCTAGTCAAGTAGATGCACATATTGAGAGTAGAGGTTCCAATAAGATAGATAAGCTAGTTGCAATGAAGGGAGATTGAGGATCTTGAGAAAACAAGAAAGCAACAAAATACTTATATTGAGAAGATGCGGTTATTCACCTATCATAAGCTACACAAGATTGTCTTGGTTGAACTACCTTTTTAGAACCACTACTAAAGATGTTCATAATGATTATGAGACATAATTGAGATCATAATTGGTCAAGGGACAAAGAATTTTCAAGTTTATAACATGTCCAAGACATATCAAAGGATGTGCATCTTGAAGAGAGCAATCCGGAATGGGATGAAGAATGTGTTCAGATTGCCAAGAGTTCAAAGCCTTTACCATTAGGATTCATGAAAATTGGACCAAGGTAGTATAAAATGCATTCAAGGCAATACAAAGGGGTGGGATAAAATTACAACCTCACAAGTTGCCCCCAAGTCAAGGGTCTTATAAATAATGGTTCAAAGCTATTCATGCATATAACCTATTAAGGTGCATGATGTTCATAGGATCTAAAATTTCTTCACCATTAGGTTTAACCAATTGATATGCTCCTAATCCATAGTTTTCAATGAAAATGTATGGTCCTAACGAAATAGGCTAAAACTTGCCTTTCTTTTTGGGTTCAACATTCATGTTCTTCTGGTTCTCTTTTAAAACTAAGTCACCAATATCAAATTCTTGAGGGAGAATGCATTTATTGTAGCTTCTCCAAAATCTATTTTGATAGGCCTATAAGTTTTCTAGGGCAGCCAAATGCTTACCATCAAGAAGTTCTAGTTCTTGCAGTCATGAGACTCTATATTCTTCATCATTTTTAATGTACTCCAATGATAGTCTTAGTGAAGGGATCTCAATTTTGATCAGGATGATAGATTTAGTGCCAAAAGTAAGGTAGTATGGAGTAGCTCCATTTGGGATGTAATGATTGGTTTTATAAGCCTAGAGGATAGGGAAGAGTTACGAGTGCCAATTACGACCAACATCATTGACAATCTTTTTTAAGATGGCTAGAATGGTTTTATTTGATGCCTTAGCTTATTCGTTGCCTTGCAGGTTATATAGAGTGGATTTCTTGTTCTTGATCTTGAATTTTTCACAAAGATATTTCACATCTTGGTTTATAAAGGATCTACCATTGTCAAATATAATACAGGCTGGGATGCCATATTGATAGATGATATGGTAATGAATGAATTTGGCTATTTGTTTCCCAGTAACATAAGTGAGAGGAATGGCCTCAATCCATTTGGTAAAGTATTTAGTTATAGTTAAAATGTGCTTATGGCCATGTAAAGATGTTGGGTTAATTTTACCAATGAGATCAAGACCCCATGTTGAGAATAGCCATGATTTTGTAATCTACTGTAATGGTAAGGAAGGTGCATGTATCAAGTTTCCATGCTGTTGACAAAGAACACATTTCTTTACATTATTACAAGCATCTATCTCCATTTTCAACCAATAATAGCCTATTTTGAGAATTTTTTTTGCTAGGAATACACCATTGGTATGGGCCCCACACATTCCTTCATGAACCTCCTTTAGTGCCAACTTAGATTCTCCTAAAGATAAACAATGAAGAAGCATTCTATTATAGCCTTTTCAGTAAAACATGTTTCCAAGGAGGATACAATGTGTTAGGTGATGAAAGAAAAGTTTTTGTTGGTTATTAGAAATGTTGGTTGGAAAGACATGGATATGGAAATAGTTATGAAAATCTTGGTACTATGGTAGCTTAGGTGAGAGATTAGGATCAGCAATGGTGCATATCCTCTCTGAATCTGATAAAATATGTGCTGGCTAAAGAAAATTTTCAATCAAGAACTGATACTCTTTAGCACTATCATGCATTTGAATCATGGAACCAATTATTGCCATGGCATTGGTAGACCTATTTTTGACTCATGGAACTTTCTCAAAAGGTAGAGATTTAAAATGTCTTTTAAGGTTATCAAAAATTTGATTTTAAGGGACAAGCTTATCATCTCTTGTTTGATACTAATCAGTTTTATGATTTATGATTAGCTATAAATCTACATAGAACTTTAAGCTTTGAATATCCTACTATATGTCAAGATGGAGCCCTACAACCAATGTCTCATATTCAGCCATATTATTTGTACACTAAAATTGTATATGGAAGGATTTGGGGATCAAATCCCCTTGTGGCATTATCAACAATATGCTAGCTCCAACTCTTTGGGATGTGAAGGATCCATCAAAATAGAGTGTTCAATGTTTAGGTTCTTATGATTCTTGTTCTATCATCATGATAAAATCATCTAGAAGGTCAAAGTTGAGAGGTTGAGTGGTTGTAATAGGAGCTTCTACAAGTTGGTTCACAAGAATTTACCCTTTGATTACCTTCTGATTCTGGTATTCAATATCAAACTTGTTGAGGAGCATAATCCATTTATCCATGCATCCTTGGAGAGCTACTTTAGATAAGAGGAACTTGAGAGGATATACCTTGGTGATAACAAAAGTTTTATTATTTAGCATATAATGTTGTAGTTTCTAAGTGGCGAACACCATAGCTAAACATGCCTTCTCAATAGGAATATAATTATATTCATAGGCTACCAATGTGTGGCTTAAATAATAAACCATGTGTTCCTTATCATGATCATCATGCTAAGGCATAAGTGCCCCTAGTGCATATTCCATGGCCGATATGTAAAGAAGTAATGGCTTTCCTTGTGTTGGAGGGCATAAGACTAGTGGATTGGCGAAGTATGTTTTAAGCTTTGAAAATACTATTTGACAATCTTCATCCAACTGAAATGTCACCCCTTTCTTTAAGAGATGGGTAAATGGGTGGAACTTATCTACCAATTGAGAAATGAACCTACATATAGACTGGATCTTGTCTTGTAGACCCCACAACTATTTAAGATTATTGGGTGGAGGCATTTCCATAATAGTAGTGACCTTCATAGCGTCGACTTCAATCCCTCATTGTGATACAATGAACCCTTGAAATTTTATTGATGTGATTCCAAAGACATATTTCTTAGGATTCAAGTGGACTTTATATGCACGAAGCCTCTCAAATATTCTTCATAAAATGTTAGGGTGTCCTTGTTCTTGATTTTGATAGTATATCATCAACATAGTCCGCAATAATGCCATGCATCATGTCATAGAAGATGATAGTCATTGCACACTGATATGTGGCTCCAACATTCTTCAAACTAAATGACATGACTTGGTAACAGAATGTTCCCTATGGAGTGGTGAACATGGTTTTATGTTGATCTTTAGGGGCTATCTTGATCTAATTGTAACCCAGAAATCAATCCATTAAGGATGACATCTCATACCTAGCAATTGAGTCGACAATCATGTTGATGTTGGGTAGAGGAAAATCATCTTTGGGACATGCCTTGTTGATAACATGAAAATTAGTACAAATACATATTCCTGGGGTCCTTTTACTTACTAGCACTATGTTAGAAATCCATTTAGAGTAGTCTAGTGGTCTGATAAAATTGTCTCCTAACAACTTCTCCTACTTGACCTTAACCAAAAGGGTGATGCATGGATGCATCTTTCTTAACTTTTGCTTGACTGTTTTAGCATCAGGGTGAACAACTATATGATGCACAACTAAATCTAGATCTAGGACTAGCATGTTATAATATGCCCATGTAAAGATGCCTATATATGCCTTAAGAATGGATATAATATACTCACATTATGCTTCAGTAAGGGAAGCTCCAAGATAAACATTTTTGGGATCCTCATGGGTTCCCAAATTTACTTCTATTGTGCTCTCCATAAGGAGTGTGGATCCATCTTATAGGATTGTAGGTAATATGGTCATGATCATCTTATTCTATCATATCTCATTTTTGTTCCTCCCAAAGATCTAGATAATTTGAAGAATTAGAATCTACCTTCTCAGGTAAAGGCCAATTGGCAAAGACCTCTAGAAACTTAAGAGCAAGATGCTCAAATATTTGATGTTGTTCTAAAGACATGATTGTACTAGATATAGAACTTGGGTTAGATGGACTTTCTATGTCCTAAGGGGATGACCAAACTTTCCCACCTGGGAGTGCCTAAAATATGTTTTCACTCAAAGGCTTTTCTTTTTCTTTACTTTATCCCTAATCAACAAGTGCCTCAAAGAGGTTTTCACATAAATATCTTGATGTTTGTTATTTATTATGACCAAGAAAGTTTTCCTACTCTCTAAAGTAGACAAAAATATTTAATGAAAAATCAAAACCCTATTTATGATCACCAATGGGGAATGCATCTCATAAGCCCATGTATTTTGAAATTGATTCTTCATTTTGAAGCTCATCGAGGCATATGACCAAATTCTAATGATCCCAATATATGAGTTTAGAATGGCAAAGGCATAGGTTATAGTGAGGGTTTTCTTCAGGATGGGAAGCACCAATGGTAAAGATATAATTTCCTACTTCAAGAAGGGAAGCACCATTAGGATGGGTTTTTAATTTAGGATGGGAAGCTCCAATAGGTGTTATGGTCAATATGGAATTTAAATCAAATAAATATGAATCAACAAGCTCATCAAAAAGGCCATAATGGGATGTTGTATTACTACTAGGAGTTTCGTTACTAGTCACTTTAGAATAATCACTACCAAATGTTATGAGGTCATCCTCTAGTGTTTTAAATCTGAGATCATGATTCCCATTGACAACTACAACTGATAAGGGATCTAAAATTCCTTATGCCTGGGGGCCAAGGCCTTTCCTTGTATAGTCAAGATGATCCATTATCTTGTTAGGGATAGGATACTTTAGATTGTGAAAACAATCTATAAGGCCCTCAAAATATAACCAATATCCCTCAATAAAAGCCTCTTGATCTTTCTTTGGTGTGATTGCAGGTAAAAAAACCATAGGAGGTTTTGGTTGCTTCTTTTTTGGTTACCAAATTTGATTAGGTCTATTAGGAGTCTGGGAAATTTTAGGCTTACCAAATGTTTTAGGGGATTTTGGTAATTTTGCAATATGGAGCACATCCTTCAGATGATATGTGGAAATGCCTACATCTTTAATAACCACTTGCTTCGCTAGAGCTACAGGAAATGGATCAGTTAAAGTGGAGGCTAGATCATCAGGGTCTATATAATTAGATGGAGATGGATGAGAAATGATAAATTTATTGTTCTTTATAATGAATTCAAAACCTAGGCAATAGTTATAATTTCAAAACTCTACTTTGAGATGTTTGAAATATTGGTATGGCTACTGATCAACATGAATAGTAACCTTGATCCCATCATAGGGAAACTTAAGGCATTGGTGAAGAGTAGATGGAATTGGCTGTACTTCATGAATATAAGGATGACCAAGAAGTATGTTATAAGGAAGCTTGATATATTTAATATGGAATAACATGTGATGAGAAATAGCCCCAACCATGACTGGCAACCAAATTATACCAAATGAATCTGTCTCGATGTTGTCATAAGCCTTGATTGTAATAGTCTCTGGATGAAAGTCTTTGTCCACGTAACCCAATCATTGCATGAATTTTAGAGATATGATGTTCAACCCTAAACCATTATCTATAAGAACCCACTTGATCTTGTGATCCATAATAATTATTTCAATGTATAGTGGGTTATTATGGTTTGGGCAAAGGGTGGATATGTCCTTTTGATCAAATGTGATTTGTTGAAATGAAGATAAATGTACAATTAAGTTCTGTAATTGATCAAGGTTTATATAATTAGGCACAATAGACTCTTGTAAAATTTTGTTGAAGATGGTTCTATGGACATCAGATGTCTGTAAGAGTTCTAATATGGAAATTTACATAAGGGTTTTATCTAATTGGTGCATTATACTATAAGGCATTTGAATTGTGGATTGAATGAGTTTAGTCTTTGTTGGGATAATATTTAGCTGTAGAACCATTGGAATAATGTTCTCATTGGGTTTATGGAAAGAAGTGTGTGAAGGGCCTTGGATGGTAAATCACAGACATCTAGTTATAACTACATAACCTAGAGGTGGCAAGGAGTCATTATAATTAGAAGGACAAGGCAAAGGGCCTTAGATGGTGATTCGTGGGTGATTAATGGTACTATTATTCAAGATTAGTAACTTATACAAATAGAATAGCAACATGATGATGTGAATTCAACATGGTATTACTAGGGGAGAGGGTGCTAACCCTATAATGATGGGTCTCATGTTGCAAGGAACATGATATTGGCCATGCGGTGTCACAGTTAAAGTGGTAATGTGGGTTGTAAAAATGCATCCCATAGTGTTATTGTAGTCATAAGGCACATTGTTATAAACCACATTATTAGTGTGGGGATCATGATCTTGATTATGCTCATTATGATTCTAACCCTGTTGTTGGTTTTGATTCTACCTTTATCTTTGATTGTGACCATTTTGATTATTTCTTGGTGGTGGCAGATCATGTCATGGAAAGGGGTCTTTGATGATTCCCATATCCTGATTTGAGTCCTAATTAGGGGCCAACTTAATTTCTAGCTCACCATTTTCAATAAAGTCCTCAATAATATGTCACAAGTAAATGTAATGATATGCATTGTGACTAGAAACATGATGAAAGTTACACCATTTGTTCTCTTTGTACTAGTCTAGTTTTGGTTGATCTTGAGGAAATGGCCTTGATACTAGCCATATAATTAAATTAGTTACAATAAGCTTTTGTAATATTGCTTCAATTGATTCTCCTAACTTGCTAAAGAATCTAAAATTATTATGAAATGTCCTTCATGGAGGTTGTATTTGAAAAGTAGGTAACGGATTTGAGTGAGTTATTTGTATATTTGGAAGAGGCATAGTTTATACCATTTGTACATGTCTTGTTTTTATCACCCCATTTCTGACCATGTTCTTATTTTTGTGAAAGCCCTTAGACTTATCTCGTGTAACTATTTGAGGAGCTAGTGATTTAGTCTAATTAGATGATTTTCCTTGTGCAAAGATCTTAAGAAGGCCCCTAGTAATAAGAAATTTCTCAATATACACTCCTTTGTCAATAATTTATTCAAATGAGTTAGCATAAGCTAACCATAGATTATGCACCACTTCAAGATGCAAATTCTATGCAAAGATATTAGCCAACTATTTGTTTGGTAAGCAGCCTACCAATAGTCTCCACCTTTGTATAAATGCAACAAAACTTTCACCATCATGTTGTTTGGATTTGTATAAGTCAAAAATGGTAAATTATGTTCTATGTTGTATGATAAATGGTTAACAAACTTTTTTGATAAGTCATTCCAATCTGCAACTAATCCCTAAGGTAGTTTAAGTAGCTAATCAAGAGCTTATCCCACTAAACTTTACAAAAATAGTCTTAATAAGTACTCACTACTATAAGCAACCTCTTGACACAAGATGAAGAATGCTTGTAAGTGTTCATGTAGATCTCCTTTCCCTTTATATTTGTCAAATTTGGGTGCCTCAAAGTGAGGTGGAAAGGGGTTTTGAAGAGTAGATAAGTCAAATGGATATCGACATATCTCATCAAATTTATAATTTTTAACTCTATTGTTCATCTCCAATCTTTGGACAATTTCCTTCATAGAATTCCATTCTTGCATGTTTGGTGCACTTATGGATTGGATAATATGCTATTGGGGTGGAATGTGCCCCTAGTTTTGTATGGATCTATAGGGAGTGTATACCTTTCAATCCTTAGTTTGGTTCTAATTTTCTACTTGAGTTGAGAACATAGGCTATTGATTCTTGGACTATAAAACATTCCTAGAATTTGGCTATTTTTCACTTTGTTGATTTTGAAATTTTTTATGTTTATTTACCAATCTTTGGTTTGTTTTAAGGATTTCCTTGATTTAAACTAAAGTTTTGGGTTTCTAAGTTTGTAAAGTAACAAGAGGTTCTTGATGATTGAAGAATGTATGTTTTGTGTCAAATGAAACATATTGTAAGGTCTCTTATGACTTTAACTATTCATTTAGATTACGTTGATCCACTATGGTAATGTTCTCATCCAATATTTATTGCGTACTATCCACCATATCTTTGTGTTCTTTTGAAGCCTTATTATTAATTGAAGTGGCAACTAGGGAGTCAGTTAAGTCTATATTAAACTTTATATATATATATATATATATATATAATACATACATACATACATACATACAGACATACATACATACATACATACATACATACATACATACATATATATATATATATATATATATATATACACACACACACATATAGATAAGATCAAGATA
>JARHVA010001978.1:1687500-1907500 GCA_037957365.1 Torreya grandis | reverse complement strand
CAATAAAATTTATGCAATTTAAAGACTTGAAGTAAAAATTTGATGTGATGCTTGGAATTTGCTCTTTGTTATCACTCTACACTTATTCTTGAATTCTTATGGCTTAATTTTTTTGTTTTCTAACTTCTTACCTCTCTTATATGAATTAATGCACTTGTGTATATATATACTTCTCAAATTCAAAGAAGGACCATATTGGCTCACAAGATAATACACAAATGGTGAAAAAGCCAAAAAAATAGGGCATAAATAAAGGTGAAAGGTGAAAGGACCCACTAGGAGAGGTGACTAGGTGCATAGGGACCAATAAAATATAAGGGAACACTAATAAACATGGAAAAAGATGAAGGAGATATAAAAAAATCATAGGGAAGAAAGTGGGGCCAATAACATAAAAAAACATGCTCCAATAAGAGCCTAATATGAATCAATAATAGACATGTAAAAGTGCCCTAAATTAATGCAAATGTATATCTAAAACTAGCCCTAGGAAAAAAATTGGTGTCTACATAATGATTTACTTTAATGTGCGTGTGCATACATATAAAAGTAAAACAAAAAAGTGTAGTCAGGAGGATTTAAAGATGTTATAGTCAAAACCTGTAAGAATTATTAAAGTTAATATATGAAATGATAATGATTATAAATTCAAAAGGAGGAGAGAGGTTGTATTATTATAGAGTCCAACCCCTCAGACCTAAAAAATAAAGCAAAATCCTTGTCATTTACAAGAGCATCTTGACTATTACTATGTAATACCATGAAGATCCTAGAGCAATCATCCATTCTCTTATTGTCATATCCTTGAAAATTTAAACCATAATTTTTTTATTAATAATCAAGTATACATTTAACATTTTCACACCTATCCCAACACTAGGTGATTACATTCTAAATAAAACATGCCTTCAAATAACAACTCATTTCATGAAGCATTAGTCAACACACCTTAAGATAAACATGTTGCATGATGTGTAATAACAACAAATAATATTAAGAAAATGAATTAGGTTCATGATTAATCTCAACTGACTTGCTTTAGATTACAATAGGGGTTCAAGTTTAGTTTAGGGAGGGCACTATAATGAAAAATGAATTTAGAGTCTAGTTGTGAAACAAACCACTCCTTGCATTTATTGGGGTGAATAAAGGTTAATAATATTCCTTAATTTACCTCAATCAGTGTAAGGTGATCTATGTTTTCCATTAACAGTCTTCCTGGATCTACACTTCATCACCAAGGAATTACTTATAGTCCATCTACGGGTGAAATCAACCTTATACGTAAGTGATTTAATTATATTTGGTCACTACCTTGAATTGTGGTATTTCATACATTTATGTTTAATAAAAAGTATTAATGTCTACTTGTCAAACACCACACTATCCTTTACAAACATCTCAAGTAATAAACCAAGTGCACATTGATTTATTGAGTTTGATTTATAAAAAAATAATGAAACTAAATAAGTGAAAATCAAACACTTCTAAGCACTACATTCTTTTATTAAAGTATCACAATTCATTTATAAATCTCACATCCACTTGTGCACTTATTTCTATTATCATAGGAATTCAATAAAGGAGGTTAGTAACATGTTAGTTCAAGTAACAAAAACTCAAATAAATACACTAACACTTACACTCCAAGCCTAGATCTTAAGGGTGAGCTTAGTTAACAAAATACAAATGAAAGCACAACTACAATGTAAAAGACAATGATTCCTTTACCTTCCTTGGGAGCTCCAAATGCATTATTGAGTGGATTTATCAGCTTGTGCTTCAAAGAGTCTTTGCCAATGGAGGTTATCTAGCTCATTCTCTCATTGTCACCATGGCTTGTGTTGGGTTGATGTAGCTTGGCTTAATATTTTGGCATTATAACATTATTGATATAAATCTCATGCAATAAAATCTATATTATAACTCTAAAATTTCCAAGCTTTGAAGTCATTTATGCATGATAACTTTTCACCAAAATAGCTTAAAATTCAATAGGCAAGACATTGTATTTATAGGCTTAGAAACTAACCCCAACCCAAGGTGAGTCAAGGTGGAGTTTAAACATGGAATGGGTTCAAACCTAACCTAAGTGAGTCAAGACTAACCCCAGTAGAGTTAATAGTTATTATCAATTAATAATGATTTTTAATGAATAGGCAAGGGTCTACAAATTGAGATATTTTAATATATTTCCAAAGGGCTTGACAACTCACAAAGGTCATGATGAAAATCTAAGATATTTGCATTTTTGAGTAATTTATTAATTGAACATGGATAATTCAACTAGGAATTTAATTTATTTTAGCTTGTTAAATTAATTTTGATTAGCCATTTATCTCTTTCAAAATTTAATATTTGTTCATGTGCCCCATTTAATAGGTCCATAGGCCAAATTGATTGTTGTGATGCCGCAAGGTGCTTAAGGATGAATTCATGAGAGGTTATGATCACATAAAGTAGGATACCCCAATTGAGAATGTTTCAATGATATTCTAAGCTTTGACAAATGATACATAAAAAAATTTGGGATGTTTAATGATTCCTAAGCTTAATTTGCAAAGGTTGGTAGGAATCAGTCTGAAGTTCATTCAAAATCCAGTTGTGGCCAATTTTAGGTGTCTATAGTTTGCCCCTATTTGGGAAGGCATTACAAGTTATAAGTATAGTAATGTCTTCTCAAAGATTGAAAAGGTCTTATATGCCTATGACTTCAATGATAATGGATGAATTGTAAATTCCCCCTCAAGGGAGTGGTTGGCAAAGGGGTTGGCAATCAGTCCCTCAAAAAGAGGAAAATGATTGGACCAAAAAGATGAAATGGGGTGGAAAATATTGATTTACCCATAGGTGATTATAATCAATAGTATATGGAGCTGCCCTGATTGGGTAGATAAACAAGATGATTTACCCATAGGAGGTTATAATCGTTGGCATAGGTGGGGAAAAAGAGTTAATTACTTGCCCAAAGGTGATTATAATCATTTAAAAATGTTTAGGGTAACAAGAGAATGATTTACTTAGAGGTGGTTATAACCATGAAATGGAAAACAATGATTTTTCCATAGGAAATTAAAATCATTGGTAGGATAAAAACATTCCCTAGTTAGGTAGATAAAGATAATGGTTTTCCTAAAGGTGGTTATAAGCATTATCATAATGAAAATGTGCCCTAGTTGGGAAGCAAAAAGAGAATAATTTTACCAAAAATGGTTATAATCATTAACCTTCAAATAGATGGAAACATAATGATTTGCCCAAAGGTGGTTAAAATCATTGGTAATGCAAGTGGGATGGTATACAATGATTTTCCTAGAGGTGGCTATAAGCATTGTACCTTGTTGGTGGTAAACATGATATGGAATATGATGACAAATTGTTATAGAGGAGAAAGATGAATTTGGGAAATCTATGAGTAGGGAGACGTGAATCCAAACTATTAAGGAGGAAAATTCTTTCATTGGTTTAATTAATCTATGTAAGATATGATTTAGATTAGTTAGGGAATTTTTTGGTGCCAAGGAGATATATCATTACCTCATTACCATGTAGACTCTCGGAGCTAATTTTGTCTATAACAGGTGAAAATAGGAATCATGATATAACACCATGATAACTTGGCCAAAATATGCATATAGACTAACATGTGATCCAATAATTAATTGAAAATAATGCACCAATAATTAAAACCATGATGAAAATGTGGATGTATGAATATGGATGGATTCAAGAATAATGGAAAAGGAATCACCCAATGAAATCACATAGACTAAATCAAGGCACAATAAGAAATAAAACAAGCAAACAATCAAACATATAGATAGACAAAATAATAACCAAACAACAAATAACCAAACAATAAATAACCAAAGGAACATAAAACACAAACAATGGTTAATCACAATATTAACACAAACAACACAACATAAACAAGATGATGGACATTACCCCAAGAAGATAGGAGACAATGTAACAAACAAAAAAAATGGGGGAATAAAAGAAAAGGAAGGGGGTGGTCGAGTTGTCTCTAGATACACTAGGTAAGTGCACACTTCCTACATAGTTCCATGGATGTAATATCCAATAAAACTTTAGGCTAAATTTAGTTTTCCAAGGAAATAGGATAGAATAAAATGATGATAGAGAAAAAAAATTGAGTGTTGTAGAGGAATATGGGAATGGTCTCACAAAATGGTGAGAGCATGGGATGAAAGGCCAATAAATATGGGGAAACCAAAGGACAAGTGGTTTTTGGTGATTTATCTAGGGATCCCAGAGTCCTTAAGGTAAAGAAGAGGTTAATGTTTAGGATTTTCTAAATCCATTTTCAATTTTTTTTTGAATTTTTGAAGCATCTCAAATCGATGGAGAATTATGAGATACTAAATAATCCAAGCTCACAAAATGGTGAGAGTGTTCACACTAAATATTTCTCATAAAATGGTGAGGGCATGGCATAGGTTTCACGTAAAATGGTGAGAGTGTTCAAACCTAGAAGTACTCACAAAAATGGTGAGAGCGCAACTTAGGTTACTTGTAAAATGGAGAGAGAGTGGTAAAGGGTGACTGAGATGAACTCAACATGTATTGAGCACTACCTACATAGTCCCAAGATGGTACCTCAATTCAATGTAGTTCTACCTTAAAGTGGAGGAATCTGAATAGGTAATAGCTAGTTCAAATAAAATAGAAAAAGTTACAAAATAGAATAGTATGTCATAAGAATGGCAAGGTGGTACTTCAAGGCATGATAAATAATTATTGCCCCTAATTTTCCCATAGGTGGTTATAATAAGGAAACAATGACATAGGTCAATGATACTGAGTTTCCCATAGGTAGTTATAATTAGTAGCATGATGGTGAAACACTAATTTTCCCAAAGGCAGTTATAATTAGGAACATTTGGTACATAACAAGACAAAAAATGAAGGATGCAACTACCAAACCACTGTCATACTACTCAAAAATACAGCCTCTATCTAGAGTAGTTAAAAAACTATTAAAACTTAATCTAAATCTTTGTGCATAAAGCATCCATAAAACTAATGGAATAGAACCAAGGTCAAAGGGATAGGTAGGGACAATGAAACAACTTGGTTGATAGGAAGGCATGATAGAATGGTATATTGATAAAATGGTATGGTAAAAATAAGAAATTCAATATTATGGTACAACTAAAATTGGCCTCAGAGACAATACACCAGGTCTCTCAAGTGAAGTAACACTTTAGGTGTATAATATTCATCAACTCATCAAGTTTTTCCCCATCTAGTGTAGTGAGCTTGTATCCTCTAGTGCCATAGTTTGAAATAATGATGGATGGACCTATCGAGTTGGGTTTTAACTTGCCCTTATGCTTCTTTTCAACCATGGTATTCTATTGGTTTTTTTTAAGTACGAGATCACCAAGTTCAAATTCTCTATATTTAACCTATTGATTATAGTGGCCATGGAGTCAGTTCTTGTATGCTTATAGGTTGTTAATTGCAACCATGTGTTTATCATCAAGTAACTTCAGCTCTTATAAGTGAGCTACTCGATAGTCTTCATCATCTAGGACATGATTCAAATAGATGCATCAAGAAGGTAACTCAACCTCAATGGGAAGAATGGCTTTAGTGCCATAAAGAATTGAATATAGAGTGGCTCCTATTGGATTAAAGTGATTGGTCAAATATGCCTAGGGGGTGCAAAGTATTTGGAGGTGCCAATCATGATCATCATCATTGACAATATTTTTAAGGATGTTGACAATGTTTTTGTTATATGATTCATCTTGGCCATTACCTTGAGGGTAATATGCTATGGAAAAATGTTAAGTAATTTTGTACTCAACACATATCAATTTGAAATCCTTATTTTTGAATGATCCACCATTATCATATATAATGTCAGAAGGGATACCATAACAAAAAATGAGATGGTTGAATATGAATTTATAAATTTACTTTCCAATCATGTGAGGGATATAGCTTCAACCCACTTAGTGAAGTATTTGATGGTGGTAAGGTTATGTTTGTGTCCATCTGATGAGGTGGGGTTTATCTTCCTAATGAGATCGAGGCCCTATATAGAAAATGTCTATGGTGTAAACATTGGTTTTAGAGTCTTGGCTAGGGCATGAATTAGATTGGCATGCCTCTGAAATTTATCACATTTTTTAACATATGTAGCTACATATGCATCCATCATTGGCCAATAATACCAGGTATGCAAAAGATTTTTGGATAGGACAACCCCACTTGTGTGGGATCTACATACTCCTTAATGAACTTCACATAATAATAATGTAGATTCTACCAAAGTTAAACAATGAAGAAAATTTCTATCAAAATTATAGTGGTAAAGGGTTAGTCTGAGTAAGGTATAATGTGCAACATAGTGGATAACTACCTTAGATTGTTTTCAAGATTAGTCATGAAGATAGGTGTAAAGGTATGAATATTATATAGAGCTGGGACCAACAATATCACAAATCATTATGATGGTGAAAGGCTCATGAACTAGCACTATCATATTTTCAATAAGGAACTGGTATTCTTTTATTATGTTTGTATGATGAATCAATGATCCAATATGGCCATGGAATATGTTGTTATATTACTGGCCCTTAGTATATGTTCAAATTATACATCAATAAGTTATTGTTTGAGAGTGTTGACCATGGCCTTATACATTGATAATTTGTCATCCTTAGTCTAAAAATGGTATGTAACTTGATTGATGATTAATTAAGAATCACCAAAGACTTTTAAATGTTGGATATTCCATTTTACTTCCTAACAAAGTCCTACAATGAGTGCTTAATATTTGTCCATGTTGTTAGTATAAGGAAAGCTAATCCTAAATGACTTAGGGATTAGATCCCCTTATGGTGTAATAAACAAAAGGCCTACCCTCGATCCATGTGTTGTGAATGATCCATCAAAATACAACTTTCAATTCTACTCCTGAAGATGTGTTTCAATGATGGTCATAATGGATTCCTCTGGGAATTATAATGTTAGAGGTTTTGTATCTACAAGGGGTACTTCAACAAGTTGATCTACAAGAACCTATCCCTTGATGGCCTTCTGGTTGACATATTATATCTCAAACTCATTGAGAAGCATGATCCATTTGGCTATATGACCTTGTAAAGCTATTTTAGATAGTAGGTACTTGAGTGGATCTACTTTGGAAATGACCATGGCCTTATTATTTAACATGTAATGTTGCAATTTCTTAGCTATAAAAACCATAGCTAAACAAGATTTTTCAATGGGAATATAATTATGTTCATACATGACCAGTGTAAAAATTAGATAGTATACAACATTTTATTTTCCATTATCATTATGTTGAGGTATAAGTGCCTCCAAGGCTTTGTCTGTGGTTAAAAGGTATAGTAGAAATGACTTTCCTAGCATTGGTGGCAACAAAATAGGTGAATTTGCTAGATAGTCCTAATGCTAAAAATATTTTTGGCATTGGTCATCCCAATAAAATGTAACACCCTTCTTTAGGAGGTGTGTAAAAGGATGGCACTTGTTAGCCAACTAAGATATGAAGCGTCTAATAGACCAGATCTTACCCTATAAACTACAGAGCTACTTCAAATTGGTCAGTGGTGGCATCTGAGTTATGGCTTGTAATTTAGATGGATTGACTTCAATACCTCATCAAGACATAATGAATCCAAAAAAATTTCATAAAATTAATCCAAAAACACACCTCTTAGGATTAAGCCTAACTTTTTATTCATGTAGTCTTTCAAATATCCTTCAGAGTGTTGATGGATGATTAGCACTAGTTTTTTATTTACCTAGAATGTCATCGATGTAGTTTTCAATAATGTCATGCATCATATCATAAAATATGATCATCATGCCTCTTTAATATGTGGACCTAACATTTCTAAGACTAAATGGAATAACCTAATAATAGAATGTTCCCCACGACATGGTGAACATTGTTTTATGCTGGTCTTCTGGTGTAATATGTATCTTGTTGTACCCTGAAAATCCATCCATCAATGAAAGCATTTCATAACTCACTATGGAGTCAACATTCATATCAATGTTGGGTAGAGGAAAGTTGTCCTTAGGGTAGGCCTTGTTTATGTCTCTAAAATTTGTAGATTCTGATTCTTTCTAACTTCTTGCTAACTAGCACAATATTTGAGATCCACTCTGAGTAATCAATCGATAGAATACATCTTGATTACAAGATTTTTTCCAAATATTTTCTCACTAATACAATAATATGAGGATGCATTTACATAATTATTGTTTTATAGGTTTTTCATCAAGATGTACCATAAGGTGGTGCATAAATAAGGTAGGGTCCAAACCAAGAATGTCAAAATAGGCCCATGCAAATATATCAAAAGATTCCCTTATAAGGGATTTAAGTATGTCATGTTCCTCCTCAGTGAGGGAGATGCCTAATTTGATCCATTTTGGGTTGTCTGGAGTCTTGATGTTAAATTTTATAGTTTCCTCCACAAAAAGAGTTGAACCATATTCTAGAATGGTTGGAAAATATTTAATTTGGCCTACAATGATAGAGTCATTTGTTAGAACTAAATCTTCAAGTTTTCCAAGGTATAAGGAATAAAAATATCCTAATGGTAGGGATGGACATGTGACAAAAAATATTAGGAACTCTTGGATGATTTTATCAAAAACTATTCATTCTTCAAAACTAAACTTGGACTGGCAAGTTCATCATTGGTGGTCTCCTAAGCTACATTCGAGGAAGGTTAAACACTCTCGTCTAATGGTGTCTAAGACAAGTTTTCACCACTAGACTAGCCTTTCTCTTTACTATTTACCTAGTCCAAAAGTGCCTCAAAGAGGTTTTCAATTTTGGAGCTCAATGTTTTATTTAATTTTTTATGGCTAAGGGTGTTCACCCGTTCTCCAAAATAGGCCATATGATCCAGTTTGATTGAGAACCCTTGTTTGTTGTCTCCGAATACAACATTATCCCTCAGGTCTAGAAAATCATATAAGGCCTCATCATTATAAAACTCATCCATCAACACTATTGATTCTTATTGGTCCTAGTCTACAATTTGAAGATAATATAAAGGAAGTGGATCATTTAAAATGAATGGTCTAAGGGTACAAATGGTATTAGTGTCAAAGAAATTGGTATTGGCTAGGTCATCAAAAGGGATATGATCAAACTCTGATTTGTTATCAGTATCATAGTCACTAGTCATTGGCATTGAAACATGAATGAGGTACATGGGGTCACCCCTAGGTAGTTTAAATCCAAGACCATATGTTCCTTTGTATTGATTGGAAGAAATTAGCTAAGCAGACCCTATTGATTTAGCCCAAGGCCTCCTCCTTCATAGGCATGTTTTTCCATGATTTTATTTAAAATGGGATACTTGGAATTTATCTAAAATTTGGTTAGTTTTTCATTATACAACCAAGATTCATCATCTAAAAATGGGCCTTGTTCTTGGTTAGTGGATGGTATAAAAATGATAGGTATTAAACTATGCAGTTTGCCTTTACCCTTTCTTTGCCATTTCATGCAAGGTATTTTGAATTTAGGTCTTCCATAGGACTTGGAGCTCTTTAGAAGATTAGAAATATGGAATGTATCATGGGTCAAATATTATCTTAGGCCATTAGCTGAGATGGTATAATGATCAGACATTTTATGAGGTAACATGTAGGGCAATGAATCAAGGGTATCTGGGTCAATATAATTGGTCTCTAGGGAATTAACAAGTATTTATTTCCCATTATACTTCTTAATAACTATATTTAAGATAAAATGGTAGTTATAGCTTTATTACTTAGCCTCCAAATATTTAAAATGTTTTTAAAGTTTTAAATCTTTGTGAATGGTGACCTCTATATCTTAATGGGAGAACATAATATACTAGTGTAATGTTGAAGGGATTGCATGAATCTCATGTATCCAAGGTCTACCCAAAAGCATATTATATGATAAATCAAGGTATAATACATGGCATAGTGTATCATGGGTCAAGGGCCCAATGATAACTAGAAAGCTAATGGTGTCTTGTGATTCCCATTCTTCATTATCATAGGCCTTAATTATAATCATTTCTAGTTTGAGATCAGTTGTGGTGTACTCGAAAAGATTAATGAGATTTAAAGACATAATATTTAGACCCAATCCATTGTTTATGAGGACATGTTTCACTTTGTGCTATGTTATGACAAATTTAATGCATAATGGATTGTTATGCAAAGGGCCAAGGGATGACATATCACTTTGGTCAAAGATTAATTGATAGCCTAGGGCTAGATGTCTGACCAAAGCTTGGAATTTATCTGGAGATATGTCATTAGAAACTTGGGATTGGCCAAATAAATTTGTTAATATGTTCTTGTGGATGGTGGATATATGCAATAAATCTAAAATATAGATTTGTATGGGCATCTTCTGTAATTATTCCACAATATCAAATGTATTTTCTTGCACATCTGTTAATGGCTTGTTCCTATCCGGAGTGGTGGGTTGGATGGTTGAAATGAGAGATGGATGTGGGATTGGAATGGTAATATTCAACCATCAAATTGTGATTGCATAATCAAGATTAAAAATAAGACCATTATTGATAGAAAATGATGGTAGTGGGGGACCTGATAGGATAAGTCTTAGTTATCGATGCACTTGTGCATGGTCATGAGGCAATGAGGACTTATAAATATAAGGTCCAAAAGTAGTAATCCCTACTTGATGGTACACCTATATGTATTCCTAGGTCAATGAAGGATCATCAACATGGGTTAGTTGATTAGAATTGACTATTAATAGTCTTGTTTAATTGGTACTTGGTCTCAGATTGATGGAAGTGGTGGAAATGCAACCTCTTACAATATGTCCTACAAATTTGTTGTAGTCATGTAAAACTACATGGTAGGTTTGTTGGTTGTTGGCATCATTCTAACCTTTTTTCTATCCATTTAGTTGATGTTGTTGGTTATGTTGTTGGTTTTGTTGGTTCTATCTTGGTTGTTAATATTATTGTTTATATTGTTCTAGCCTTTATTGGTCTTGTTGTTGATTGTTATGTTGTGGAAAAGGATTTTAATAGATACTAAGGTTTTGATTGGATGTGGAAGCTCCATTATCCAATGTTATATCTCCATTTTCCAACATATTCTCAATCAAAATTTTAATTTGCACACAAATTTTCAAATTATGTCCATTAACCTAATGATACTCATATAATTCATTTTGTCTATACCGATCAAGATAAGGAATGCCCTCAAGATAATGCTTTAGAATAGGCCAACTAATCATATTAATGGTAATGAGCTTGTGAAACATGAATTCAATGAGTTCTCCAAGATCACTAAAGATGTGATGAGTAGGCACAATTCTCCTTGGAGGAGGGGTTTGCAAAGGCAAAGGTTGCTACATTTGTTGTGCTAGTCTAGGCTGCTACATTTGCTAAAGAGGTTGTCGGTTAGGAGTAATTTACATATACATCATAGGTTGAGAAGATGGTGTTTGCACCATTTGGACATGTTGTAACTTAGTTCTTCCATTTCTAACAACATTCTTATTGTGATTAAATGTCTTGGACTTTTCATAATTATTTACTTGGGTTGGTTGTGACACTATTTCTTGGACTTGGTTCTGAGTTTGGTTTTGGCCATTTCCTTGGTTTGTAGTTTGGTTCTGATTTAACAAGACAAGCTTCATGATACCTTTGTTAATAAGGGATCTTTATATTAATAAGCCTTTGTTGATGAGTTCCTTGAAAGTGTGTGCACACTATGATTTTAGTTGGTAAGATATCTCACTGTGCAAATTCTTGGTAAGCACAATAGTTAATTGCTTATTTAGTAAACTATGGGTGAATTTTCTAGAAAGTGCTCTCCATCACTATAGATAATTTGTAAAGCTTTCACTGGCTTTCTATTTGGATTGCATCAAATCTACCAATGAAATATCATGTTCAAGATTGTAGGAGAAGTGTTACACAAACTTGTCTTGAAAGATCATCAAAGTTAGATACCAAGTTTTTGAGAAATTTTAAAAATCACTCCAAAGCTTGTCTTACAAGACTCTTTGAGTATAACAGTAGGAGGTATATGTCATTTTAGGCCACTAGTTGACAAGAAATAAATAATTTAGTTAAGTGGGACTTGAGGTCTCCTTTCCTCTTATATTTGTCAAATTTTGGTGGTTCATACCTTGGAGGAAATGGTATTTACAAATACTCCATGTTGAAAGTGTAGGAACACACATCATCCAACTTAAACTTTTTGGTCTACTTTCTATCTTGGATTGAGGCAATTACATCCTTCATTTATTGTAATTTTTGGGCTATGAAACTAGAGGAAACATTGTTCTGAGGTGGATACCGGGTGGTCATAAGTGGATTACTTATACTAGGCTATAATGGAGGCATGGTTTGTTGTGGAAGGTTAGTTTGGCTAGGGAATTGACTATGAATATGCATTTTTCAATTAGGATCTAATTGTTGGAATTTCACACATTATGGTGTGATATTCTAGTTAGAATTTGGTATATGGGCCTAGTTTTGGAGAAATTATGGCTGAGATGAAAGGATATGGTTGGGATTTAAATACTATGCCTATTGAGATTGATTAGGGACTTACTGTTGACTAGTTAAACTTTGATGATTAAGGGGAGCTTGTGAAACAAGGCCCTGTCATTGAGTTTGTGGCATGTTAGGAACAAAAGGAAATTGTTGCCTAATCAATACTTGTGGAACATTAGAAACTATTGGTTGTGTGAATCCTTGTTGGGAAGTAGATACGTGTTAAAAGTTTAACATTTTTCATTGACCAATACTTGTACATTATTGATTAGGCATCATTTATGATTATAATGGTATGTTGGTATGTGACTAAAGAGATATATTCATTACTACCTGGTGAGGTGAAACATTGGTTGCCCCCTATTGAGGTGGTAAGATGTTTTTCCTCTACTGCATGGGTATGTTAGATTATGCATATGGTTATGGAACATTAGTTATCACCTGTTGTGGTGGATTAATATTCATCATGTTTTGTTGAGGCATAACACTAGTCATTGCTTAACTACTTAATCCTTGTAGTTGCATGCTAGAAGAAGTAATTGGGTGAAGATTATAGGTAGTTTTTTATAGTTGGGAGGTATAAGTTCCTTCCCCCTACATTTGTGAACCATTCATGGTGTTAAACAAAGGCACATTTTTTTATAGACTAGTTGTTTGTGCATTTACACCACTTTGGTCTAGATTGGACAACACTTGGATATTATCTATTGTGTTGGGGTTACTATTCTACATAGAAGCAAAAGACACTTATTCAATAACTAGGGCATTAAACATGCATCCAACTAAAGTAATTCACATGATTGGGTTTATGCCCTAATTTAATTTTCTCATCAATTCAATAAAGACTCCTATCAAAGGAGCTAGCTCAATAAGAGGAACATTTGATAAGGTCATGTTATTGAATTTACAAGTTAATTTTAGATAGGTCTGGTATGTTGTCTGCATCTATATGAAGTGGTCTTATATGAGGCCCTTTCCTATGACAAGCATACAAGGGTCCTGATATGGCATTGGCACTAGAGCTTAATGATTGTTAGAAGAGAATTGATCAATGTTTTGGTTATAATTCATGTTGTACGACACTCTTACTAAACTTGGAAAATTTTCATGAGGAAAGTCTACTCAAAACTTATCCCCTACCTCTGCATCTCTAATTAAGACTTTGTCCTTATTCACAAGCAAATGATGATCAAACATATAAGGGTCATAGGCTGATGGAATTGTAATGTAGTATGGTTTCTATTGGACTTATTCTATAACTAAAGGTATGCTAGTTAGGTATTATGTTAGTCATTATTGGTCTTGTTCTGAGTATGGAGGTGTGTTGACCAAATTATGGGCCAAAGGATCTTAGATTTATTCCCCTATTTTATTTTTGTAAGGTCAATAAGGATCCATATCATAAATGACATCATATCCATAGGGGTCTTGAACAAAGTCCTCTTATACGACCACATTACTATACCCTAGATTATACATGATGCCACTACAAGTATAATGAGAAATGTTTGAATCAATGGTGAATGCTTCACAATAAAAGGGTTTAGAGTTCTACAAACTCTAAAAAACTTTGTCTAAAAAAATAAATAGTTTGAACTTGATCTATCTTAGTCAAAGGGATGGAGCTATATCTCCAAAAAAAGTCTATGCAAAAACTTGGTATAAAACAAACTAACGTCAAATGTCTAATGTTAAATATCTCATACAAAAAGGTCAAATGGATGAACTAAAATTAGAATGCTAAACTCCAGGTTTAAAGTGTTCCAAACAAGTCTTAATCTAGGAAAATAAAGGTTGCTAGGTCTTTTGGCCAAATGCAACATCAAAAGCTAGGCTTAAAATAGGCATTTGCTAGGACTTTTGGAAAACTAATCACACAAGCTAGACCTTAAACAAAAGTGAGTTTTAATCTAAAAAATCTGAAACACGTTGGCATATACTAGGCATTCAAATGTAGATATGAACTTTGACCAAATTGGTATAAGGCATGACATAAAAAGCACTTGGAGATAGATTGTTTTCTCCCAAATGAAGACACAAACAATAGTTTTCAAAGTGGGTAAAGAATTAACCTAAGTTACATAACCCAAAAGAGAAAAATTGGTGTTTAGGCCCAAATTAGATAAGACATAAACAAAAATCAATTAGTTTTTGGATTTGACCTTGTCAATGGCTAATTGAAAACTCAACTTAGGAAAATAGGCTTCTTTGATCAAACAAAAAGCGAGACAAAGATGAATGACATAAAAACACTAGACAAATACCTAAATGGCACACATGGATTGCTCTAAATTAGAAACTTGGACACAAGGCAAAATAATTCTATAAAATGATTTGATCAATGTAATGGAATTATCACACTCTAAAGGTATGATCGATGGTTTTTTTCAAAACTCTAAGGTACAAAAACTTGAAGTGATTTAGGTAGCATAACATTACCCTTTTTAATCAAGTGACACACATAATGGTTTTCACAAAAAGGCTCAAAAGAAAGGTGTGGTGTCAAACAAATGACATAACACCTCCTCAAATGATGGAATGATGTGGACACAAAACTCATTTTGATGTGTCATAAATAAACAAATGGTTTTTATACTCAAATACCAAACAAGTAAAGGAATAATGACAAAATGCAACTAAGTATAATGTCCAAATCCCTAAAATTGACAAGGTTACATTATATCACCGAATTTAATCTATATACATGCTCTTGGGATCATATTCAATGTTAATCCAAAAATAAAATTTCATGAAGTAGTGTGGTTTTTACAGCTCCCTTCTCCCAAGAGATTATACATTGACATGGAACTTTGGGCTACTTGCCCTGTATCGATAATTGTATGTGGTAACTAGGGTTGCTATAAAACTAAATATTTGAATGTATAGATGGTATCAAGCATTTTTAACACTAGAGATGCCTTATGTCAATTGAGTTCATACTAGATAACTTAATATGCAAGGATCTATTCTTTTGCATAGTGATTCCATCCATGTACTTCTTAGTGGAATCCCTTAATTAGCTAGATCTGACTCAAATTTTCTTTATGATTGGAGAGCCTAGCCACTCAACCCCCTATCAATTATAGTATAAATTCCTTGATTTATATAAGTCATCATTGCGTAGGGTTGTTATGATGTTGGGAGATGAAACACTAGATCAATGCACCTTTAAAGAACTTGTGAGGAGGATATTAACTCTCACTCACAAGCCAAGTTGCATAAAATAAATGACCAAATGAAAAGACTTTAAGGGTTATTTTTAGATCACCCAAACCATATATATTTTAGGGAGAGAATCAACAACATTATTTTCATGTCTTTGTACAAGGAAAACATGTAAAGAAAGATCAATTTTGGTCACCCAAGTTCCCTAAAGGGGATGGGGGAGAACATACACACATTAATCATTTTGTGAAAACAAATAATTTACAATCAAACAAGCATAAAATGAAAAGATCTTATGAGTTATCTAACTAATGTGAGAATTTTTTTTACTGGACCAAGATGAAATATGAATGAAATTTTGGTCCCCTTGGAATTTATTTGTTAAAAACTTTGACAAAATGAAAAATGACTTTAAACAAAAAGATTATTAAAGCACCAATTGAAATATGAATTTTGCAAGTGAGAAATGTTTTAAATGTTTCCTTGTGGACTTTAGGTCTTGAAAAAACATTAGAGGGTTGTTGTTATTAGAATCACTTTCATGAATGCACAAATCACTTCTCAAATTTAGCTCTTGGGTTTACATAGTGCAAAACCACAAAACACAAAGAAAAACCATAACTCTGCAAAACCTCAACTTTTAGTGCAATAACATAATTTATGATGAAATAAAGTATAAAATGAAAAATTTCCACTCTAATTTCAAAATCAAAAAAATAGGGCCAAACCAAAACTTTAAGAATCATGATATTTCAACTTAACCAAAAATGATTAGCCTAACTACTATTAGTTTAGAGGCAAAATCATGATTTTATAGGTGATATCATGATTCACAATATTTTGGTATTGTGATATTGAGACTATTAGTGTTATGATATTGTAATATCATAAATAGTTCCCTATAGGTGGAAAATAGTCAATAAAATATTAATCAATTAAGTGAAAAAATGCTAAAATAGAGGCAAAATTGTAATTGAGAGTTATGATTTTGTTGTCTAGAGAGAAAAAACATGATTACATAGAACAACCTCATGATTAATAGAAAAATGTCCCTTAAATTGATTTTTTCACCTATTTTGGTCTTCAAAATCAAAATTTTACATGAAAATCATTAGGGTAGTGTTCTAAAAAGCCTTAGGAGCAACTTCATGTGGTGCATGTCCCACTGGACATGCCATTTATGATCATAGGAATCTAAGAAGGGAGGTTAGTAACATGTTAGTTCAAATAAAAAAAATTAAATAAACACACTAACACTTACACTCCAAGCCTAGATCTTAGGGATGAGCTTAGTTAATAGAATACAAATGAAAGCACAACTAAAATGCATAAGACAATGAATCCTTTACCTTCCTTGGGAGTTCTAAATGCATTATTGAGTGGCTTGCTCAGCTTGTGCCTCAAAGAGTCTTTGGCAATGGACGTTGTGTATATCCTTCTCTCCTTGGCACCATGGCTTGTGTTGGCTTGATGTAGCTTGGTTTAATATTTTGTCATTATAACATTATTGATATAAATCTCATGCAACAAAACCTAAATTATAACTCTATAATTTCCAAGCTTTGAAGTCATTTGTGCATGATAAATTTGCACCAAAATAGCTTAAAATTCAATAGGCAAGGCATTGTATTTATAGTCTTAGAAATTAAACCCAACCTAAGGTGATTCAAGGTGGAGTTTAAACATGGAATGGGTTCAAACCTAGCCTAAGTGAGTTAATACTAACCCCATTAGAGTTAATAGTTGTCAATTAATAATGATTTACAATGAATAGGCATGGGTAACCAATTTGAGATATTTTAGGATATTTACAAAGGGATTGACAACTCATAAAGGTCATGATGAAAGGTTAGAATATTTGCATTTTTTAATTTCATTTTTTAGTTATTCATTAATTGCACATGGATAATTCAACTAGGCATTTAATTTTTTTTAGATTGTTAATTGATTTTGATTATCTATTTATTTCTTTTTTGAAGATTTGATATTTGTTCATGTGCCCCATTTAATAGGTCCATAGGCCAAATTGACTGTTATGATGCTGCAAGGTGTCTAAGGATGAATTCATGAGAGGTTATGATTGCATACATTAGGATACCCAAATTAGGGATGTCTCAATGAGATTATAAGATTTTATGAATGATGTACAAGAAAACTTGGGATTTTTAGTGATTCTTAGGCTTAATTTACTAAGGTTGATAGAAATCAATTTGAAGTCTAGTCAAAAGCCAATTATAGCTACTTTTAGGTGTCTATAATTTCATCCTTAGAATGGTGACACTATCAAAGATATCCATAATTTTTATATAACTCATGTAATAACTTCACAAGTATAACACATTTTAAGAGAACTATTTTCAAATAAATGGCTTCAATTTTAAAAGAATTATTTCTAAATAAATGACTTCAATTATAATCAGCTAGTTAAGACATTCCATCTATTCATAAAAAATGAATTAATCATTTAATGGTACTTTACTAGTATGACATCCTTAGAACAAGGCATGCATTTATTTTATATAAACAAATAAATTATGCATATACTAATTTTACTCTACTATGGAGTAGGGTCTATTCAAACATTAATGCTTTATCATTTAAATTTTAAACTAGCCCTATTAATAAAGTTAGGGTTTTTCATATTGAAAAGAATGCATTTCAAATACTTATACATACATACATCCATCCATCCATACATACATACATACCTGCATACATATAATCTTATTTAAGTATCCTACTTCCATTTTTAAATTAAAGCACATTACAACTCTGATCCTTTACTTTATGCACAATACAATTAATAATTTAGATTTAACAAGTAATTAAGGACCATCAAAGTAACAAGTTTCATATTCAATGTTCAAACTTAGGACCCTCATAATTTTTCATAGTTTTTTTAATTAATAACAAGTAAATTTCAAAGGCCTTCCCAATATTTCAAAGAAGAGGATATAGCATTATCCAAAGATTATATAGTCATAATTCATAGATAGGGTTGATAATGTCACCTATAAGTATACTAATTCATAATAAATGCATCCCATATTATTAATTACTAATGCATTCAAACAAGGTAGTCAATAAAAACACCATCAACCTTAAATTATTAACAAATAAGACACAATCATACTACAATATTTTCCATTAGATAACCCTCGGTATCTTTACCATAAACAAAAAGTAATATAAAATTGATAAGAAAATCATTTAACAACTAGTAATGTTCTCCATATGTTGACTAATACCACAACTCAGGTTTCAACATGGTATTCTATAACAAACCCTAATGTTGACAACCTTCACCTATGGCTCAATAGAACAACCAAACATTTGTTCAACCATTATTTTAACTTAAATCAATCAATATGCATTCATAATTAATTTAATTCTATTACATGTAATAAAATATTGAAGAATATAAAGATTATACCCAGTTATCTAAATATTAGATTAAACCCTAAATTTCAGACCATCATTTCCAGAAGTATCTAAATGTTAAATAGAGAATGCGTAATATATCCAATTTTTTAAAAATAGACTCACCTTATATCATTAACTTGATATAAATATACTATCTATATGAAATTCCATTCAATGCATATATCTCAGGTTTAAATATGAATTTTATTTATTAGAGAACATGAAACTATGTAATCTAGATATTACTTTCCACAATGAACTAAATGCGATAGTGATATAGACTCATTAACATAGACTTATAATTTGTCATTAGTTATTTTGATGTCATGATATAGATTACCAACAAGACATAATGTATCAAAATCTTTAAACATTTATACATAAATTCATAAGTTTAGTTCACCTATAATAGTTTAGATAATGTTTTATCAAAAGTGGGGAAATAAGGAAAATGCTTAAATCCTATTTATGACAAAGGTCTACATTAAATCATAATATTAAGATATGAAATAAATTAAGTATTTATGATTTTTAAATTAAAAAATATATAATTATGTTAAAAGGGGAAAGAACACAAAAACATTATTAGTATAAAATTGATAATGTAGGACTATGTATGTAATTGTGGATCTAACTATATGACTATATGGATTGACTGTGAATTATTATCAAGGATTTGCTTGATCTCTAAATGAGGCCATGCTAATTAGCTAGGGATAACATGAATTTTATTCAATATGGAGCACTGACATCTAGTAAGGTTTTTACTCTATGTAAATCTAGGTTTATGTGTTGTGATAGGTTAGTTATTTGTATGTGTTCTATGATGCAAAATCTATTTCAAAAAACACTATGTAATTTCTTCTTAACTTGAAAACCTAGCTCTATATAAAATGATTAATACATAAAATAAAATTGAAAAAGGGTTAGTAATTCAATTTTCACTTGACCTCAACACCCCTTGTGTTGAGCATTGCCTACATATCAATACTCCAAAGAGGGATCAAACTCCATGTATTTCTTTTATGCTATGCTGGTATGTGTGAAAGACTATTGTAATGATAAATGTTGGTGAAATAATAATGTAATTAATGTTATTCAACCATGACTTGTGACCTTTGAGGTGTATTCAAACTTAGATTAGGATACTAGGGCTATGTGGAGTATAATTTGGGAAGAATAGGTGTTTTTTACTCAATGTATAGGGAGATGTTATAGTGATTTTACATTATGAGCCTCTTTTGTGAAAAATGGTTTAAAATATGGGTTTATATTGATATTTTATTAAATTCTTAAGATGGGTCTTATTAAAATTATGAGATGACCAGTTAAGTGTTTTTTTAATTTTAACAAGTTACCATTATTTGAAAGGAGGGCATGACTAACAAAATCATGTGTTATTGGTGGGTGGGATATTCCTTATGAAGCATCCTTGTCTGTAAAGTAGAGGCAACTAATATGTAAGTGTGGATCAGTTATAAGATGAGCTTAAGATATCTAGAATGAATATTATAAATAATTATGTCTATGAATTAGCTCAAGATAGGGATCATCTACATAGAGATAGAGGAATAGTGATTTAGAGTCATGGAATGGGGCATGAGCTAAGTGTGTGTAAGAGGATGGTAAAAAGTGAACTATTTTAGCATTAAATTTTAATTTATATGACTATGTTTCCTCATTTTTAATCTATTAATTCACAAAAATTAAAGTACTAGAGTAAAAGAAAGATAACTATACCTGAGCTTACCTATGTTGAGTAGGCTTGGATGTAGGCCATACATTGAATTTTGTTTCATGTTAAAATGAAATTAATCATGTATAAATTAGTACTTACTTAGGATTAAAATATAATAACAAAGATAAGAAATTATATATCAAATAACAAGGAAAAAATACACCCAATTGGATATACAAACCGTTATGTTTTCTAGTACAAAATTAGTGACTGTAGAGGGGAGGACCCTTAGAGATTTCTATTATATTGAATATATTTAATTGAACTATGCATTCCTTGATCCTCATTGATATGTGAGTGTGCTTAAGAACTCAAGGTACGTTTGACTCCATCACTGCATACCCAAAGTAGTAAATTATTTTGGAATCCCTGTATGAATTCTAATGGATCACTTCTGTGAAACAATGGTGCAAAAGGGTGAATCAAGCCTTACAGATGGAATAATATTCATGTTTGGTATAAAAATAGTGTAAAAATATAGTATAATATGATTGTAATGTATATAACATAGAGAATGATATAGATTGTCATTCTATCAATGAAATTACTATAAAAATAATTAAGTAGGTGGTTATGTGCTACCCACATGCCCCCAATATGATACCTAAGAAAACTAAATCTAAGATTGATTAAATATCAAGTGATTTTGTAAAAAAAATTGTGTGATAACCTAAAACACATGTTACACATGAAACCCCCATTCTGATCAAAATTATGTGACAAACCTGAGTATAATTTTTAAAATGTTCTAAATACCTATTACAAATTACTCTCTAATTAATTGTGATTCTGAGAAATTATGTTAAATACTATTTTCTACTTATTGGGATGACAATGCAATATTCTATACATGGCTGACCTACGTCCCTATCCAAATGGAGTGATGTTATCTGAAACTAATTTTTGAGTGAATTATAAGAGTGAACTATAATTAACTAAGACAATTTTATATTTTCATGTATGTGTATTGGGTTGTTACATCTTAGTCTCTAAGACAAGCCACTATTGATGCCCTATATTTTGAGGTGAGTTTTGAAGCCTACGTAATAACTTAACTCAAAATAAGTTATGTGAGTGATGTTATGAAATAATTGAAATTTAATTAGTAATGATAATATTGGATATCATGGCATCATCATAGATGAACTAATAAATTTAGTAACATAAGATGCATATGGAACCAAACATACATAGTGTCATGTCTAGATAGATGTTAGTAATTAGGAACATATTAACTAATGATCATACATAGAGTAAGTAAAAATGAATATAAAAAATCAAGGTGGGATGCATAATATCCATCATGAAATCAACAAATTAGAGAGATGTATTATATTAATCATGGAATCATAAATTGAGCAAACACACAAACAAGATTCATGCCCATGATGCATACACAAGAAAAACACACAAAATCACACAAACAATAAAGAAGCCTAAGAGGTTGCATACAAGGGACATGTTAAAATTTCACTCATACACATAGAAGCATATAATAGGCTTGGATCTATAAATAAGGACATGCTCAAATGTCCAAAATCTGAAATAATAAACACACACAAGACATGAAGCATATAAGAAAACATGAAAACCATTAATGAAAAATTGTATTTAATCAACATAGGTAATTCATAACATCAATATTTTTTAAAACTAAATTATATAGTAAAATACCAATGTGAATATAAATGATCAAAATGATAGATTTAGCACAATGTATTGAACTAGAATATGAACAATAGGGATATTTGTATAAATGTAAAACCTATGGAAAAGGATGCCCCCAATGAAATTATTAAAATGCACAAAAGTTGTAGAAGGCCTGTGATTGGTTTGGATATAAGAATGTATATCTTGTGTTCATCGAGAAAAATATGTTGGAATAAAATAGGGGTGAATTGTGTGATTGTATAGATATAACACTATTATCTCTCTAAAGTTTATAGAGCTAAGACATTATCACCAACTACAACTACATCTAGGGATGATAAACTATATGTTTTGTAACTCACTCATGTACACTTGTGAAGCATTTTTTTATATAAATTAGATATAAAAATATATTATATGTACTAAGCACAAATAAACTAATGAAAATGAACTACACATAATATGCATAAGTCCTAATTTTGAATTTTTGGGGATATTCTATTTTTTTTTTTAATTTTTTTGAATATAAGAAAATAAAAAAGGAACATACTAACCAATGACTCTCACAAGAGCCTCAAAATCAGTAAGTCCTATATTGAACATGGGAAGGATTACCTTTTATGAATGGAAAGTGTCATGCTAATGTGAAGGAAATAATCTCAACTCGAAATCTAATAATTTATCTTAATCTAAACCATAAGTTCCACTATCATGATAATCTATACTATATTGTGTATATTGCATAAAATTGTAAATTCTAGGGCTTTTCAGAACCCATCATGGAGTGTGATAATTTTATGTTGGTGTTCTTTGTGGAACACCCTTAATACCCTATAATATAAATCTAGGATGTGTTGGAGTAGAGAGTGGCTCTATATAATTTTTAATAAAATTCTCATTGAGTGGATTTTTAAGGATAAGTCTCCTTGGAAAGTTTATAAACTCTCCGAGTAGGTTGAAACTTTTAGGGTTGTTAAACTACAACCTACTGTGTAGGAATAATAAGGGGTATTCATATGGAATAATATGAACTATGATGAATTAATTAACATAAAAATAATTAAAACATATATGAAATTGAAAAAGGATTGTATGAATCTATTGAATCTAAGGACATCCTAATAACATATTGAAGATGCTTGCATTGGGTACTACTATAAACTTGGTGACCACATATGCTCGACCAACCTATAGTGCTAGTATAATCTCATCGATAAAAACTTGAATATGACTATTTAATCCCTTTGATGACTCTTAAAGTAGGAACTATATCCCTATCTATGTATTTAAGGTGATAAAAAAGTGTGATTGTACACATATTAACACTTGAACCATTATCAACCTTGACACTCTATATAGGTTGATGATCAATATGAACCTAAATGAATAAAGATTGGAAATTTTAATCATCATTGACTATTTGGTGCTCTAAAAGTATGATAATTGGTCTAAGTGGCATTGAGGTACTAATAATTCTATTTAGAGGATCTTGTGCTTTTGTATAAGAATGATAAGAAAGTGGCGGAGGGTGTTCATTATATGTGTAATGGACTCCTAATGTATCTATTGTCTCATAGCTATATTATTAGGAAAAGGATTAATGAATATTTTCATTGACTTGCTTTCAATTTATTGTGCCTTTGTGTTATTTTTAGATGTACCCATATCATTGATGTTCTAATCTATCAAATCTTGAATCTTATGTCGTAAACTAATGCATCTATTTGTAGTGTGCCCTAGTACTCAATGATAATTAAAAAAAGTGTTATGATCAAATCATTTTTGAATATGCTTATCTTATCAACCTATTTAATGGGAGGGATCAATATGATGTTGCATTCCCATAAATTTTGTAACACTTTGTATGGTGCTTTAGGAAAATTGATAAACTGACTCCTTGAAGGAGCTGATAATACAATGCATGGGGTAAGTTATAAAATTGCATTCATTATTTCCTTTTGATCACTCTTACTATTATTTATCCTAAAATTACATGGTGGATTACCTATATTATTTTATTAATAATTATAGTCTAGGTTGGTTTCATACTTTAACTTACTCATTACCAATAATTTGACCTCTCTTTCCTTAATTGTATGACACAAATTTGTGGATGAGAGAAGCTTCTTAAACATAATATATTCATGTAGATGTGCAATGAAACTATATTTGAAGATATCTTGAAATTTATTATCTTCCATTGGATTCATCATCATAGATAGTATGTTATTATACCTTAAGACATTTTCTACAATATGATCATTGGATCCTTGTTTGAGCCATGCAATCGAATAATATGATATATTTTCACTAATATTAATTAATAAATGTGCAAGAAAAAATATGCCAAGGATTGATTACATGCAATTACTTACATGGTAAATAATAGAACAATCTTAAAGTGTACTCTTTAATACTTTTGGGAATAACTTGGTCAATAACCAATTATTGGATGCATAGTGCAAGCATGCTTCCTAAAATACTCTCAAGTGATGTTTGGAGTCTCCTTTTCCATAATATTTTTTAATCTTAGGTGCCACAAAACCAATTGGTATAGGATATGCTGAAATATTTTATGGCAATGGATTATGCAATAGATTTCGAGAATAAAGAAACACATCCTTAACAACCTATTGTGAAGAGATTTTCCTACTTACCAATACTTTTAGGAGGAATCATTCCTGATGTAGTTATCCCGAACTAAGTTCTAGTGCAATTGCAAGTGATGCTAGTATGATAGTGGTCTTGAGTGCCTTGGGTATGTTTGAGATTGGAATTCTAGAAAATTTGAGCTTAGGGATATTGTATATGATAGTATGCAGAAGTAAGGAAGAATAAGGATTAATAACCTTAATTTTTCTCAACTTGTTTTATATTTGAATAAGTATTTGCATCTACTTTTCCATTTAGTGGATAAACGGGTAAAAGTCATGTATTTATAGTGTTTTATTACTTGTGTAAATAATAAAAGTGTTTAATATATATTTTAGTAAAGTTAGGGTATAAGACATAGACATCATTTTGGGGACACTAGCACCACATGTATCTAGTGTCCTTAATGTGCTACTAATGTCTAACTCATAGAACATTGGGCACGAAGGGACATGATCAAGAAATGTGGGTTTGAGACTGTGTTTAAAATGATTAGGGATGAATGTGGCCCACTCAAAGGCTAGATAAGTGTGATAATTGGTTCAAGGATAGGTTTAGGGTTAAGCTAGGGATAGGTAGTGTCAAGTAACACACTTAGCACTCAAATTATACTTTTAGGTGATTATAATATGTAATAGTGTACTTGATAAGCACCTAAGAATTCCAAATGGATAATAAAATTAAAATGTATGTGTATTCATATGCTCTCAATATGGGTAATTCACCATGCCACCACCATTCTATGTGAATGGGATGAGCTATGGGAAGGTCTTGATTTTAAAAAATAGCCAATACTAAGTAAAGGATGGAAAAAATAGCCTCATGACAATAACATTGACATTATTGATTAAATATAATGTTACTATTTGGGAAACATAAATGTAAATTTGGTAGTTTAGAAGTGTCTTGGTAGGATATTTAATTGATATAACATAGATTGAAATTCTCTTATAGGTGACAAATAGTAACTTAGAATGAGTCAGGGTCATATCTAGCATGTAAGTGTGTGGCAATGGCAAGTGAGAGTTGTTTAGAGACACATAGTCATGTAGGATAAGTGCAGGTTAGAATCAACATTTACAAGTGTCAAATACAAAATTTTATTGTCTACAAGGAACCTTACTTTCAAGGATATGATAAAATTTTCTATAGGAACACATTTTTTTATTGGGTCAAATCCAATATTACTTGAGCATTATAAGAAAAATGATCATCCTTATAAATTATATCCAAATCCTTAATACATGTTTCTCTATTTTTATACAATACTCAACAACCCAAAAAAAATAAAGGATGCTCCTTGGCTTTAACTTTTTGTAGTAGTTTCATTCTAATTTTGTCCAAATTAATATATGTATCAAACAAAGACCAAAATGCAAGTTTAAACTATGTAGATGCAACTGTTAAAAATTATATATCCATTCTTCTTGTTTGAATGTTTTCATTCAACTCCAATGGTACTTGAGAATTATAAGAAAAATGATCATCCTTATAAATTATATCCAAATCCTTAATACATGTTTCTCTATTTTTATACAATACTCAACAACCCAAAAAAAATAAAGGATGCTCCTTGGCTTTAACTTTTTGCAGTAGTTTCATTCTAATTTTGTCCAAATTAATATATGTATCAAACAAAGACCAAAATGCAAGTTTAAACTTAGATGCAACTATTAAAAATTATATATCCATTCCTCTTGTTTGAATGTTTTCATTATTCATTTGGTATGTTTCTTTATTTTTTGAAGTAAATTTATGATTTAACAAACCATCTAAATCAAGTACAAGTGAGTAAAATTATGTTTTAGAGGCATTGCAAAAGATAATAATATGGAGATTTAGATGACAATGCATTTATTTATAATTTATTAGTGTTATGTTATTTATTTATTTATTTTTATTCTTTGTAATCCATCCACATTGAACTTCATCTATTGTGTATTGAAAAATAAAGAAGGTTTTAAAATTGTTGGTTTTTATTTAATATCTGATTTTAAACCAAAAGTGATAATTGATGGTATATAATTTTATTTCATTACTATGTCTCTAATCATTAGTTATAGAGCCTCTTGAAGATCGTCTAGGAATTTAGACAAGCCAATTAGTTATTCAATAGAGACACTTATCTCTATTTGATGTGATTTTTCACCCATATTTAATTCCCTATCTACATTTATCTATGAATGTTGTGTCTATACACATGCAAGAAATAAACATTTAAGTGAATAAATTCTATTGAGGATGATCAACTGCCCATTTTTAAGAACACAAAATACATCTAAAATTCACACAAAGTAAAACAAATCATTTTATAAAGGGTTAAAACTCATTTTATACAAATCAGTTGAGTACATTTCATACAAAACATTGAATTTAAATATATTATGGATGAACTTTATGAATTTATGATATTATAAAAATAAATACTCAGAGTTTGTATGAAATAGTTATAAATTTTCCACATCATCTCTTGCTTTTTAATTTTTTCTATGCATATTAAATAAGTCCTATTTAAATTTATTGCTAGTTATATTGAATTTGTGTTTTCATAAAGTATTAGAATAGGGGATGAGTATGTATCACATATAGTAATCATATGCTCTAAAAGTTGTATAAATATCTCAATCTTTAACAAGTGTTCCAATAATGTAATCTAAATATATACTAGTCAGATAAGATTCAAAGACACTAAATGTTACCAATCAATTTATATGGTCTCATCTTTGTTAACTGATTTGTTATTTTTGGGAACAATGGAGTTTTATTCCTATTAAATAAATAGGTATGAGAAGGAGAAATTAGTAAATAATATTCCTGATTAAAGTTACTAATTTGTGAAATTATATTATAATTAGACCTTTTCTAAAAATAGCAATGAGAGAGAGAAAATTAAACTTAGCTTATTCTAGACTATTCAAACTGAGACAGGGTCTAGAAATTTGTGTGCATGACTGGGACACTATCACAAATAGGATATTAGACTTCATTTTATGATTGGATAGGAGTGTTGGAACTGGACACCATGGGCTCCAATGCTATAGCCCTTCTTTGATGCTATTATCTTGAGGATTTAAGCTTTCTGGGTTTTGTTCACCTACTTGGTGTGAGCTTGTGTACTAATTTTTAGGTCTTCACTATCAAAAAAGATTCTTATAGAGTTTATTATTCATATACTTGTATCTTCTATTCAATTGAAAGAAACTTTGGCAAATGGGGAAAAGGAGTTAGTTTGTATAAGATGCACTAGATGTGCTTCACACCCCATGTGTGGGCACACTGCCTACATACCAATACTCCATGGAGGGATCAAGCGATATATAGTTCTCCCTTTAAGAGTGCTTTGTGTAATAGCGAATTGAAATGCAAGAAATGTTAAAATTGGGTAAGCTTGAGATGATTAGGGATTGGTGTAAGGTATTGAATTAGCTTGAAAGTGTATAGACTCATTGTATGCAAAGAATTGAGAATATTACTTGAGTGGTCTTGCTTGTATTCTTGCCTAATTGAATGATCTTTGTCAACCCTTTCCAAATGATCTTTGAATGGGATTATTTATGAATTTATTAGTCATGGGTTAGATGAAATCAGACTAGTCTAACATAATGAATAAGAGGAATTAAGGAAAAATTATAATATGGGCTCAAATTGTGATTAAACCGAAACACTAAAAAGGGGACACCCTAGGGTCCAGTGTTATAGTCCAACTTTGGTGCTATTGTCTTGAGTAGATGAGACCTAGGGGGTAGATTAATCATAAAGAGAAGGTCCTAGATCATTTGGGGTCAAGTCTAGATAGCCATGGATGAATGAGAATCTATGAAAGTAAGCCTAAGAGGGTCATGAGAGCAAGCAAGAGGGACCTAAGGACTAGGTGTCATTATCCATGCTCAAGTTATCAAATTTTACATTTTATATGACTACATTCCCCCCCTCCCTTTATTCTAGTGATGCAACAAAGTGAAATACTAGGATAAAGTAAAATTGAAAGTGCACCTGAACTTACCTGTAAACGTGAAGCCCATGAAGCTTGTGATGTTGAGTAATGTTGGATAGTGCATAGAGAACACATTGTGATTATTTCTTATTGTATGTAATATAAAAAAATAAATTATAAAGCTAGGTAAGAGAGAGGAAGAGAAAGGAATGAATACACCTCACTAGGTATGTGAGCCAATATAAAACCTATTATGATACTAAGTAAGGATGAGTAATGTTGGGTATGTGTTGAATGATGTTATACCAAAAGTTATATTGGTAATGGAGCTAAGTGATCAATTTCCTAGAAAGTGGCTCAAGAATGCAAAGGCTATCCCTTTGGCTCCATCATCACCTACTGAGTGAAGCTAGATGATCATGCATATGCCAATTAGTGTTTTGACTATGTGTCCAATCCTTATGAATAGGTGGCTCAAGAATACAAAGGTTGGCCCTTTGGCTCCATCGTTGCCTATTGAGTGAAGCTAAGAACTGATACCGGTATGCATGAATGTGTATGTCATATGAGATGGATTTTTAAGCCCCTAAATGTTCTAAAAATATAACAATATGGTGTGGATATCTGAATGTGTGCTAGAAACTAAGCCAATATTGGCCAACTCAGAAAAGATGGAGATTAGACTTGTATGAAAGCCACTCCAAAATTAAAAATTTGGCTTATGTGGAAGCCAGTCAAGAACTTGAGTACTCAGGAATGTGGAGGTTAGGATTGTATGAAATCCATTCTAAAATGATTCCAACCACCTTCAGATGTAATAAGGCATGCAACTACTGAGAATGCTTAGGTAATGCTTGAAACTAAAAGAAAAGAAGCAAACATGTTGTGTAATCTACCCCCAATCACTGGTGTCTAAAACATGGAATTTGATCTAAAAGTTATACCAACTATCATATATAAAACTGGAAACAAGAACCAATCATGTCATGCATGATTCCCCCTATGTCTAGATTCTCTAAGAAAATTATATTAAAAACTATTGATCTGCATTGGTCTGATTGTGTAAAATTGTAGTTGAACCTACTGCCTACTTCTGGAAAACTTAGTTTTTCTACTATTTGGACAAGAGCACCAAAAATGGACACCCTAGTGTTTATCATTGTAGTCCAACCTCAATGCTATTGTCCTAGGCTGAAACTGATCACTATTTTCAAATCTTCACTATTTGCTTGGTCTGTTCTAAGTGGTTTGATGACTGGTTACTATTCTGGTTATTCTAAAACTAGATTTTTTGACTAATAGGAGCGTTGATCTCTATAACAAAACCCTTATTTATTTCCCCCTCTTCTGATGGTAGGAATTGGTACCCTATAATGACTTCCCTCAAAAGAAGAAGCCCTGCAAGTGTGTTAAGCTAGAAATATACATGATATAATAATGATAACCAATAAGATGTCTCAAAATATAACATGGTTTGATTTGAGAGATTATTAGATCAATAGGGGTATGCCTAAATTGATGTAACAATGTAATAACATGTGCAATGTTATTGAATTGAAACTATAAATGTTAATTGTCAAGTTTATTAGTTTTCAATTTGTTAGTTGTTAGTTGGAGGGATGGAACATGATGTCTATCATGGCATCCAAGAAAATGGGAAATAATGCATGATATGGATCATGGAATTATAATAATAAAAGATGCAATCAAGAAAAAAACCACTCAAAGAAAGAAGAAAGAAGCATACAAGGGTGGACAAGGGGCCACAAAAATAAGGGACATGGGCACATGTCACTCAAATTGGAAAGCAAGCATATAAGGCATGTTCAAATGCTACATACACATACAAGTGAAACAAATAATGTTGGCACAAGGGTCATAGGTGCATAGAAGAGTATAAGCAAAGGACATTAGAAAATGTCCTAAGGCACATGCATGAATAGAAGTAAAGGACATTGGAAAATGTCCTAAGGCACATATAAGAGATAAGTACGAATTGGAAATACAATTCAATAAGCTACACTAAACAAGAAGAGAAAGAATGTAATAACTAGAAAGATAGAATCACATCTAACCAATCAAATCAAGAGTGAATGTATGCAAGACATGTTTAGTACAAGACTAGGTATATGCTAAGAGATACACAAGTTCTATATACTAGTGAAATGTTGATATAGTAATCTATGTAATCTAGTAAGTAATGTACATCAACATGATTACTTGGAGTGTGTGGTGTAGAAATGACATAACCTGGATGGTGTAGTTATGTAGAAGATGCTCCTAGTGGGTATGTATGTCAGAGTGTGTCTCAAATGTAGAAGTAGGATGTCCCCTTAATGGGTAGAGTGAATCAATCAATTAGTTGGATGTCACTACACACACTCAAAGAAGATCAAGTAAAGCATGGTAATGTAGATAAATTGACATACAATAACATTAAACAACAAATGTAAGTCCTATCATGATATTAGAAATGTAAAACATGGATGATGCATATAATCAAAATGTTTTTGGTATTTTTAATTTATTTGAATGTTTTTAAATTTTTGATATAAGATATATACAATCAATCATCAGGAGACTATGTACAAGAAATACTAAGAAACTATGTACAAGTAAGCAAATAAAAACTATGTACAAGTAATATTGAGGAGAAATGATACTAACCGATGAGTCTCATGGGAGAATCCATATCATGGTGTCTTGTATAAAAAAAAGGAATCATGTGTGATTGTGAAGCACAAGGGAATGGATGTGAATATGATTTTGAATATTCAGATCCATTTTTGGTAGCTTGGAAATCATAATAACCTGTATTGTTCCACTCATGATTTTCATCTTGATTTTGAACCAATGGAATGTTATTGTTGAATTTTTTTGTATCTAGATATTATCCTTTGATGAACTATGTTTGTGAATGATTTGTTGTATGATGTTTAATAAATCCCAAACCTTGGTGAGAAACATTATCAATTGCTAGAATAGGAGTAGTGATGCCTTGACCCTGCTTGTCCCACCTTTGACCTTGATAATCAAATTATTGTAGATATTTTGATCAAAACCTTATTGATTTGAAAGTTGAGCCTCATTTGGAGAGGTATATTTGCATATTTTTTGTGCTTTACCTATGCTTGTGGTACTGGTTATTGATCTAATTTTGTTATTTTGAGTTATGCTTTGGTAACCACTTTTATACTATTTCTGAATTTGACCCTTTGTGAATGTGTTCCTATGTCATCATGGATTTCTTGATAGATTTACCTTGTATAGGTTCCTAATGAGAAATTATCTATTGTATATGTTGTTTTAATGCCAAACATGAATCTGTGTGATGCCCATGCATTCTATGATATGCACAATAATATTTGGATCTTTTCACTAGATGTAGAGGAGGTAGTTTGATCAAATTAGATTTAACCATCTCCCTTATTACCTCACTTGGAATATTATTTGATATTTTAATCATTTTTTAATCATTAGTTGTAGAGTTACTTTGTTTTGATTTATTGTTTTGATATGTAACATTGTTTTCAACCAATTGACTAGGTGAAGGTGCACATACATGATTAACACTAGGGTGCCTTTGAGGCTTTTGAATTATGATATTATTTTTCATTGTTATGATATTTTACTGTAATATATTATTTTAAATGTGTAAATCTGAAATTGACTTGCTTATACTGGTGATTTGATCCCTTAAAGTCTCACAAGTGCAAACCCTAGTTTCTTTCGATTGAACATGTAAGCACATATGCTGAAGATGGTTTGAAGAAGCTATAGGCTGGATGTATGCATTAGTAAAAAAATGTATGCTACCTCACCTTTTGGAGGGGTGATAACATGGAACCAGTTAGAGGTAAAATAGTTATCACCCTCATAGGGGAGAGGAGGAGAAGGAAATTGTTTCATGTGCATAAGATATGACATTGAAAATTGACAGGTGGTTGTTAGCTTATGAAATGGATCCTTAGGTAGAAACCATGTATGTGGGATAAAATTCATGTAATTGTATTTATAAGTTGTATAACAATATGTTTATAAAGATCATTCCACATGAGAGATAACAAGCAAGGGAGAGAGAGAGAGCATGAATTTGTCCATGAATGCATAGAAAATTTTGACATGAATCATAACATTTCTAACATATTTAGCATGATAAGATTGAAAATTTTTCCACATGAGTGATATAAATTAAAGGATATAGATAATTATTTTATTCATAAAGGCATATAAACTTTTGACATGTAACATAACATTTCAAATGTGTTTAGTAAAATAGAGTTGGTAATTATTTCGTATGAGCAAAAGAGAATATGCAAAAAGAATTTTGAAGTTTTGTGCATTTATAGAAATGAATTTTGTAATATTATCCTATATAATGAAACATAAGCATTAAATTCAAAGGATGAATCTTTGTACTGACATATGATAGACTTCATCATTCATGTACATGATAGGGCCCATTATGGTTTCCTTATTATTTGCAAGAAATGTAAGAAAAATTTGTACATAAGTGAGAATCATTTTTGCAATTTGATTATGGATGTAAGGTGATACCTTAAGAAGTAAATAGGTTCTAGTATATGCAACTAGGGATTTAACAGTGATAATTTTTCAAAATACTATGAATTTTTGAAATTAAAAATAAATTTTTGAGTTATGTAAGTAAAAATTTAGAAATTTATGGAAAAGTGTTTGATTTAATAGGACCTAGTATATACAACTAGGTTTTTGAGGAAAATATATTTTTTGAAATTAATATGAATTTTTGAAATTTAAAGTGATTATCTGATTTTAATATGCAACTAAAAATTTAGAAAATGATTGGAAAATTAGTGGGAGCTAGTTGATGAAACTAGTGTTTGAAATAAAATTATTTTTGAAATTACTATTGAATTTGAATCAAATTTTTGATTTAGATATTCAAGCAAAAAATCAAAAAATTATTGGATTAATATTGGAAAATTATCGGGAGCTAGTTGATGCAACTAGGGTTTGAAATAAATTATTTTAAAATTTACTACTAAAATTTAAAATTTTGGATGAATTTTTGCTTTATATATTCAATAAAAAATTCAAAAATTTATGAGAAAAATCAACTAGGAATTTACCCTAGGGTTTCCAGGGTTTTAATGCATAATTCAAAGTAAGTTGAATTCACCAAATGATTTATTGTTTTAGGGAATAATGGAGTTTTATTCCTATTAAATAAATAGGTCTAAGTAGGAGAAATCAGTAAATAATATTCCTAATTAAAGATACTAATTTTTGAAATTAAATTGTAATTAGACCTTTTCTAAAAATAGTAGTGAGAGAGATAAAATTAAACTTATCTTATTTTAGACTGTTCCAACTAAGATAGGGTCTATAAATTCATGTGTAGGACTAAGACACTATCAAAAATAGGATTTTGGACTTTTCTTTTTGACTAAATAGGAGTGTCAAAACTAGACACCCTAGGCTTCAGCACTATAGTCCTTCTCCAATGCTATTTTCCTAAGGATTTAAGCTTTCTAGATTTTGTTTGCCTGCTCAATGTGAGCCCGTGTACCAATTTTTAGGGCCTCACTATCAATAGATCTCCCTATAGAGTTTATTATTTATGTACTTGTATCTTTTATGAAATTTAAATAAACTTTGGTAAATGGGGGAAATGGGTTTAGTGTGTGTAAGGTGCACTAAACATGATTCACATCCCGTGTGTGGGCATACTACCTACATACCAATACTCTTAGGAGGGATCAAGCCATATGTAGTTCTCCCTTTAAGAGTGTTTTGTGTAATAGTAAATTAAAATGTAAGAAATGTTAAAACTAGTTAATATTGAGATGACTAAGGACTAGTGTAAGGTCTTGAATTGGCTTGAAAGTGTATAGGCTAGCTATATGCAGAGAATAGGGAAGATTGCTTGAGTGGTCTTACTTGTATTCTTGCCTACTTAAATGATGTTTTCTAACCCTTTCCAAATGATCTTTTAATGGGCTTATATATGGATCTATTGGTCATGGGTTAGATGAAACCAAACTAGGATGACACAATGAATAAGAAGAATCAAGAAAAATGGTAATCTGGGCTTGAATTGTGATTGTACAATAGCACTAAAAAGGGGACACCCTAGGGTTCAATGCTATAGTCCAAATTTTGTGCTATTTTCCTGAGTAGATGAAACTTGGGGGGATGGATTAGTCATGAAGAGAGGGTGCTATCTTAGTTGGGGTCAAGTCTGAAAGGCCATGAATGACTGGGAATCAGTGAAAGTAAGCCTAAGAGGGTCATGAGAGTAAGCAAGAGGGACCTAAGGACTGGGTGTCATTAGTCATGCTAAATTTACCAATGTTTGCATTTTATATGACTACATTAACCATGTCATTTTAAATATGGACACCATATATTCAAAAAATCCTAACAATATTTAAAACCCACATTCCTCATTCATAGTCCTATTACATCCTTCACAAATTATTTAATTCACATTTTCACATTTTCCATGTAGATTATTATAGATTTATGAAACATGAAAGATTTAATGAATAGAAAAATAAATATGAAAATAAAATTCATTGTCTCAAAAACAATGCCAAAGAGAAGATCTATAATTTCAATCTAACTAATACTCATCACAACATTGTAGAGTTTATCAATGAAAACCTTTGGACTAAGGGGCATAATATATTCTTGTTGTCAATTTAATGTTCTACTTAACTGAAAATGAAAATAACATTGGCATGTGAACTCATAAGTTTATTTATCCCTTTCTTAGGTAATATTTTAAAATGTGATATATACATTTATAATAGGTCCCTAACTTCTTTTGAAATCATTGTTTCTTCTATTATTTTTGGCTTCCTTTCACCACTTGAATATTTTTTATTTTTTGGTTTCTCTTTTCATTTTTTAATTCCTCACAAATATTACCAAAGTGTGTTTTATGAATATAAATATTCTCATAAACATTGGATGTAGTGCATCCAATCATAGCTAAGTATTTTGAAATTATTAATTCAAATAGTCTATAATATTTTCCCTTGTGATTATGTTCTCTATAATTATTTTTTAATATGCATCCAATTTTTTTTTCCTTCACACCAGGTTCAAAAGTTATTATTTACCAAAATTCTCCATTTATAAATCTATTTTCAAGTATATACAAATCCTTTATAGACATTCCTATACATTTTTTTTGTTAGATTGTGTACTGAATTTTTCTTTAAATATTGGTTGAAATCATTTTTTGCACAACATGAAAGCCCACCATTTGTGTACATATCAAAACATAACACCTATTTTTACCATATGTCATCAATAAATGAAAGAAATGAGAGCTTATCATTTAGGCTGACTAATTTTGATTTTTCAAAAATATCTAGTGTCTTTTTTTTAAAGACTTGTATCCCTACATGGAAATGTGTTTTTCCTAATCAAGCACACATAAAAGTGTAATTTTTATTTTAGTTAATTTGAAATAAATATTTCAAGTATGTTGATGATGATGATGATTATTATTATTATTATTATTATTATTATTATTATTATTATTATTATTATTATTATTATTATGAATGGGTGAACCCCATTCTAAAAAACATGGAGAGAAAAAAAAAATATTTGAAAACATGTGGCTACCTTTACATATCCTAGGAAAAAAGGTTTGCACTTTATTTCATATGCCACATACACATCCTTATGAAAAATAGTCCTGAACATAATTTAAGTCAAATTTCATAAGTTAATACATTTATGGAGGCCCATTTTAATTTAAAGTCTAAGCCAAGTTTTGAGTGTGTGCAATAAAGGCAGGAGAGGATGAAGAGTTAGAATTTGGTGAGGACATGTCACACAATATTTTTATGATGTGAAAAATTTAATTGTCAAATGTGAAAATGTAAAAGAAATATGAAGCAAAGGTAATAGATTCAATAGATTTTTGGACTATGAATAGAGGAACTTTTAAGTTTTGAGTTACTTTGTGACTTCATGATTGTGAGACATATACTGCACATGATTTCACTACTTATCCATGACAAATTTGAAAATAAAATTAGACATATGAATGCAAAAATTCTAGAAAATGAGGCATTAGTGACTATACTTGACAATAGGCAGTTGCCCATTCTTAAACACATTAAAAAATAGTATCAAACTTGAGAAAAAATGCTAATGATTCTATGGATTTGTGGAATGTGAACAAATTCATTTATTTATTTTATTGTTATATTAATTAAATTACATGTTTTTTTTAACTTCCATCTATATAACTTATCATGTCCACTACCATGTTGTTGTGGTCTTCACTCCATGATCAAGGTTGAAATTGCTTTGTATATATCATCAATAAATTTTTTACTAACATGTGTCTTGTTTGCCATATTATGTTATTTTTTAGATACTATTTATCTACTTTGTTATGGCCTTGGAAAATAGAATATGAGTAGACCTCTATTTTATTTTATCATGAGCAACAACAAAGGTATGGTTTTCCAGTATTGATTTATGAGATTCGATTTCATGTTAACTATTGATAATGTAGAAATGAATATTAACATCCTAAAATTCATCTTCATATCTAATACAACACCCATTTTTTATTGAATGAAATAAATATTATTTTATGCTCAAGAGGCACAAGATTATAGAGCATTGAACTAACCAAGCAATCGACACTATTTTTATCAAGAGATCAATACTAATATTTGGTTGGTGATGTATGGAAACATTAAACTCTAATATTAAATTATTTTTCATGGAATAAATAAAGTTTAACCTTATGAGATGTTGAAGAATCACATTTTTTGAATTATTTTTCAACTTTATTTAAGATCATCTTACCCCTTATAGATGACATTAACTCATCGAATTATGATAGAGATATTTCCTTTTTATCTTGGACAATATATTCCTCCACATCATAGTAAACAATTTCAAATGAAAAGTTAATTTTCCCAATTATTTATTCATATTGAAATAGTCAGATATAGATGATGTAAATGCATACTAATAATTTTTTTGAAGGCAATTATCATCCCACTATAAATACTTTGGATAATTTCCACGTTACTATTATTTACATTTGTATATGGATATATTTTACAATTATAGGAATAACACAAATATTTTTGGTGTTTTTGAATGAACCATGCTAGTTTTTTATATAATCGCACTTCTAATTCCATTTATAATTTGACATGTGTTTTGTGTTGTTTATATGTTCCACCTAAATATTTTTTGCATCATTAGTAGAACATTTCATGCTCAACACAATCCCAAAGTTATTTTTTCCCATGATATTGAATGAAAAAACCAAAGGTCATTGTGATAGTTTTAGGGAGAGTAGATCTCAACAAACCGCTCTTAATATCTTCTCTCATAATCGATTGCACCTTATATAAATGTAATCTCTATATAGGGATTATATCTAACAAAATTCATTATTTCCTAAAATTAAATAATTAATCAAAAACATCAATTGAAGTAATATGGTAGATTCCTAAAAAGTAATGACATATTAAAATCATGTTTTAAAAGCATGTAATCATGGTGACTTGAATTGGACACATTGATCTTCCCCAGTGATACAAAGTTAAACAAGGAATATAAAAATATGGAGAGCAAGGGTATCACACTTTAGAATGGATGATCACACATTATAAAATTTGGAAAATATTTACTTTTTGGCCACCTTCCATTAAATCATAGTGAACAAAATATTAGTGTGATGTGTTAGTGGTTATACTTGAGAATGGAAAACTACCCTTTCTCAAAAACATGGTGAAAAATAGTATTATAATTGAGAAGAAAGGATAAAAATTCAATTGATCTAAACCAAAAATAAAGTAATTTCAAAGTTTTGAGGCACTCCATGACTCTATGATTGTGAAACAATGACAAACTACCACATGTGTCATTTTGAATGAATGCAATAAAGATAAAAGATGACAAAGTATTGGATCCAAGTGAAAATATATTGTGTAGGATTTCATTACATGGCCACAAAAGAGTTGAACAAAAGAATAATTATGAATTTAATGCATCCATAGAGTCCACAAAAGACTAATTTAACTAAAAAAGGTGAACTTAATAACCATTTGACCCCTTGACCAAGAGGATGCATGAATAAAACACATAGATTACTAGAATTCTAAAAAATAACTAAGACCATAAATTCACATATTGATAAAACAAAAATGATAAAAATTATGTGAATATTTAATTTTTATCCACCTTGAAAATAAATAGCCACCCAACATTTTAGTGTGATGTAGAAGGTGCGATGTGTCATTGGCCATACTTAAAATTAGGTAGCCACCCAATATAAAACACATGTTAAAAAAGAGTATACTAGTTGATATTAAAAAAACATAAAGATTAAATTATTACACAAATTTCATAAAAATACATTTCAAAGTTTGAGGCCCTCCATGACTATATGATTTTGAAGTAGTGACAGACTGCAACATGTGTCACTTTGAATGATTGTGTGTGCATGTGTATTATATTCTATTCTATGAAAGTACATAATATATATACTATTATTATATGCATATTATAATATTTGATAATATTATATTAATGTATTATACTATATTATATATAAATAATTATATATATATAATATACATATAACATACTATATACTATGTTATATATTACTAGTATATATATTATAATAGTAATATAATATTTATTAATATAATGATAATATTATATTATTATTATTAACATAATATAATTTATATTTTATATTGATATAAAATAATACTAATAATAACTAATATATTATTCCCATTAATGGATCATATTCATTATCAAAGGCTGCTAAGTGCGCATGAAGGAAGGATTGGATGCTACCTCCTCTAAGGATGTTCAATTTTAATTTTGATGGTGCTATAAGGGGGAACCCCAATGTGTTAGGATCTGGATGTGTCATTCAAAACTATGCAGGTTCACTCATTAGAGCAACTTTTAAAAAACTAGTGAATAGATCCAACAATGAAGTTGAGGCCCAATCCTTGGTTCTGGGACTTGAGCTTGTGTGTCAGTGTGGGATTGACTAATTCATCCTTGAAGGGGATTTTATGGTTATAATATAGGACTTGATGAATGGGAAAATAGGATCGTGAAACCTTTAAAATATTTTATACTGGACATGGGAATGTCTAGCCTCATTAAATGGTTAGGAAGTTCATCATTATTTTTATGACACAAATCAAGTGGAAGATGCTCTAGCCAATAAAGGTGTAGAAAATACCAAGGAATTGGTTTGTGATAATGATTGGGAACCATGGGACTTGAATTCTCCCTTATGATCATATTGTGGTAGGGAATCCAAAACTTATGAGGTATTAATGGTGGGTGGTATCCAAAGCATGAGAACTGTTCCTCCTTTATTCAATGAAAACCATGTCCTTTATCCTTTTTCGATGCAATGATTTTTTTCTATGGTAGGGTTTGATTTTTTTAGCATTTTTATAGGATATGGTAAGTGTTTAGGCTAAAAAATGGAATGAATGCTACAAGTGAATCTTAGTGAACCCCTTCTTTGCATCATGGTGAACAAGTGCAAGATGCCCTTTGAGAGGTGAGTATCAGATGCCAAAATCAAACACATACGATCATCCAAGTTAAAAATTTCCTACACACCATTAATGAAATCATGGGTCTAGTTTTTCTAGAGATGATTTTCAATCTCAAAGTTAATTCTCTAGTGGCATTAACTTTCATGAAAAACTTCCTTGAGTCTCCATTGACAAGGAACTAACTATGTTGGTGGCTAGGTAGCTTGTTTAAGAGTGATTTCATGTAGGATTTGAGGTAGTTGTGGAGGAATTCATCCTAGAGGATAAAGACATCCAAGCTTTCCCTAGGTTGGCAATCACTGGTCTCATTCCTATTAAGGATTTTTGGGATTTATTTGACAAGTTTGATAATTTATTGGTTCATTTTGAAGGTATAAAATCATGGATTTAGAACCTAACACCTCTAGTTGTTGAGTGCTCTATTATGCCTTGGATCCCATATTACCCACTAGAGTTAGTTTTAGAAGTTCTCCATGGTCAAAAAATTATAGGTTAGCATCAATGGTTAAGTTAATTTCATGGCTCTTTGGAGCACACACCCCACTCCCACAATAGATTAAAATGAATATGGGGGTTAGGCCCTTTACTAGGTGATGAAAAACCTCCACCCACATACAAGATCATATATGTAGTATGAGAATGGCACCTAATTTGGGGGGTATTTCATCTTGAATTAGGCAATTAAGTCAAGGTGGGGGTAGAAATTCTCTTTTCCATAAGGCACTCAAGTGGATGGAATGGATGTTGAGGTAGACCATTCTAATGTTTGTGGGCAATCCATAGAAGCTATGGGTCCTTCTAGAGGTGGAAGAATTAAAGGTGGTGATGGTGCAATGATATTTAGTGACATCTTATAGGATGTGGATGGTGGTTGTGTTGGCATTTTAATATAGGTATTTTGTCTAAGGTCCCACGTATGGGGTTTTTTATTGGTTTATTGTTGTGTTTGGTTTTAGTTTGTTTAGGTTCTATTTTATCTCTTGGGCTATTGTGGATCAATTTATTTTTCCCTCATCATTTTATAGGTTTTGTATTCTTTTTTCCTCATGTAATAAAATGGGTGATGGACCCTCCATCCCTCCTTATCTAAAAAATAAATAACAAATATATTATTATATTATATAGTAATATAATAGTATATACTAGAGGCTACATCCTTGAAGGCATCCAATTGGCTACACAGAATGAAATTATAGTGGGCTAGGATAGATTTCAAGTTGACACATGTGTGAACATATCTCATCAAGAGATGGGTTTTAAAAAGCATGAATTTCTATTATGAAAAAGTGAGGTGGATTTATTGCTCAAGGATGAAGCCAATGTGCTTCCCAAGTTTACTTCAAACCATTCATCCTAGTTTATTCCAAAACCTCCTAAATATCTATCTCAGGTCTGCTAGCATAAAGCTAATGGGGGCAAATAGAGAGCGATTAGAGCCTACCTCCTATTTTAAGGTGGATGGCGTAAATAAAGTTTGGAAAACATTATGGTGGGGGGAATCATGAAACTAATGCTATGAATTATGAAGCATGATGCTAATGTTGTTAGGGAATTTTTTGTTGGTTAGAATAAGTATATGTTAGTGATGTGGGGAATTAATATTGAACTATTAAAGGAATTTATAGGTGAAGCCACAGGCATGATGTGCAAAGGGGAAAAGGCTTAAAAATATCTAATTAGAAATCAAGAACTCCTCTAGTGTTTCTTCTACACAAGTGAGTTTGTTAATATGGATAAATAGGGTTTACCCCATGTTGATCTCCCACAACAATGGCTATAGGTTTGCCTCTAAGTGATGAGATACTTGAGACTCGAGGGTAAGTATACTTTAGTTTTCTCCCACCACTTTTTATTGTTAAACCATTTCTAGGGATATAATATTAGTCTCCTATTTTACCTCTTAAAGTCTTTGGAATGTTTGGTAAAACATGGCCAAACCTTGCAAGGTAGTGAGGTCCCCCTAGGGGGTCCTCAGTTAAGGAGGACTCCCTAAAGGATGATGCTACCTTGGGATCCTACTTCCCTTCTACCAATACCCCCAAGCTAGCCTATCTAAAACCCTCATTGAAACTATTTGTCCCTAAGCCCAAACCAATCATCCTACATGAGGGTACCTCTATGGAGGTCATTAGGAAGGGTAATTTTATCCTATCTAATGAAATGAAAAATAATAAAGATTAGTTGTATATGTTCAACAATAATTTATAGGAAGTTGGATTGAACCTAGCTAGTCTTATCCAAGAATGGAATGCCTTACACATGAAAGCAGACATAACTATTCAATATTTTTTCCATTCTAACAAGGTAAACCATACTCTTGTTAAGCAACCATTGAAGGTGATGGAGACCCCCCACCTAATATATCTAACATGACCCTAACAAAGAAAACCCCTCTATAGGTAGAAGGATAGAAAAGGTCACATATGATCCTCCCCTGAGATAATGCTAAATGACCCAATAATAAGATGAGGACCAAAGTTTCCAAGAATAAGCAGGGTATACCTGAGAATATATATGAAGATGAAAATGAACCATCGGAGGGTCCCCCCTTCTGATCTATTTTCTACTAATTTTATTTTTTCCACCTAAGCGGTTATTCTAGCTTTTTTTGTTTTTTTTTTTGTTGTTTTGGCCTTTGAGCCATGCTACTATATTGTATAACACTTTTATGGTTCTTCAAACCTTGTAAAACTAGGTTGTTTACCTGATGAAATAAAAAATAATAATACCATATTATTATATAATAAATTATATTATAATATACTTTGTTATAATATTAGTATTATATAGTATATATCTATATACTATATAATACTAATAATAAATAACATGTAATTATATAGTATAATATAACATACTATTTAATTATAATATTTAATATAATATAGTATTATAGTATATATAATCATATATATACCATGCTCCAATTTTAAAAATGTTGCACTTTACATTAGGCTATCATCAGGGTGTATTCAAATTTTGAAAATGTCATAGTTTGAATTGTTGGAATGGGACACAATTGAGGATCTAACATGAGCAAGGAATATGTAATTTTTATATAATTGAAAGATTAAAATATAAGCGTTAACATCATTAGACATAAAATATTTAGGAAGGTATATTATATAGGTGAAAGATAAACATGTACTCACTTTATCATGAATGTGGGATTATCTTTCACAATGACCTAAAGATACTTAAGGAAGATAAACAAACATGTGTATGTAAAAACCATTAAATGGAATAAAAACCTACACTAATACCCCACCTTAAGTATAGTTTATGTGGGTAGTAGAATTAGGTCCTAGCAAAAAGGCCTAATTAGTTGCCCAAGTACAATAAATACCCCCTAGAGGAGGATGTTAGAGTTGCCTAAACCCAAAAAAGAGCCCTAAATGAAGATACTTTCTCGTAGTGAAGGGTTTGGTGAATATATCAATAATTTGCTCCATTTTTTAGATGTAGTAGAGATCAATAACTTTATCATGGATGAGATCCCAAATGAAATGCATGTTAATCTCGATATGATTTGTTTGTTGATGGAGGATTAGATTCTTATAATTTTGGATTATTCCTTGGTTGTCATAAAAGATGATTATTGGTCATTAAAATTGGATGCTAAATGTAGTGAGAATCCCATAAATCTAAATATCCTAAATGGTAGCATTAACATCTCCTTTGTATTATACCTCTATATAAGATAAAGTAATAATATTGTAATTCTCACTTGACCAATTAATCAGATCTAAATTGAGGGACAAATTATAGCCTGAATTAGATTTTAGATCTTGAATATTTCTATCCCAATCTAAATCTGTATAACTAATCAAGTCAATGTTGATACCTGCTTCTTAGTGAATATTAAAACTACGAGTACCTTGAATTTAGTGGATAATCCATTTAGCTACTTTCTAGTACAACTCATGTGGTTCTTTTAGAAATCTAGAGACCTTGCCCACTACATATGGAAGATCAGGTCTAGTGTATATAAGGTAGATGAGACTACCAACAAATTGTCGATATGAGGTAGCATCAACTAAAGGATATGTAAAATCAACATCAAACTTCACACTAGATAGAAAGGGATTTAGAGCTGGATTATAATCAACCATGTTAAACCATGAAAGTAAATCAAAAGCATAATTATATTGTGCAATAATGACCCCAAAGTTAGATTAAGAAATTTTAATCCCAAAGTAGTGAAATAAGCCCAAGTCAATCATTGAGAACCTATCTGAAAAATCAATTTTCACTAATGTGATGGTGGATGAATAAATCCCTATGATTAATAGGTCATCCACATAGAGAAATAGAATCAACATTGAATCATCTTGTCATAAAATGTAGACATTTAGATTAGAATGGAATTTGATGAACCCATGTAAAAGAAGAAATGATTCCATCTTGGCATACTAAGCTTGAGGAGATTGTTTGAGACCATAGATAGATTTTCAAAGTTTACAAAGGAAGAATCTTCCACAAATCCTTGTGGTTACTCTATGTATATTTCCTCTTTGAGGTCACTATGAAGAAAGGCACTCTTAACATCCATTTGATGAACATCCCAATGATGTGCTATGGTAATAGTGAGAGTGAGTCAGATTGAGTTCATTTTGGAAACTAGGGTAAATGTATTAGTATAGTCAATGTTAGGTACCTAAGAAAAACCATTCGCTACCAAACATGATTTGAACTTGTCTATGAACCCATCTACTACAAATTTTATTCAATAGATCCACCTACATTTTATAAGTTATTTTCCCTTATGAAGTGGGGCTAGATATCAAGTGTTATTCCTCTATAAGGAACCATATTCCTCTTCCATAGTAGTATTCCACTTAAGAGTTCCTAATAACTTAAAAAATGATTATAGATCAAAAGCAAACATAATGAAAGCATATGGGGCATCTTGGAATTATAAATGAGTTTTCCTATTATCTAATGGATCTCCAACCTATTGGCCAACACTTTTTAGTGTTTGTCTATCCCAAAGATGACCAATTCTTAGAGAGTTAGGAGGATATTCCTCATCATATAAAGATATTCTAGGAGAATGAGGAGGGGAATCCTTATCACTACTCTCATCATCAAATTGGAATAAGAATCAAAATCATCAGGAAGTTGATTAAGTTGATTTGAATTGTTAGAATTGTCATCAAATCCCATTGTGTCTAAGGAAGGGGAAGACGTGTTGAGCATGGAGTCTAAAGGATCCTCTAAAAAATGACTAGTGCTCTTAATGAATAACTCATGAGTGGTGTGATGGAGAATCTTGTATCCTTTAACATACTTAGGATATCTAATAAAGATATAAAGATGACTTTGAGGTTCTATTGCCTTATATTTATTCTTGAGAATGTGAGCCATAATAAGATATATAAACTCTTAGAAGTGCTTCACTATGGGTTTGTGACCACTCTATGCTTTAAAAGGAGTGACTCCCTTAAATTATTTATGAGGAACATGGTTCTAGATATAATAATCATAATTTATGGCCTTAGCCTAATAATGAGGTGTAAGAGACTTGGAGTGTAGCATAAAATTGTCCATTTACTTTAATGACATGTTCTTATGCTCTGAAACACCATTTTTTTAGGACTATATAGAACTGTATACTATAGTTCAATCCCCTTTGATGTACAAAATTTCTCAAAATGGTTACTAACATACCACCATTATCAATGCATAAAATCTTGATGGATTTAACTGATTATTTATATACAAGAACTTTAAAGTACTAAAAATGATCAAACAACTCATATTTCTACTTAAGAAAGTACACCCAAGTATACCTCAAATAGTCATCAATGAAAGTAAGCATGTATTTTGTCTTATTAAATGAAGTCTTTGTAAATGGTCCATTAATGTAATTTTTGACAATATTCAATATCTATTCATCTATATATGATTTTCCCTTATCATCTTCTCCTCAATATTCTTACCAAGTATACAACCCTAAAAAACTCCATCAAAAAACTTGACTTGTGACAACCCTAAACTATGTCATGATGACTAAGTTGCTCCAAGTAATAATAGTTAATATGGATGAATCACTCATGCCATAACTTACTCACCCAATTTGAATGAATGATAAGTAAAATAAAGGGTTGATCATGTGAAAAATGTGAGAAAATATACAATCGTTAATGGTGATCTAGTTTCCCAAGTGAAATATTGGATTCATTATTTGCTTCCCTGATAACCATTGAATTGGGTGTGAACTCAACTCTCTTTCCCAAAATGATGTGAGTGATCTTATAAATAGATAAGATATTTTTGGGTAGCAAGGGAACACATATAAAATCATGAAATGTACCATCATTCACTTAAAATGATCCACTCCCACCAACTTCTATGAAAGCATCATCGCCCAATAAAATGGAAGGATATAATAAGGCTCCAAGAATGAGAACATGTCCTATGATGGATCCATGTAGTGCAATGCACCAAAATCAATAATCCATGTGGAAGTTTGGGATGTAACTGTAACAATTAATTTTCCCTTATCTTTTCCCTTATTAATGTCTTTTTCCTTAATACTCCTATGCATATGAACTCTAATTAAAAGAATCAGGAACACTAATATTATGATTCTCAAGAATCATTAACAATTAGTCAATCTACTTCTTCATGTATTTAAATTCATCATGTCTAGGTTTCTTACAATAGTCGCATGTGATTCACTCTTTCTTGGATTTACATTTTGAAGAGGATGAATCTTTTGATGCTTTTGACTTAGAATCATATTTATGACCCTTTCTTTGGTCTAGGTCCTTCTTGTTCTATTTCTTCTCCTTCCTAATAGAATCCTTCTATTTGTCATGACTCGCAATTAAGGCATGCAATTTGGATGACTTAAGTATACCCATTTGAATAATATTGTCTTGATTTTGAGTCACATCAACAACAAAATCATCCAAGGATGTAATGGTCCATGTAGCTCTAATGACACACTAGGTTATGTGGAAGGTAGAAATAAAGATAGAATAGTCAGAACCCAATTTGGAAAGGATGAAAAGAATCAATTTATAATCCTTTTTATAAATGTCACACAATTTAAAATGTAACTTGAGTGATTTAAATCTGGTGAATAAGTATTGAATCATATATAAGTCACCTAGGTTTAAACTGATGAGAACATTCTCTAACTCATAACCCCTCATGATGTCTTTCTTTCCAAAGAGTTTTTATAATAAGGTCCACACTTGATTTAGAGTTATTATAGATTTGATATGAAAGAGTAAGTCTAGAAATATAGATAAGCACAATAGACCATAAGCTTCATCACTTTAGTTGTACTACTTCATATTCTCTACCCTAGGTGTTGGGTCTGTTTCTATAGCCATCATATTTTGATGCAATCCTTTGATCCTCAATAGGATTTGCACTTTGAATTTCCACTCATGATGGTTGAATGGTGTAATAATATAAATTGAAATTATATCCATGCTGTAAAAAGGAAGTACATGTTAAATTGCATGTACTATAGACTAGGATTATGACACCCCTAAATCATTAGAGGTTCAAATTTACAAGGAATGATAATAGCACAAATACATATAAATAAAAAAAGCACATATTTTTAAAAAGATGATACCTAAAAATGAGAAGCAAGATAAAATTTATGTGTGATTGAATTTATAAATGGAAAATTCAATCTCCACTTTGTAAAATTTGAAAAAATTCGAGTGTGTAAAAGTGTGAATTAGGTGCTAGAGTTAAGCCCCCACTTGTATGAATATAAATTTCATCCCCCTTTATATGATCAAACCATATGATTAGGGGGATAATGGGTAGGATGAGGGTGCCCCCCTTTGATGATGTCACTTTACACTATGATGTGACTGGGAGAGTGATGTCACTTTCAAAATGATCCCTTTTTGCCAATGAATAGTGTCAAGTTACTAGATTAAATTTGACATTCCCATGGTTGTCATTAGACTTTGGAGGACTCTATGAAATTTTTAGGGTTTTAGAATTATCCCACATTCAGTAAGTTTGATGTCAAGGTTGCATAAACTTATTGCACCAGGGTTGATGGTTGCACATGCACCCCAAAGTCCTAATGCAAGGATGTTCAAAGGTTGCCATAGTGGGGAAATGCATTAGGATTGCAACCCTTCCTTACAAGTGTCAGGGTTTATAACTAATCATATAGTCTATAATCCTAATGTGAGAGATTTTTATTTATCTTACATTCTAAAATCCCAATGTCAAGAAAGTTGACTATGCCCACTGTCAAAAGTCCCAATGTTAGGGATAGTGATTGCTCCCATAATCAAAAGTCCTGATGTTAAGATTTTTATTTAGTAATACAACTTGCTTAAGCATCCATCAGGGTTTTAGGTGTCAAAGTTAGGAGGCATCCTTTCAAGTTCTAGATATGTCAATGGTCCTGTAGTTCTGATAATGCTAGATCTAGTTTCCCATAATGTACATAGGTATGAAAACCTTGATTTTATCAAAAACACCAGATCTAGTATGCCTCTTAAAAATTGATCAAAGACCCACTAGATATATCCAAAAAACTATAAAAAACTAGAAAATGTTTTCCTTTAAAGACTATATATTGTACATATTTAGGTAAAATTACCAAAAAAACCTAAAACCCTAAGAAAAGGGCAAAAACTGAGTGTCACAAAACTATGTCATGTTTACAACCAATCCTAAGGTTTTGACACCTTATGAATCTAATGGAATAATTTTTTTTGCATGAAAACCCACCAAATTATATGTGACCATAAAAATATGCCTTCTCCCTTGTTCTTTTTTTGAATCTGAATCTGTTGAGGATCCCAAAAGAAGAGCACAACCTAAGAGATGGGGAATCTATAATATGTCAGGTCAATTAATGGAAGATATATAACATGCATCTTGAAACTTAAGATTTATTAATAGTAATGATGGAATTCACCAATCATAAAATCTCTAATACCATGTCAAAGTGGGACACAATTGAGGATCCATAAGGTAGAGCCAAATGCACGAAGAAATTACCTATCTGTAGTAGCAAAATCAAACATGAGCCAGGAAGATGTAATTTCTCAACAATCAAAAGATTATAGTATTAACATTAATAGATCATTAGTTATAAAAGTTTTAGGAAGGTACATTAAATAGGTGAAATATAAACATGTCCTCAATTCCTCATGAAAGTGGGATTATTTTTCATAATGACCTAAAAGACACCTAAGCAAGCTAAATAAATATGTATAGGGAAAAACCATTAAATGGAATAAAAACCTACACTAACATGAATTAGGAAATCATCATGGTATATTCAAAATTTAAAAATTTGGTACTTTGAATTATCAAGTTGATAGGATATATTTAAAACTTGAAATGTTGTGCTTTAAATTACATTGTTAGTAGGCTATATTCAAAATTTGAAAATGTCATGTTTGAAGTAGGTAATCAGTGGGGGGTATTCAAAATTTGTCAATGATAATTTTTAAATTGGGTGGGTGGTAGGGTATATTCAAATTTTGAAAATCTTTTGCTTTGAATTAGGTGAACATTGCTAATGGTTAGGCACCATATAATTGTTTTAGTATTGACTCATTTAGATTTTATTTTTTCATCTATTTTGGCAAAAAAATTTAAAGGCCAGTTGAAGCATTTGTATTTATTATTACATGATTCTTAATTGGTTTAAACAATATTAGACAACATTTTTAGAGAAGAATAAGAAGTATATTAGAGGTAAGTCACTATAAAAAAATATCAAATCTTGTTTTAGGATAAAATTAAATGCTATCATTTTCAAGAAAGAAGAAATATCACAAGATTCATAAGAAATAATAAATATTGAGTTTGAAGACCAAATTTAAAAGAATATATCTATATCTAGGTCACACGCACACGCGCCCACACACACACACACACACTCAATATTTCTTACTTTCATTACAAAAAGTGATAACAAAAACATTGGTTTATTTATTTAATAAGAATTAACTGTTTAGAGGACTCATTATTTATATATATTTATATTTATATATATATATATATATATATATATATATATATATATATATATATATATATGTTTATTTTTTTGGCAAAGAAATAACATGTAGGATAAATACTAGTTTTTTTTCTAATAGATATGTTTCAAAAGTCACTTTTTTGGTACTTTATTTATTTCAATATTTGCTTTTGAATCCTATATTTGTTATTTATGTAATATAGTTTTGTGGAGAAAAAATTCTCATAATTTGATTTATTTTTGTACTTATACTTTTTTCCATCTTAGAGCATTAAAAATATAAAATTTAAAAACTTTTATTTTAAATATTATAGGGGGAAAACAAACTTTTAGCCCTTAGTTTTTTCTGAATCAATGTAATTTAAAATTGTGTGTGTTATGTCATTTTTTTTTTAAATACTAAAAAACATTCTTTATTTATTTTATGTTATAGTTTTAAATTAGAAAACTTCATTACTCAGTTATTATAATGTCCCTCTTTAATATTATTATTTAATATATAATTATTGAAAGTTTTTAAATGTAATAGTAAGCATCTAAAGTATATATATTATAGTTAATTTAGCCTTTTGATATTATTACTTTATATTCATTGCTTTAATTTTAGAGGTTGTGTTATATTATAGTCCTTTAAAAGAAGATAAATTTTAGTTTGATAATCATTAAATTTTTTTGACCCAATAATATCTAATCCATATTATACCAATCTAAGAATGGTATTGTACTTATATAAGAATGCTTTTTTTTATTTGTATGATTATTTTATTTATCTATATTTATATCTATTATATGTGGCAATGTGTGTTCACCCATTCTAAAAAACATGGTGAAAACACGTCATACTTGAGAACAAGTAGCTACCCATTCTTTTGGTCCCTTCACTTGAAAACATTATAATATTTTTTATGACATTTAAAAAATAATAATGTTCCATGTGCTACTAAAAAACATCAAATATTAACATACTCAAGAACATATGGCCTCTAATTCTCAAAAAGATGGAGAGAAATAAAATTACACTTGAGAACGAACATCCACCCATTCTAAAAAACATGGATAAATTTAAATTCTTATTTAATAAATAGAAATCTATTTTTGAGGCTATTTTTTTAGGTTAAAAAAATGGTGGCCACCCATTCTAAATAAGTTGTATTTTTTTTTATATATAATTTGGGCTACCCATTCTCATGGTCTACCATTATCTATTCACATCATATTTAACCCAGGCCCATCTATTGGGTTGCTTACCTATCCAAAATGCTTTCATTTGTGCATTGCGGATTAAGAATACATGTAGTTATTGGTTTTGATATAAAATTATTCTTTTGCTAACTATTTGAGATTGAATGGCCACCCATTATTCATATCTCTTTTTCTAAAGAGAAATCATCAAATATACACCCTTGCAAATTTGTAAAGGTAATCAATGACCACCTTCACATATTACAAAGTAAAAGTTCACATTTATTCTTTATTTTACTTTTGATCTACCACTTTCGGATATTCTAAAGTCAAATATCATATTTATGCTTTATATCACTTGTGATTTATCTATTGAGTGAACTTGGCCATCGTGGTAATTAAGATTCATAACTTAATGCATCTGTGGAGGCATGTTTTCATTACAAATAATAAAGTTATGTTTTGAGAATTGTGTGACCCCATGGGTTTATTATCATCCTTGAGAATTTGCATCTATCTATTAATCATCGACATGGATATAAATACAATCTCACTTAAAAACATGAGGCTTCCCATTTTAAAAAAATAGGATAAATTGAAATTCTAATTTAATAAATGGAAAACTATCTTTGAGACTATTATTTTGGGTAATAAAACAGTAGCTACCCATTCAAAATAAGTTAAGAAAAACATTTTTTTAGAATGTGTTTCTTCCTATTCTCATAGTCATCCATTATCTCTCCATGTTATATTCACCCAATCCCATTTGTTGGGTTGCCTACATATACACAATGTTGTCATTTGTGCATTAGAAACTAGGGCTACATGCAGTTCTTGGTTTCAATCTTAAATTATTATTTCATAAATTATTTTAGAATGGGTGGTCACGTATTATTATTCTATTTTTTATTTTAGATAATTCATATTATATACACCCTTGAAAAACTTTAAAGTTAATCCTCCACCATCTTTACATTATTTGAAGTTAAAGTTCATATTTATGTATTATGTCACTTATGATCTATCTATCAAGCAAACATATCCACAATTATAATTGGGATTCATAGTTCAACATTTTTTTGGAGTATTTTTTTTGTTTCAAATAATAAAAATATATTTTTATAACTTTATGACCCTATGGATAAGCTATCATACTTAATAATTGGTGTCCACCCATTCTCAAAAACATGAACGTAAATAGAATGACAGTTGAGAACGGGTAGCCACCCATTCTAAAAAACATGGGATAAATTAAAATTTTAATTTAATAAATGGAAATATATATTTGAGACTAATTTTTTAGGCAAACAAAGATTAGCTATCATTTCAAATAAGTTAAAAAAAATAGTTTTTTTAGATTGTTCAACCATATGTTCTCATGGTCCACCATTATCTATCCAAATTATATTAAATTGAAGGCCACTTATTATTAATTCATATTGAATACAATAGTAGTGTGATGAAGTAGGTTTGACACATTAATGGACATAATTGAGAATAAGTGGTTTCCCATTGCCAATCACATGGTGAAAATTTTTATCATGCATAGTGATAGCTAATTATGATTTAAAATAGCATGTGTCTATAAATTGGATAGGTCACAATAAGTTATCAAAAGTAAACATGTTCATTTTTTAAAACATTTAAAATAAAATCTTAGGAAAATTCATTTATTTCTTTTACATTTCACTTAACCAATTTTATGTTGACCATTGTTAAGAGAGATTTAATTTGCATAAAGGTACAATCCCATTTGAAAATTTTAACATTGCCATATATTGTTAGTTACTAAACTTTGAAGCTTCATGAATGATTTTAAACAATCTTTCTTCATCATGATGAATCTACCTTAAAGTCTTGACATCACAACCCAATCTAATTATGCATATATTCTAGTTTAGATATAGGTATTGATGCTAACTTGACCCTAATTAAATGATGATATAGAAATAATTTTCCTCATTTTTATTTAAAAATGTATTCCTTGATCTATTAAATAGTGTACAAGATCATTATAAAGATGGATAGTTTTTTAGAAATCTTACTTTATTATTGTGAAATAATTTAATCTAGTAACTTGTGACCTATTCATCAAGATGTGTTATTTTTGTCTTCTATCCTATTTTAGTAGTAGGTGAAGATGTAAAGTGGGCCATGGTTACTTTTACAATATCCACCATTCATGTGGCCCTTTTAAGTGGAGGAAATTTGAGGTTGTTGATTTTTATATTAATTCATCCATTTTAGTTGAATAATATCCCATTTTCCCATGTCTATCATCTTTCCTTCAAATAAAAATTAGGGAGAAGAGAAACAAAAGATCAAATCATTTTTCTTTCACATTTCCAATTGGTGTTGAGGGCATCCTTAGGAACTTTTGCATGGAAATTAAAGTGGATTATAGTTATGACTTATTAATTATGATATTTCCATTTTCACCATTGGACCTTCAAAATTAAAAAGTTAATGTTGTTGAAGGGCTTGTCTTCTCTTCTTATACTTACATGAGTTTCAGTTACTCGAGACTTGATACAATTAATTGAACACAATCACATGTCAATATTTATTTATTCTAATATTCATTCCATGAAATAAAACATACATTTTTATTTTTTATTTATTTTGTATCTATATGAATTATTTATTAGTTATGTCTCATAATTTTATTTTGTATTTGATATTTTCACAATAATTCCACATAGCTTACACTTTATATATGAATTTGATGTTTTATTTTGATCACTAAATTTATTAAAGTGATAGGCTACATATGTTTGGTAATATTATCTTTATTAAATATAAATTAATATCCCTTTGATAAGTGAACCCAACTACAATATAGAATGGGTTTAATTTTAGAGTGCATTTATGGAGTATTCTTTAGCCACATTGAAACTAAGTCACTTTGTGACTTCTATGATCTTGTGACTGCATTATAATACCACATGTCTTCATTTTGATGGAAATAGATTGAATTAATTTTTGACTATTGTGACCCCTTTCTCTCAATATTCTTTTTTTCCTATCCCCATATATTGGGTTGTTTTTATATCCATAATGCTTTGGTTTGTGCATTAGGAATAAGGGTTGCATGCACTTATAAATCTTGATTTCTAATTATTATTTTTACAACTATTTGAGAACAAGAATCCACCCATTATTTTTGTATAACACCATGACAACATTCAAGTTGAGGGACTTAAATATATCCATGACATCAAGCTACCAAGTATATTTTTAAATGAAAACTATATTTAGTAGATTGATGTCATGCATATTGTAGAGTAAAAAACTCTACATTTTTCATTTTCTAATTTTCAGTTGTGCGCTCCAAGTTTTGTCCCTACACATTTCGGTTTCGAGATAGTAAAGTTTTTGACACAGAGCACGGGCACAAGTTTTTTCTGCCTAAATTTTGTCTAAGTATCAAAGTCACGTAGAAGCTACCAAGTGTCAGCAGCCGAGATACATTTTATAATCTCTGTAAGTTGCTCAAAATGTACCACGTGTCTCATGGTAACTCAGTAGAGCGTGACAAGTGTTGGCCTTTGAGTTTCAAATTTATTTTGGGTTTCAAAAGCTTCTTTCAATAATATTTTCTCAGGATCAAGCAGAAGCTGCCACATGTCAACATCTAAAATATCTTCACTTTATTTCATTGATAAGTAAAGACTGTGGTGGGACCCAAGTTTTATTTCTAAAGTCAGTAGAAGCCACCAAGTTTCACCATCTGTATGAATCTAAAATGAGTCCCAAATGTTTCTACAGTCTAACTAAAGGTCGACAGAAGCTGCCATGTGTCCCTAGCTGAAGAAAATGGAAGCCACCACGTGTCATTTGTTAAAGATATGCAAAAAGTGACACCTGTCCCTATTACCCTTTTAAAGTTGCTCAGGCGAGAAGTGTTGTGGGTCAAAAAATGAACACTCTTGAGCAAAGACATATAAAGAGTATAAGTTACACGAAAAGTGCCATGTGTCTTTGGTAAGTGCCTCAGAAGCTGCCAAGTGTCATTTTCTGATGCCTTTTGAATAATGAGAAAGTTTTCAAGTAGAATAAGTGAAACACGCCAAGTGTCTTCACCTATTTCATAGTGGGAAGCATCATGTGTATATATTTCATCCAATGAACTATAGGGAGATAGAATGTTTCGGATCCAAGAAATATCTTTGTTAGACACTTCCAGTTCAGTTAGAATTCAGTTAGACTATTGGATTGGGAACATACGGGTAATCTAGAGCTAGTTTGATGCTATAAATATGGGTGCAGAGGTTGCCAAAAAGATCATCATGAGAAGATAGAGAGTTTTTTTTTGTGAGAGATTTTTATCAAGAGATTTTAGACTTTCTTGTTGTAGCTAGTGATGTCATTTGCCTTTGTTCTATTTTCTTGAGTTAGAAAGTTTGTGTAACTTTGCATGTTTCTGTGCCTTTTCTGAACTAGAAAATAAATAAGAAGACTGAGTTATGTGCCTTTGTTGATATTTTCTATGTTATTGCAAAATTGTCTAAACTGTGAGCCTTTGATCCTATCTATTTTTATCTTTTACATTGATCATGCCTTGTCTACTCTTTAATGTAATTAAATTTTAAAGATAGCTTCATTGTGCTTAGAATTAAGGGTCGAATTAAATTTAGGCACATCACCATAGTTAGATTTTATTTCATTGCATTTGTGTTTTTGTTTAATTCCTATCCCTTTCCTCATTATACACTTGAGATAAAGAAGAGCTAGCTTCTTTAAAATCTAGAGGTTATTTCAGGTTGCAAGTCCCAAATTCTTGAAACTTCCCATTGTCGGTGTTAGAAACAACACAATTTTAATCATCAGAAATTTTTGGCATGCCCAGTAGGATAACAATATCTTGAAGTTTCTTTCAAGACCATATGAACCAGAGAGTTACAAGGAGTCAGAGATGTGGACCAGTAATAAGATCTCAATCTACTATAAATCTAGGTATTCTTTTTCCACCATTGGTAACTAGTCCAAGAAGAAGGGTCAATCAGTTTATACCAATACCAAGAGTAAATATGGGAGTTCCTATACCTCTAAGAAATTATGTAAGTTAGAACACCGGCAGTCTTTTGATCCTCCCAATACCACTAGCCACTTGGGATCCTATTCCAGTAAAATGCCCTAAAAGCCCTACCCAAATTCAGTGGGCAAGATTTCAAAACACCTAAAGAACATCTGTAGGATGTGTCTGATGTCTGTGCTATACAAGTGGTCACACAGTAGAATGTGGCTATAAGATTGTTAGCTGCTTCTTTTAAAGGAAAAACTTTGGAATGGTACCGATCCTTGACTCCAAATACAATATCTACATGGGATCAAATTGGAGATCTTTTCTTTGAAAGGTTTGAAGAAAAGGGTGATAAGACTTCTTTGTTACAACAATTGATTACTATTAAAAGGGCACCACAATAAGTAATGACTGACTTCAATTCAAGATTTCAAAAGACTTGGGAAAGGATTCCTACTATATTAAGACCATTACTAGGTATGGCTATAGTATTTTATCTTAAAGCTTTAAATTTAGACATATCAGTAATGATTCAGTCACTTGGAGGTCAAACTCTGCCAGAAGCTTATGAGTATGCAGTCAGAGCTAAAAATAATTTAATAGATGCTGGAAAGTTGCCCCCAAGGCCTCCCATACCCATGTTTCTAGAAATTACCTTACCTTTACCTCAAGAAACCCATAATCCTATAGCTCCACCTGTGTCTATGTACACATATCCTCAACAATCTGCTAAAGAACTTGTCCTTGCCCAGTCATCTAAGATGGATGATATCAAGAACATCTTAAGGAAATTTTCAAATGAGTTAATTAACATAAAAAGATAGCATATTCCTTATCCTAAACCCCAATATCAAGGCTACCAAGGAAATAGATTTCCACCATAGCTAAACTAGTATCATGGTCATCAAAGACAAAATAACCTTTAGCCAGCAAACCAATTAGTTGCAGTCCCTACACCCTCACAAACTGTTCCCCCCAATCCAAATAAAGAGATTGTTCAAGGGCATAATAATTATGCAAATGGCACCAATTCCTGGTGTTTTCCTTGTAATAATGCTCATACACCTAGAGATTGTCCCATGGGTAATCTACAACAAAAGGTTGTAGAGCAAAGAAGAATAGATGGACAATTTGCAAGTACTTCTAACACTCAAGCCTATTAGTCCCCTGGTATGCAAAATTTAGTCCCGATGGCTCAAATGCAAGGGATGTCCTTACACCAACAAGAAGAAATAGCCCTTGAACATGCTTTGTTTTCATGGGTTGAAGATGAAGAGTTAGTATTCTTGAATGAAGCTTCTACTTCTAAGAAACCAGTGATGCAATCAAACTACTATACCAGATCAAAGAGAAGGATGATGGAACAGCTTGAAGTCACAAATAATGAAGTTATGGGGCCTCCTCCATTTCAAAGTCATCAAAACATAGCTACTAGGCAAGAAGTGCATCAGCCAGTGTAGAATCAAGTAGTTCTTGGACAAGTTCAAGAAAAAGCAAGGTACCTTTATTTTCCAAGAACCCAAACATTAAGACCAATGAATGCGGTGGATCAGCTAAAGAGAACCCTAGCACATGTGTCAATGTGGGACATATTAGCTATTCCTAAGCAAAATACATTGTTACAAGAAGCTCTATAAGGTCAAGCAGTGCCTAAACATACTAGCACCAAAGAAAGATATGTTGATAAAGAAAAGCTCAAAGACACAGTTCATCTGTAGACAACATCCCTTTTGAACAATGCAGTAAAGGTAAGTAAATCCAAACTAGAGCCCTTCTATTTGACTCTGATAGTTGGAAAGAAACTATTGCATAATGTGATGATAGACTCAGGAGTGAGTAATACAGTAATGCCTAAGCATATAACATATGCTTTAAAAATAAAGTATGAGCCACTTACTAGAGGAGTCATGCAGTTGGATGGAAAATCAATGCAAACAATAGGGAGAATTAAACAACTCCCATTACAATTATATACTTGCCCCAATATAATTGTCAATCAAGATGTAGTAGTCATAGATATACCCCCTATATTTGGCCTATGTTTATCCAGGGATTTCATAGCCAAAATAGGAGGATATATGTCACTTGATTGGTCTCACCTCATCCTAAAAACCAAATATGGTTCAAAGATGAAAATACTATCTTAGCCATTATCTAAGGATCACATCACCAATGAACTAATCTCAAAATTAGAGGTAGCTCATGCTATGCTAAATAAGGAAGAAAAGGTCTTTGTTGAAGAGTTCGGTGACTGGACTGAACATGACCAAGAAGAGGAAAATAACCATTTGTTAGCTATGATGCTTAGGATCCATATGGAAATTATGACTCTACTAGTCTGGGCACTTATGTAATTTTTTATGAAGACCATGAAATCCCAAATGTTTTAAGGGAAGAAACACCAACTACTCAAGAATTTGAAAAAGATTAAAAAATTTGGACCTTAAATTTTGATGGTGCTAGAAGTAAAAGTGGTGCTGGAGCAAAAATTTGTCTTGTTGCTCCAAATGGGGAGAAATTTTTGAGAGCTATCCATTTCCAATTTGCTTGTACTAATAATGATGCTGAATATGAATCCTTAGTACATGGGCTCATATTAGCCAAGAAAAAGGAAGTAAAGAATCTGATAGTAAAAGGAGATTCAAAATTAGTGGTGAAGCAAATTAGGGAAAAGGAAATAGCCAAAAATGTAAGGATGAGATCCTATAGACACAAAATTTGGAACTTAATAGAAGATTTTGAGGCTTTCAATATTGAAGTAGTTCCTAGAACCCAAAATTCTAAAGCTGATAGGATGACACAGATTGGCTCACAGTTTGATCCAACAACTAGCCTATTAGTCAACAATGAGTCAGTAAAAGCTATAGTAAGGCCAACTATCCCAAATAATGATGAGAATTGGCAAGTATTTGAAAATGGTTCTCAGGTACTCTCATTCTTGTAATAATCAAGGGAATTTGCTGATCAATTGCAACCAAAAATTAAAGAGGCATATGGAGACCAAGTTATACAATTAAAGAATATTAAGCTTCCCAAAGGCTTGATCACTTTAGAAAACCTATTTGATCCAAAATATGTAGGCCTAGAGAAGAAAAGGTTCCAAGTAAATAAAGCAGATTATTTTGAAATAGAGGTGAGTGAAGGGAAAAAATTAAAAATTGGAAATTTTACAACTCAAGAGGAAAGGGAAAGACTAATTGACTTATGAAAAAGATATGACAGAGTCATAGCCTAGAGCTATGAAGACCTTCATGGATATAATAGAGACATCATTCAGCACACAATAGAACTGACTGAAGGATCTAAGCCAGTCAGACAAAAGTAGAGGCCAGTAAATCCAAGGATTGAATCTCTAATGGTGGATGAGTTGTAGAAACTTTTAGATTCTAAAATAATTTTTCCAATCAAACACTCAACTTGGGTATCAAATCTAGTACCAGTCAGGAAAAAGAAGGGTGACATAAGACTCTGTGTAGATTTCAGAGACCTGAATAGAGCATCTCTAAAATTTCACTATCCCTTGCCCTCTATGGAACAAATTCTACATACTGTGGCTAGATCAGAGAGATTTTCCTTGCTAGATGGTTTTTTTGGATATAATCAGATTTGGTTGGCTGATGAAGACCAATACAAGACTAATTTTACTACCAAGTGGGGAACATTTGCATATGCTAAGATGCCATTTGGCCTGTCAAATGTAGGAGCCACTTTTTAAAGAGCTATGGATGTAGCATTTGGGGAACTTATAAATAAAATCATCTTGATTTATCTTGATGATCTTACTATTTTTTCCAAGAATGTTGTTGATCATTTTGATCATTTAGAATCTATTTTTAATAAATGTTAATAATTTGGAATATCCCTGAATCTTAAGAAATGTATCTTTGTTGTACCTCAAGGCAAATTATTAAGACATATAGTATCTAAAGGAGTTTCTATAGATTCAAAGAGAGTTGTAGCCATAATGAACTTGCCCTTACTAGTAAATAAGAAAGTAAGCCAATCTTTTTTGGGGAAGATTAATTTTTTTAGTCGGTTCATATCTGACTTTGTAGGCTTAGTAAGACCAGTGACACTCTTATTGAAAAAAGACCTGGTTTTCAAGTGGACTACAAAGGGAAGGCAAGCCTTTGAAGAGGTCAAGAAAGCAATTTCAACGGCCCCAATACTTAGAAACGAAGACTTTTCTAAGCCTTTTGTAATGTATGTCTATGGAGGAGAGCTCAGAATTGCTATTTTTCTAACACAGAAAGACGATAGACAGGAGGGAGAGCATCCAATAGCCTTTTTCTCAAGGACTCTTAGGGAATACAAAACTAGATACAACTTTGTGGAGAAACAAGCATATGCTATGGTAAAAGCCCTCAAGAAATCTAGGCATATAGTATCAGGAAGTAAGATTCTGATACTTGTGGCTCACCCAACTATTAGAGAATACATTATGGAGGGTGAAATTACTAAAAAAAGAGAAAACTAGATAACAACGATCCTTGAATATGATGTAGAGGTCAAACCCACTAAGTTAGTCAGAGGTAGGGGGTTGTGCCAATACATGACTCAAGAGCTTGAAAAGATGATACCTAAATAAATAGATTTAGAAATGGAAAAGAAAACTGTATTGAGGATACAAGAGGTTGATCAGAACTCCTGGGTCACAAATAGGATTCATTTTATGAAATATGGGATCTACCCAAGAGAATTCCCTCAAAACAAGAGGAGATACTATAGGATGTAAGGGGTCGATTTTGTTTTAATTGAACAAGTTCTTTTTAGAAGAAATTATGATGGAAAACTTTTAAGATGCGTAGAGAAAGATGAGGCTAAGAAAATATTGCATGAAATGCATCATGAAGTCTCAGGTGGACATTTTTCTATAAAGACCATAGCTATAAAGATAAGTGAGGCAGGTTATTTCTGGCCTACTTTATTTACAGACTATTATCAACTGGTCAATATTATGTGGGGATGAGAAGGAATGCAATAATGCCTCTTAGTCCTATAATTGTTGATGAACCTTTTGCTCAATGAGATCTTGACTTCATTGGAATGATAAATCCAGTGTCTAGTATGGGTCACAAATGGATTCTAACTTCCATAGATTATTTCACTAGATGAACTGAGGTAGTGCCACTTAAAGAAGCAACAGAAAATGTGATCCTAGACTTTCTAGGGAGTATCACTACTTGCTTTGGGGCTCCTCACACCATAATTTCAAATAATGCTAAAGCATTTTTAGGGTCTAAGGTATCTAAATTTGCATTAAAGCATGGAATATATATGAAAACTTCCTCTAATTATTACCCTCAGGGTAATAGTTTGGCAGAATCAACTAACAAGAACTTGATTAGACTCATCAAGAGAATAGGGGCTGATCATCATAAAGAGTGGCATAAAGTGCTTAATATAGCACTGTGGGCTGATAGAATTACACCTAAGTAGGTGAAAAAAATGTTCCCATATGAATTGATCTATGGCAAGGCTACTGTAATACCCCTAAGCTTGGAGATTCATGCTCTCCAACTGTTAAAACAGATTGAAATTGAGGAAAATGGCCCCATGCAGGTCAGACTTTCTAAAATTTTGGAAGTTCAAGAAAAGAGGGATGAAACACATGATTCATTAATAAAGAATTAGAAAATAATTAAAAATTGCTTCGATAAAAGGACTTCAAATCCCCATTTCAAAGTAGGCTCAATTGTTTTGAAATGGGATGCAAGAGCTGCCAAGCTGGGTCAACACACTAAATTTGAAGCATTGTGGACTGGTCCCTATAAAATTCATGCATGTAAATAGAAAAATTTGTTTGAGCTAGAAATAATGGAAGGTGAACCTGAAGAGATTCCTATGAATGGGATCTACTTGAAACATTTCAGTTAAGCTATGTCTCTAATGCATTATAGTTAGATAGTTCCCCTTTCCTTGTTGCTTTGTTTTTCCATTTTTCTTTCCCACTCTCTTTTAAATAAGTGTTCTTTAAACACACAGCCATGGCTCAGAGTCTTTTTCAAAATTTTCTAAACTCTCAACACATTAAATATCTCCCAAATCCTCAAATTCCCCAAGGTACCTTGTGCAGCCACTTTCATGACATGTCTAACTCACTATCCCATGAAGATTTCATAAGATTTGCTAATGATTATCCAATTTAATGCCATTTTCATGACTTGATGGGTCATTAAATACCCCATAAGAAGAGTTAAAGCTTACAAGTGTCTCAAACATTCTTGGATCCACCTTAAAATCCATGTTAAGCTATGTCTCTAATGTATTATAGTTAGATAGTTCCCCTTTCCTTATTGCTTTGTTTTTCCATTTTTCTTTCCCACTCTTTCTTTTAAATAAGTGTTCTTTAAACACACAGCCATGGCTCAGAGTCTTTTTCAAAATTTTATAAACTCTCAACACATTAAATATCTCCCAAATCCTTAAATTCCCCAAGGTACCTTGTGCAGCCACTTTCATGACATGTCTAACTCGCTGTCCCATGAAGATTTCATAAGATTTGCTAATGATTATCCAATTTTAATGCCATTTTCATGAATTGATGGGTCATTAAATACCCCATAAGAAGATTTAAAGCTTACAAGGGTCTCAAACATTCTTGCATCTACCTTAAAATCCCTATTATCTACAAATTTCAATTCATAGCAAAGCCTGCTTAGTGAAAGTGCTTCCTTATTACAAAGCTCCATACATGTACCATAGTTCACTATTTACAAGTATAGATATAGATATGGAGGGAGAAGAGTCTTCACAATAAGAGTCTAGGATTTATGAATCCATTGATAAGTTTCTTACAAGCAAATCATATGCTTCTACAAGCAAATCATATGCTTCTATAAGCAAATCATATGCTTCAGCCCCTGCACAACCTTTAACAACTTATCCACGGACTAGAGTCCCTAAAGTTGGATATGCAAATGACCCAGCAAAGGTGAAAGATTTTGTAGATAGAATCATGGACCCAATTCTTCAAAAGCCTAGCAAAACTCTTAGAGAAGGGGCACATCAAAGGTGTATTTAGAGGGCCAAGGCTGGATAATATGAAACATTCACAATGAGGATATGGACTTCTCAGCTAGCACAATTCATTATCCCAAGTGTACATCCATGCCTTGACTTGGTTGAAATATGCTCTGAATTGTTTCATGTGCCCTTAAATACCATACAATAGGGTCCATTTGTGGCGTATATTACACCAAAGGCTATCAGAGACATGTTGGACCTGTATCATGACAAGATAGCCACGTTTCCCACCATTGAAAAATGAAAAAAATGTGGGAAAATGTCAATACTCAATTGAAGTTTCTAAAATTAGAATTGCAATTAGGCAATGATGATACCATTGTGCTGACACTGCCAATAACAAGAGCACAACTTTCACAAGCTAGTCATGAGGCACTTTCTATGATGGCATTCATTTTCAAAATGAAAGATGATTTAACTATCTATGAAGAACAAATGGCCATCCTCTTTAGATTGAAAATTGTTGACAAGACTCAGGAGTATCGGTTGGATTTCTCTGAGTAGATTGCATATTTAATGGTTGAACAACTCACCCAGTTCAAATCTAAGGGAATTTTTAGGTATTCTTATTATTTGTTTCATCTCATGTTGTATCAAAATTCTAGCATCTTTTCCCAACACATGCATCTAAATATGTATGACCCAAGCTTCGGTCTACATGGGACCATTCCTGTGTCTACATGGACACATATCTTGTCCAAAACTAGTGACCCATACAAATTTTAGGAACTTTTTGTTGCCCCTACTTTTTATCATCTGAGCCTAGAACCAGTTGTAAATAGACTATTTTCAAGTGTCTCAAGCCTTATGACCAATTGCACTATTCCTTGTGATTACTTTTTTAGATCCCATCATACTATTATTAGAGTCCATGGTTTTAGTGGAGAACTAGTGTTGCTACCTAAGATTTTGCCCCTTAGGTTAGCATTATTAGAGGTCACCAGGCAGGTGTCTATGATAGATAATGAATATGACTCTAGGAAGAAAAACAAGAAAATGTATGATGTTCCATGGGTAACAAACAACATGGCCCTAGAGGTCAGAGATGCCGGCTACCTGGCTACTATAGCCCGGCTACCTAAACTAAAATAAATAAATAGTAAACGAAAAAATGAATTCTATATTTATAAAATCATTTTTTATTTTAAATTTATTTATTTATTTTAGTTTAGGTAGCTGGGCTATAGTAGCCAGGTAGCCGGGTGAGGCTACATTAGCCGGGTACTGGCTAGCTGGGGTATCGGATCCATGATAGACAAAAGGTGAAAGGTAGCTGGGTAGTCTGGTGAGGCTATAGTAGCCAGGGTACCAGAGATCATGTTGCTAAGAAAGCTAGCCTTCCTGGGTTTATCTTTAATTAAAGATAAATGGGGATATGACCCCAATAGTTTCATAACTTCATGGGTCAGGAATAATAAGGTTGCTGCTAGAATTGTGCATGAGGGTCGTCCCTTTTGGGAAAATAGAAGAAATCCTAGGGAAGATATTCCTGATTTTTATGTAGAATTGACGAATTTGCCCCTTCAAGAAGATAGGCCATGGAAATTTTTTTATGTTAAGTAAAGGGATTTTGATCCTAAAATCAGAATGACTTTTGGTTTAAGAAGAGCATTAAAGAATAAAGACTGGACCATTGAAAAAATAGAAGCCTATTGGAGATATAGGCAAGAGATTTGTGAGACAACTCACTCTTTTGGAAATGTGGATTCAAATGAGAAATGGGAGGAAATATGGGATGAATGTCATCTATCTCCTATCTCTAGCCCTAATACAAGCAATTTGCAGACACAGGGTGGAGAGCCAGAAGCCAGAGTGGAATCTAGTCAAACATTGCAGACCCCAAGGCAAACCTTAGCTACAGTAGATGTAACTATATGGCCCCAATCTCTTAGTGCCATTAAAAAATAAAAGAGTGTGGTATCTTCACCACCAAAAGCTTCTCTATCAGTGTCAGCACTTGGGGTTCCCATTTTTACACAATCACCACTAGCAGTAGTGGTAAATGTTGAAGAGAAAGAAGCATAACCAAAAGAAGAAACACCAAGGAAACATAAGAGGCTGAGGTTTCAACTTGATTCAGAAGAGAAGGTAGAACCCTCACAACACCAACCATAGATTACCTTGGTTGCTCATCAAGTGTTGTTTCTCCTTCTTCTTCTCAATCTCTCTCTTCTCTTATAGGGGTGACATTTTCATCGAGCCAAATAATATCCCCTGCCACCTCTGCTGTGCCCATTTCTCATTTTTCCCTATCTATCCATACTCAGGCCATATCATTACCTCATTTTCCCCCCTCTATACCAAAGAAATTACCTCCTCAGATTTCCCCTAGCCAACATTTGGCTATTCCATATGGCTTGCCACAAGGTTATCCTTTTGCAGGTTTGCACATTGCCTCTCCTTCTACCTTCCAAACTCAAGCAGATACTACTAAGAAGGCTAGAGAAGCCAAGATGGAGAAAAAGAGGATGAAAGATAATAAATCCTTGGCTACACACATATGAGGTCACAATTTGATCCAATACAGTAGCAACTAATGGTGACCCATTTGTCACCTAATATAGTCAAGCCAAATGAGCAGATGCAGCCTAAAGATTACATAATGAATGCAGTGGCAATAGATATTTCACTATTCAAATTCCAAGATAAGCTTGAGCTGCTAAATGAATCCACTTCTACATTAGCTAAGGATTATTTGAAAATATCAAAGAAGATACAAAAGATGGAGGCTGATCTAGCCCAAGATAAGGCAAACTGTAGCAGTTTGACTACAGAAATCAATACCAAGAATAACGAAATAGAGAGTCTCAACAAATAGTTGCAAGATACTATTTCTCTTCAGACTTACTAAGCTATTCATGCCCAAAATGATTCTTTAAAAGTAGGGCTAATGTAGGTGAAAGATGTAGTGACAACCTTAAGGTGGGAAAAGGTAGCATTTCAAGAAAAATCAAAAGAAAGCCTGCTACAGGTCACTCAAATTCAATAGAAGCTGCTGAATGAGTAGAATAATACCGCTGCTATACAGGCCCAACTTCAAGCCAAGTGATAAATGATATAATAGTTAACGCTTGAGTTGGCTAATAGGCCAAAGAATATAAGGGTTTTGAATCTAGTTAAGGAGCTTTATGTATCAATATGGAAAATAATCTCTGAGGAGATTACTTAGCTTAGACCCTCTTTAACCTTTCTACTAAATGCATAGAAATTGTGTGAAAAGGTGGAGACTTTAGTTGAAGCCACTCAATCCACTGTCTCTTTGAGAGTGTTTGACTCTCAAATGCTGCTACAAAAGCTATATGATGCAATTGATGGAAAATTATTAGTAGCAGGGATTAGTGATAGAATGATCACTGCCAAAAGAGTGAATGAAGTTCTCAATTGCAATTTTGTAGCAGTTAAATGTGAAGGGCTTCTAGATGTGGTGAAAGAAGGAATCAAAGACATGAAACAACACATTGAAGATCTAGTACAATTGGGTCTTCCCTCCCCTTTTTCTAATAGCAATATGGTGTTGATGATTGATGAGATTAAACCTTTGTTGTTAGCTAAGCAAAATGATCAGGTAGTCTTTCAAGGTTTAAGAGATGATTCATCAGTGCCTAAAGTAAAATTTATTTTGATTCCCGTTTCCTAGCTTGAATTTCAATTGAAGGCTGCAGTTCATATTTTGTAGAATTTTTCACCCAAGGATATCATTAACCTTGATTTAGCCTTTAACGAATTGCAAAATAAGCAGGGATTATCTGATGACGAGTGGTTTATTTATTAGATAGCCTTACTGAAGTTGTGATTTTTGTCACATTTTTTAAAAATTCTTTGGATTCTTTTTGAGCAGGCTCAAAATTCCTCGAGGTCGCCAAGAACTGTAGAGTAAAAAACTCTATATTTTTCATTTTCTGATTTTCAGTTGTGCGCTCCAAGTTTTGTCCCTGCACATTTGGGTTTCGAAATAGTAAAGTTTTTGGCATAAAGCATAGGCATGAGTTTCTTCTACCTAAATTTTGTCTAAGTATCAAAGTCACATGAAAGCTACCAAGTGTCAGCGGTTGAGATACATTTTATAATCTCTATAAGTTGCTTGGAATGTACCACGTGTCTCGTGTTAACTCAACAGAGTGTGACAAGTGTTGGCCTCTGAGTTTCAAATTTATTTTGGGTTTCAAAAGCTTCTTTCAATAAGCTTTTCTCAGGATCAAGTAAAATCTACCACGTGTCAACATCTGAAATATCTTCACTTTGTTTCATTGATAAGTAAAGACTATGGTGGGACATGGGTTTTATTTCTAAATTTAGTGGAAGCTGCCAAGTGTCACCATCCATATGAATCTAAAATGAGTCTTGAATGTTTCTATAGTCTAGCTAAAGATTGACAGAAGCTGCCACATGTCCCTAGCTAAAGAAAATGGAAGCTGCCATGTGTCATTTGTTAAAGATACGTGGAAAGTGACACTTGTCCCTATTACCCTTTTAAAGTTGCTTAGGTGAGAAGTTTTATGGGTCCCATTTTCTGTAAGTGGTTAAAGTTTTGAAGCAACGAACTGTGACAGGTGTCAAAAATGGAACGCTCCTGAGCAAAGACATATAAAGAGTATAAGTTATGCGAAAAGTGCCATGTGTCTTCGGTAAGTGCCTCAGAAGCTGCCAAGTGTCATTTTTTGGTGCCTTTTAAATAATGAGAAAGTTTTCAAGTAGAATAAGTGAAACACACCAAGTGTCTTCACCTGTTTCACAGTGGGAAGCATATTATGTATCTATTTCATCTAATGAACTGTAGGGAGACAAACCATTTTAGATGCAAGAAATATCTTTGTTAGACACTTCCAGTTCAATTGGACCATTGGATTGGGAATGTGCAGGTAATCTAGAACTAGTCTGATGCTATAAATATGGGTGCAGAGGTCGCCAGAAAGATCATCATGAGAAGATAAAGAGTTTTTTCTATGAGATATTGTTACCAAGAGATTTTAGACTTTCTTGCTATAGCCAGTGATGTCATTTGCCTTTGTTCTATTTTCTTGAGTTAGAAAGTTTGTGTAACTGTGCATGTTTCTGTGCCTTTTATGAAACTAGAAAATAAATAAGAAGACTAAGTTCTATGCCTTTGTTGATATTTTTTGTGTTATTTCAAAATTGTCTAAACTATGAGCCTTTGATCCTATCTATTTTTATTTTTAACATTGATCATGCCTTGTCTGCTCTTTAATGTAATTGAATTTTAAAGATAGCTTCACTGTGCTTAGAATTAAGGGTCAAATTAAATTCAGTAACATTGTCATAGTTAGATTTTATTTCATTGCATTTGTGTTTCTATTTAATTCCTATCCCTTTCCTCATTATACACTTAAGATAAAGAAGAGCCAACTTCTTTAAAATCTGGAGGTTGTTTCAGGTTGCAAGTCCCACATTCCTGAAACTTCCCATTGTTGGTGTTAGAAACAACACAATTTTAATCATCAAAAGATATTTAAGACCTCATTCATAAACATATCACACATTAAGTCATTCCAATATTTGATTAAATAGGAGAGTCAAAATCAAGTTAAATAAAATCAATCAAATCTTATAAAAAATTTCAAGTTCAAGTAGCAACATTACACAACTAGCCTTTCTAAGGACAATCAAGTATACCCAATCCTTAGAGCTTAAACAAGAAGTCAAATATGATATCAATAGAGTGTTTCCATAGTTTCACCAAGCAAAAAAATATATAATATTCTTAGTATATAGAGATTATAGCCATGCACTAATTCAATATTCATTTTACATATGGTAACAAGGAAAACACGTTTTATCATTATCTTTCACTAAATTCCTACTAACCCAACATAGTCACCATAACTAAATGAAATTATTTGTAACCTCCCATGAATCACTAAATCATTGATAAATATAGATAAGTAGACACAATAAATGCACATTGATAGTTCACAATCGAGTTGAGTAAATATAATGAAATCATTGAAAGTATGCATTTCAATGGTATAATTATCCCAAAATTTGTTTAGTTAAGAAGAACACTACAACCATTTTTGGAATTTCCATGGATAGTTAGATCATGATTCATAACATGTTCCCAATCCTTAAAAAACATTTTGTTTATATAAAGGATAATCATGTATCCAACAAATTTAAAATTTATTATAGTCCAAATCAGTCATACATTTTAAGCTACATGGATATCTTAGAACATGGATCAAGGTATCCCCCTTAAGACCCCATACCTAAGGCCACTCAACTCAAATTAAATGGTAATTTTTTTTCAATACTGTCAAAATACTTTAAAAAATATAACAAGACATGATACAATATTCTTAACACATTCGGCTAAATATTTTCTAACATGTAATTAATAATCAACCCAACCATCTATTATGCTATCATGTATGAAATATGACGTGCACCACAAGAATTAAGTATGATTATTGATCATATTTGTAATGATAAGAAGGTAAATTCAACCCTCAAATTTCATTGCACAAGGATCATTGTGCCCATCTAGGGGTTTTACAATATGAGCATGTTAAATCAAGATTAGTTTTAGATTAAGGTAAAAACAGGTTTTGAAGGGACCCTGAAACCCTAAAACATAGGAAGAAGGATATAACAATAACGCCCTCAAGATAAAAAACCTAACACCTACTGCTAAGTAGTAACAAAAATAGGTTTTACAGGGACCTGAAACCACAAGTCAAGATCATCAAAAGAAAGACCCCAAGTTTTACAAATACCTGGAAACTCAAGTATGTAAAGAAAACAAAGAACTAGAAAATGGAACCAGTTATAACATCCATCTAAAAGGACCAGAACAGTAAGAGCAGAAAGACTCTATTCTTCTAATTCTAGGATCATCTTCACCGCTTCCTTTCTAATCACAACAGTGTCTTGTATGGATATTGCAGCCGACGTGGCAACCTCTTGCATTGCTTTCTTCCTCAAGCTCTGTCTGGTCCTCTTACTAGGCCCCTCCAAAATGTTTGTTTCCTCATTAGCTCATTTTCCAATGTTTGCAGCAGTTGCACATATGCTAGAAGTAACCTCCTCCATCTTCATTCTACTTTCCTTAATGAGCCTTCTTATATTGTTCTCATAATCTTTAAGTTTGATAGGAATATCTCTTATATGCATTTCCAAATTATTGATTTTATTCCAATCAGCTTCCTGATTATGTTCCATTATTTCCATTTTCTTCTTGAGGCCCATTATTTCCTTATACATCCACGAGTCAACTTGAAGGATAGCGTCTGCTTTGCATTTGGCTGATTTCATGAAGGGATGCCTCCTGTCATTCTACTAAATGTCACTAAAATCTTCAGTGTTCTCTTTTGGATTGAATTCATCCTTTTTAGTTTGATCCTCCCTTTCCATTCTTTTCTATTCTTTAGTTTCAATAGGGCTTTCATTGTGGACAAGATCATCCTTAACTTGTTCTCTAGTCTCCATTGCATGATAGGCATCCTAAACTATATGTTCCTTCTCTATTTTTGAAGCAGGATCCTCAAATAAAACATCCATTTCTTTTTCACTTTCCCCCAACGCTTGCTGATTATCCTCAAGATCATAGTTTTTCTATTCTATTTTTTCCTCTATAGTGTCCCCTTCTTTTTCATTCTCACTTTTATCTTTACCTTCCTCATTAGAGCTGGATTCCCCACTATCTGTTCCTTCCTCTTCCTCCATACTCTCCTCCTCAGAACTTTCAGTGCTTTCCCACTCAGTTTCCTCATCAACAATCTATTTTTTAAAGCTAGAGGATTTGGGTTTATCTTTTTCTTTCCCCTTCACTGTTTCATTCTTCTTACTCTGTGAATGATTATTTTTGTCCAAATAAGAATTCGAGACAATGGCATTGTTTTTTCAGAAACCTTCTATTATTAGGATCAATCCCTCATGTAATATAGGGCGAGTCTCCTTTTTTCTATGAGCAAACAGACTTTGGAGCAGCGAGAAGCGAAAATAGAAAGGGAAGGAGATTCTAACTTTGTGCCTAAAATGATTAAGAAAGACAAAATAAAATTTATGGACTCTTTTGCTTCTTCCATCAATTATAAAATACTCACGTATGTAGCATAAGACATCTCTCTAGATTCCTTTTATCTGCTCCAGGTTGAAAAAATCTCCATTCTTTTCCAACTGCTGCTCCTCAGCATCCGACTTCAAGAATTTGCTATATGCCTCATTAGATATACTGGTCTACTTAGAGAATTTTATACCCTCCATTGGAAACCCCGTGACCTCCATAATTAATTCCTCGGTGAGCTTCACCATGATGCCATGGAGGGTTACCCTATCGTCGACCCAATTTTTGAAAAATGCCATTGTTATATGGGTTTTAGAACCATGCAACTGCTCCAAGTAACTCACGACCTTTCCTCTCTTAAGAATCTTCCAAACATCTTGTTTTGCCTTCTAGTCTTTGCAGCTTTTAGGTTCCTGCTTCCTTGGTTCACCTTTCATTTTGTGGGCCATACGGTTTTCCAGCAACACCCAAACACTAATTACTAAGCAATGAAACTAGTTGTTATCAGCTTGTAATGGAACTCACCTATTTTCTGGCACATGCAATAACTGCTTTACGTTCTCATGAATGTGTCTGTTCAATGATTAAATCAAGATTATTTAATAAACATTGCCTTACCATTATTTCTTAAATATAAAAATGTACAGGCACATTATTACACTCATTGATTGCCTATCTATTGCTATGAATTATTTCAATAATCTTAGATATTATAACATAGTTCAAGAGTAGTCATATACCAAAACATTCTTCAATTAATTGAGTTATAATCCTTGTATTCACTATCAAATCCATCAAACAATAAATCAAAGTGGATATTTTTCAGATATTGTATTTGTGAAAGCATTACTATACATGTATGCAAATAATTAATGTGATTGATGTATGATTCCACATTTTGTATACATGTCTATTAGGTAATTTTCAACTACAACATTTGAAAAACTCTATTTTCAAGTATTGATTGTTGGATTTCCATTCCTTATTCCAAAACTTGTCGGTGGATGACAAAGGATAACCAAAGTTATTTCTATTTAGTTTGATAATTAGGATGATGTGTGGCATATGAAAAATCTATGAAGAGTTTGGAAATACATGAAACAATAAAATGTATTTGTTCACATGGTCAATTTCATAATAATTGAGATGAAAACAAATTTAGACACTTAGATAGTGAGAAGATAAAAATTTATTTCTCATTGTGAATTTTTCACAATTATTAAGTGTAGTTTGTGTGAATTTAGAGAATGAAATGACATCCCACCCAAAAATTCATCCAAAAGACTATTTTTATAAGAAATAATATAGAAATACATTTAAAGACTAGTTTTAGAGAAATAAGCCAATGCATATCTATACAAAGTAATGATGTTATGAATTTCAAGGGAAACTATTATGAAGGTCTGCTAAACTATCACAAAATGCATGTGATAATATCTAAAATAGCTTAAACAAGATTGATAGTGAAATAATAGGGGAAACATTTCAATGATTATGAGATCATTCAAACACATATTCAAAACATTAATCTTATTATTTTCAAAAGTTTTATTACAACCAATATTAAAACTCAACATGTCATATCCAAAGGTCTTATTGTAACTAGTCTAAAGGGTGGCCTACCATAGTCTATCTAATTGAAAAAATCCAAGTAATATATTATTTCTTACCTTGGTAGTAGTGAAATCATAGATTTAGGGTGACCTCCCATAATCCAACTGACTATCAAATCAATTTAATGTATAAGATAGTTCTCCAAAATCATCTTTTTTCCAAAATATAGAGTGTTTGGAATCATGGTTTAGAATTAGTATTTTATCATAATATTTTTTTATCTTGAGCCATATTAAGCATCAAAATTACTTAATATTATAATATCTACTAAAATTGCATCACACTAATGCATCTCATGGATGTCATATTTCAATGTCTACCACTAGCACATCACATTAATGCATTGCACTTACTTCATGTTTTAACATTTATTTATTATGAATTAATGGTGGTTAGTGTTCAATGTGAATTAAATATTTTAATAATTTTTATCAATATGGCTTCACATTTCAATATCTTCCATCATCAATCACACTAATGCATCACATAGATTTTGAATTTTAATGTCTACTACTAACATGTCACATTAATTCATCACACCTAATTCATGTTTCAATATTTTCCTACTATGAATTAATGGTGGGTGACATTCACTATGAATTACATATTTTAACAACTATGTATTTTTGTATCTAATAATTTAAACCATACATATGTCACAATCTTGCATCTCTAAGGTTATGGATTTCAATAGTCCCTTTATGTTTTAATTTTTATTTAACTGGGATTGCATGGATCCATTGAATTATACATTATCCCTTGATATCCTTATTTGAACCACACCTTTATCTTTATGTTTGTATTGGCCACATGGTAAAATGGTGTATAATATGCCCTTATGGAGCTCCATATACCCATTGAACTCTTGATTTATCATGATCACTTGGAGTGATACACATGTTTGGCATTGATTTCCTCTCAATCATGGAGTCACATAGAGTAATAAATATTTAAAACAATTTAAACTAATGCCATGAATATATTGGGTTATGGATCTAATTTATGTGTTATAAAAGTCCACACTTTTCAATCCACTTTATTATTTCCATGTGCATGCACACTTTTCATGCAAAGTGAATAAATTAGTTACTAGTTAATTCATAAAAATATTATTTTTTTATTTGATAAGGTAAAATCTAGGTTTTACAGGGACCTAGAACCATGAGAGTGCATTACAATAGTTTTAGCAGTCTAACTAAGGCTGAGAGAAGAAAAATAGAAAAACTAGTACATAGAATGAAAATAGAAAACAAAAAAAATCTAGGAGGAAGGTACCTCCTGTGTGTCTTCAATATAAGTATTATCCTTTACCAGGATGGAGGGTTTATATTTTGAAACCTTGACATGAGTATAGTTCTTGGAGCCTTTAGCCCCCTCCCCAAGCAAAATCATCCTGGGCCATTTCCTGCATTTAACCTATAAAGGGGTTCATTTAGGGGGGACCCCCCTGAGGGATCCCAGGGGGGATTCAAGGACTTAGTGATATTTCATAATAGGGTATTAGGGGGTTGGGTAGAGTGTACAAAATATTAAATAGTAGCCTCAACCACTTGATGAAGTTCATTCCAGTCTTAGATCAGCTTCACCAAGCCAACCTTGCCTACTAAATCCTCAAGTTAAAATTTTCTAGCAATTACTTATTCGTTTATAAGTATTCCATCACTATGTCCTTACCTTTACTATTTGAAGTCATAGGAGTCCCAATTTTAATGGGTTTAGTATTAGGGATAAACAACAGTTTGAGTGGTAGGTCATTGAAGGGATTGGGATAAACTATTTTGGGGAAGCATTTAGGGGGTAGGTGGGATCCCTCAATAGGATCCTCCTCTGAGGAGTCTTCCTTGGAATAGGATCCTTCAAGGGTAACCTTTCGACCTAAAAGGGTCTAACCATGTTTAACAAGCAAGAGGATAAGACCTTGATGGAGGATGGGGTTTGTATCATTAACTTTGTGGAACATAACAATAATATCCAGGGACTTGAGGAGGAAGTATGGAAGACTAATTTTAAACCCAATGAAGTTATTTAGGAGTAGGAAATGGTGTGAAAAAATTAAAGTGTACTTACCTTCTAAAGTCATGTATGTCATGATCTGAAGGTAAATATCTAGCTAGTATCTTGGGAGGTCAGCTTGAGGGAACCCTTGCTTATCAGTTTGCATGAAGTAATTCATTCTGAAGAATCACTGTAGGGATTCTTTATTCTTATAGTGGTCTTTAAATTCCTTGGTACCTATACAAGACATGCATGTGGCATCACTGATGAATTCCTCTGAGACATTTATGGTGATGCCTTACATGGTGACCTTTTGTTTAGTCCATGCCATAATGAAATATCAAGCAATTATGGCATTGTTTTTTGTAATGTGTTTCATAAAATTCATAATGCCTCCCTTCTTGAGTTTATTCTAGACCTTATTTTTCTCATGGACCTCTTTACATGATGTGGGTTCTATGTGGTCTCTGTCACCACCCATGGTTGCTAGAAGCACAAAGATAGAGTGGGAGAGTGGAAAGTTATAGATGCAGGTAAAACAAGAGTTCAAATGGGAGGGAATGTCCACCAAAGTCACATAAAAATAATTAATCACCCTCTCTTTGAAATGAATATGGATCTACTGAATCAATATTTTCCCCATTGAGTTAAGGGGTTGCACATGTGAGGGGATGATTAAATTAAGTTGTAATAGTACCTTCAATATGGATGACATTAAATACCTTCTGGGGGATGCTACATGCATCATGATAGTTGGTTAAATGGTGGATATCAACTCCAATGTTGGTGAGGAGGTCAACCACTCCATTTCCTTATCTGTACGTGTGAATGAGTTATAAGTGAGGCATGCTTTTTAGAATGTGCTTTGCATCATCAATGTGCTCCTTAATCGTGTGTGATGGTATGTTTCTTACTTCCAAAGCATTAAGTATGTTTAGTAAATCACCCTTTATAATGATCTTATTCTAGTTGAATCTTGATGCTAGTTGAATACCCCAAATGGCTGCCTTAGCCTCATCAAGATGGTTTGTTTGCTTTCCCATGGGACCTACATAAGCAACCACCATCTCCCCTTTAGAGTTTATTCTAATGCCTCTTCCCATATAGGACTCAAGTTTCCCTTTTAGGCCCCATCAAATTTCAAATTCATCCACCACTCGAGAGGAGCCGTCCATTTAGTTTACTTGTAAATTAAGTCTTTAGTGGAAGGATAAAGAACTTGTTGAATATCCCAGTCTTTTAGAATGACCAAGGCTGAGGGGGATCAGGGTCTTTATCTTTAGGAGGAAAGGCCTTCTAATTTTTAGATATAGAATAGAAAAAATGAGGGAAGACATTCTTTAGATGGTGTCTTTTGTTGAGGAATAGGATATCATTTTAAATTTTATAAATGCACCAAAACTAGTGAAGGAGGGCAAGGTGTCAGAGTAAGGTTAGGGAAGGAATGGTTAATGGGGGGTTCCATTGTAGGATGAGATTCATGAATCTATTAGGTTTTACCCATGATATGTTGAGGTGATTAAGAAGCAAATTAAACAAAGTTAGACTAATGGGAAATTTTAGAAAAAGGTGTTAAGTAAAATCTTCTACACTATGATAGATCAGATATCTATTGGGGACAATCACTCCTTTTTTGGATAAGTTTTCCATAGTCAAGATTTTATTCTACGTCATAATCCAAAAGAATAAATTGACCTTAGGGGTTAGGTGCTTAACCCATAAATTTTTCTAGTGGTCCTAGTTGCTTATAAAATTGAGGTCAATGGCATGGCCTAAGGACACTAAGTATGAGCCATTATCTTCAGCTCTCTAGACAAAATGATCTTCCTTATATATCAAGGGTATGTGTGTCTAGTTTAAGGCTTGATTGAGGTTTTGAATTGCTTGGTATTCTTCTAAGGTAAGATCTTCATTGGGAATGACCTTCCAACACTTTGTTCCTTCCTTAAATTCCTAGTAATCCTTTAAATTAGAGCCCCATCTTTGCTTGATCTATCCATACCACCCAACCCATGAATCTTGGGCTGAGAGGGGGGTGGGGGATAACCAAGCATCTTCCCAAAAATAAATTTTCTCTCCATTACCAATTTTCCAAAGGATGCCCATTTTTAGGATATATTTATAGTTGGTTATGGCTTTCCAGAAGGTGGATCCATTTGCAGGGCCTTCTTCCCACAAGAACTCATCCTCCTACACTCCTTCTAGATATTTAGCCTTTAGGATTATTGTTCATTCACCATTCTCTTTCATCAGGCACCAGCCCATTTTTGCCAATAATGTTATATTCATAGAATTTATGCTTCTTAAGCCAAGGCCTCCATTTGCTTTAGGGAGGTAGATTTTTTCCCAAGCCACCAAATTGAATATGAATATTTATTTTATGCCTCTCCATAATTTTTTTTATATTTTTTCAATTTTGGAGGCAACATTGGAAAGCATTTTAAAGATTGACATTAGATAAATAAAAGTAGTCTAAATAGAAGCCTTGAGGATTTGGGATTTCCTCACCTTGGTGAGAAGGTGACCTTTCCATCCCACCAATTTTATTTGAATGCAATCAATGAGGGGGTTCCAAATTTGGGATTCCATTTTTATAGCAAAGAGAAGGATACCCAGGTGATTAGCTAGTAATTTACCCACTTGGTAATTCAGAATTTTGGCAATTGTTCTCTATTGAGATGGTGGGGTATTGATAAAGAAGAGGAAACACTTTTAACAGTTGATACATTAGTTGAACACTTTTTCATAATTGTTAAGGATACTTTTGAGGTGCTTATATTCCTCAATAGAATTATCTCCTAGGATGATAATGTCATCAATGAACTATTGGTGGGTAATAGGATCAATATTATAGGCCATTAAAATACCCTTTAACAAACCCTGGTTGTAGGCTTGTCTCAAGCTTCTCCCTAAAGTTTTAGCTAAGATGATGAAGAGGTATGGAGAGAAGGGGTATCCTTATCTTAAGCCTCTTGATAAAGGAAAGAAACCTTTAGGTACCCCATTTATAATAATGGAGAACTTAGGGGTGGCAATATAGTTCTATATGATTTTCTAGGTGTTATGATTTAGCCCAAGATTTTCCAAAATTAACATAAAAAATCAACATGAAACATGGTTATAAGCCTTTGACATGTCTAGTTTGAGTAGCATGCCCTATCTAGAACATTTGGTGATGGATTGCATAGCTTCATGAGTTATGATAATGCCATTAGAGATTTACCAATCAGCTACAAAATCCCCCTATTGCTCCCCAATGACAGATTCAAGAAGGGATTGCATGCATTTGACTAGGATGGAGGAATAAATTTTATATGTGGTGTTGCATAAGCTAATTGGCTGAAAATATTGAATATTGGTGGCACTTATTTTTTGAGATTAGGACTAGGAAAGTATCATTGATTTCTTAAAGAATGGATTTGGAGTGGAATAATTATTTAGTTTCTTCTTCAACTTCTAGGTGAATAATATCCTAATATTTTTAGAAAAAGAAAGGGGGAACTCATCCGGTCTAGGTGCCTTGAGGCCATCCATGATGAAGATAACACTTTTGATTTCCTCATCTAAAGGGGTTTGGATGAGGGAGGTGTTATCCATGGCTGAGAATAATTTATTGAAGTTGAGTAGTGCAAAAGAGATCAATAGATTGTTAGGTCTACCATCTTTCAAAATAAGGTTCTTAAAAAAATGATAATGTATCAAGATATGTCATCCTCATCCTTGTTGATGGTTCCATATTCCATTTGAAGCTGGCATATTTTGTTGGCATTCCTATGTCTAGAAGCTAAATGATGGAAAAAATTGTATTTCTATCTCCCTCCTTCAGCCATAAACATCTAGATTTTTTCTTCTAGTATGCCTCTTCTTTTGCTTCTAGATTATGAAAATGGTCGAGGAGGTCTTTTTCCTTAGAAGCCACCTAATCATTATAATCTCCAGAGGCACTGATCTCTTTAATAACTGAAAGCTCAATTTCAAGGGCCTTTTTTTGAAAAAAAATATCTCTAAAAACTTCCTTGTTCTATATTTTTAGCTTGCTTTTTAGGAAGTTGAGTTTTTTTATGAGAATGTACATGGTTGATCCTGAAAAGGGTTCTTCCCACCATTCTTTTAAGGAATCAGTGAAATTAGGATGATGGGTCCACATATTTTCAAATCTAAAAGGACAAAATTTGGGTTTAGATATTTTATTTTCTTCAAAGACCAAGGGGTTGTGGTCAGTCTTGACTCTAGGCAAAGAAGAAAGTCTATTGGAAAAAAGAATGTCCTAATTTAAAGATATCAAGATTCTATCAAGGTGAACCTGAATTAATTTTTCTCCCAACCTTCTATTAGACCATGTAAATGGGATTCCATTAAGGTCCATGTCAACTAACCCCATGCTTGTAATAAAGTCATTAAAATTTAGCATGCTATCTGTAAGGTTAATGAGACCACCCTTTTTGTCACCCAAGGTGAGAGGAGTGTTGAAATCACCTACCATAATCTACTTATTGTGAGTATAGTTCTTGAAAAAGTCCACTAGTGCCTTCCAAATAGTATGAGTTGGGAGCGTAAATATTTGTTAGAATCCATTTGTGCTTACTTGCTATGTTAGTGAATAAAATTGAGATTTGGTTGGAGGATTTCCATATCAATTCTCTTTCTAGAGCGTTAGGGTTCCAAAAGATAACCAAACCTCCTATGGATTTGAAGTTGAGGACATGGTCATTTTTATAGATCTGTGCCACACTAATTTTACTAGAAGAGTTAGAAATTTTGGTTTCCTAAATAAGAAAAATATATGGATTGACCCTTTTTATAGTATTGTATAGATTTATTTATTTATTGGGGTTATTTAAGCCCTTGATATTCCATAAGAGTATTTTCATTTCTTATCCTGTTGAAACTTAAGAGTTTGTTGAGAGCCATTATTAATCTCTTTTGTAGTTCCCATATTCTTAGTTAAAATTCTAGGGGATCTGCCAACTAGTTTAGGGGAAACACCAAGGTTGGATTTTTTCTTATCTCTTTTAGATTTAGGATAAGATGCAAGCCCTTAATCTTGGGGGGATCCTGAGAGGGGAAAAGGGTTAAGAACATTGTCCCACCTCTTTATCAATCAAAGGGGAAAATGAGAGGGAGGGGAGGGGAGGGGGGGCCTAGGAGGGGGAGGGGGTGGTGATCTGCCTAGGTTAGTAAAAAAGGGGCTCTTTTAGGCAAGGTCTAAAGCAGACTCCAAGAGGGGGGATAAGAGGAAGAGGCAGAGGTGGGGAATCAAGTGAGAAGGGAAAGTTTCTCAAGGGAGAGAAGGAGGGGGGAGGTTCCACGAGGGGAAAAAAGGGGAGGAGGAAGGTTATAATTTAGGGGGAAGGGGGGATCATATTAGCAAGGGGGATGAGGGTAAAAGGAAGGAGAGGTAAGCAAAGGAAGGGGGAGATAGGGCCAAAGGGAATGAGGAGGGGGGAGAGGGAGGTCGAGAGGGGTGGCAGGAGGAGAAGGTGCACATGGGGGATGGAGGTGGAGGGGGAAGGGGAAAGTGGGGATGAGGAGAGGGGTGGGGGAGGGGGCATACCCAAAATACTAGGAATATTCAAAGGTTTAGATTTAAGCAATGAAAAAAGAGAGATAAAAGGATTAGAGCAATTTATACCTTTGAGACTAGCAAAAGAAGTAAAAGACATGAGAGATTGAGAGGAAGCTCACAAAAGAGGGCTGATCATGTCAAAAAACCACTTAGGCACATCATATTTTGAATTGGAAAACTTTTTAGGATTGGCATAGGGAGAAACTTTAGGATTACTAGCTAGCAAAGTCCTTGGGGGTACATGGGAGGAGCTGATTCTAAGCAGTCACTCCAACCTAGAATCCTTCTTTAAGGTGTTAAATTTGTCTCTATGTATGGAGGAGTCCTTTAAATCCTATCCTTTTCTTGGGTAATCTCAAATCATGTGGCTAGAAACATCACATCTGGGACAAATGATAGAATAGAGCCCTGGGCTAACCCATTAAAATTGATCTAATTACTCTTTCACATCAGAGAATGGTTGTTGCACATGTCCACATCTTTATACCAGCCAAAAAACCCCTTCTAAATGAAACTAATATTAAATCAAAGTATGGGGTTTGGAAAAAAATCTTATTAAACATAAATATATTTTTAATAAAGTTCACGATCCAAAATCTAACAAGTGGGGACTACCCAAAGTATATGGGTTCATATAGTACTGTAATACCATTTTTTTTCATTAAGGCTTTATTAAATCCTTAGATCTATAATATATTCAATTTTATTAATATTATAATGCATCCTCTTCTTGTTTCACTATGAACTCAAGAAAGTCTACAGATGTATTGGATAGTTAAAGCCACTTTATTTTTACTTGTGACAAATTTCAAATGTGTATAAATAAATAAAAATTTAATCACATTTAATAAATTAAAACATGATTAACATATTAATAAAAACATGCAATCAAAAATTGAAAGTGACTTTAAAAATAAAAGACAAACATTGAGCAATCATAGTCATAGAATAAGAAGGTCACAAAATATATTAATCTTGACATAAACGGAGGTATACATGGATTTGTTGGAATATGTGATTCACTTAAGACTATGATTAGGTTTGCTTTCTAGTAGTACAAAAAAAAATTAAACCTTGACTTGGGAAAATATAAAAGTGTGGCCTCGAGTATAAAATGCAAACCCATTTGAATTAGATTATGTGCATAATTTCATGGCCATTATATTTAATTAAAACCTAAACATGTTACCATATGAAAAAATATAAGAAATTACTATGAAAATAAGATTTACATATCCATTTGGGAGAAAATAGGGTCCCTATTTCTTTTAAATAAATTGGTTGTGTTGGTCTCAACAAAAGGGTTTTGTAAATGGAATTTGTATCTAAATTTAGGGAAAAAAGATCTCCAGTTATAAAATAAGTGGGGGTGTGTTGGTCACAACATAGACCTGATAAAACTTATTTCAATACAAAGTCATTATTAAATATTAATTTAATGTATCCACTAATCTGACATTAAGTGTGATGAACAAGCCAAACCAAGACTATCTCAATAAATTGTATCCATGGATCTCCTTGTTTTCATATTTTAACCACAAAAAAAATACAAAATTTCAAATATTCCTTGTATGTTATAGCTCTATAATTCATTTTTCCACCACATAGGGTTGATCCACATCGACATGAATATATTTATTTACATCCAAATGATAATGGTAATGCCAGTTATTCAAATTTTAAGTAATGATAATTATTACCATTTTTAGCAATGATAATGCCTTATTATTTTAATGATATGGTGAGATTAGTGATGCATCAAAGGAGATGATTTATTTTTTGATATTTTTGTGATCACATGTTCTTCTGAGTTTTATATACAAATTTATTCCTAGCAACACATAAATCCTTATTGAATAATTAAATTAATTTATATATAATTTTCCTTTCATCTCACATTTATTTTGAACTTCTTTAAAATCTCAGGTTTTCCAAATTTGATATAATCTCATGTTTATTTTTTTATAGAGCATTGATGTCTCTTACATTTGGAGAGGATGATCAAGTGGACTTATTTTCAAAATACACCATAGTTATAGAGTCAAAGTGTATCTAAGTATGGGGACACTACATTGCATATATGTGGGAAGAGGATTTATTTTTATCAGTGTTGACATAGTATTAGATGAAAATTCATAATTCCTTTATTCAATTTATGAATTTCAAACCTTGGCAGCTACTAAGAATAAATGATACTACATTACTTGGGAAGAAAATAAAATTATCCAAGCATGCAAATTCATCCATTTTAACTATTTTTAATGATCACATTTGTATAGAACAATAGGATTATAGTGATATGAAAGAGGGATATTACAATGATAACATTGAAAACACAATCATAGATATCTTAAATTTGTACCCAAATTTTAATTGGTACAATATTAATGAAGAATACATAGCGCATAAGTACAAAAAATCTTAGACTATGAAACCTTACAAAGACAACCCAAAGACACAGAGACATGCCTCTATTGGTTCAAATGATATTGTGGGAATCCATTTCCATGGATGTTCCCTCAAGCTACCCTAGTACCAACCATGGTAATGATTTTGTCTATATATTAGGTCATAGATTCTAAAATATGATGATTATTATATCTTGTAAAAAATTAATATCAACTTTGGAAATAATTCAACTATACGTTCATCAAGTTTGGATTCACTTTGGAATCTATAAACTATTTTATCTGATAAAGATACAAGGTTCTTGAGAAACCTATAGAAAGTGTTTTGGTCTATGCTAAACACAAACTTGAACAAATCTACCACCTTTTATCCAAAAATTAATGGATAGACTGAAGTTTTAAATAGGATTATAGTGCACCTTCTTAGAGTGTATAATTCAAAAAATCAATTCACTTGGGTTGAAATATTGCATTTTATTTAGTACATATACAACACACCTCTATTGTACATATCCCTTTTTATGTTTGATTGAGTTTCCAACCTTTGACACCCACTAACATAACATATCTTATTATACCATCAAATTTAGCAAATCATTCAACTCAAAATCAAGTTAAAAAATATTTTCAATTCATTAAGTAAATTTATTACATTCAACAACAATTTTAAATCATTCTACAATATGATAATGTGAAATACAAGTAATTCCATGACAAACATTGGACACTGCATACCTTCCAAGTTGGTGATCAATTATAACTACACCTACAAAAGGAAATACTAATAAGACCTTTCTGTAAGTATCATACACTTAGGTATGGACCCTATTCCATCACAAAGCAAGTATGAGAGAATGATTTATAGATCAATATTCCATATTACCTTGGGTTACATCTAGTCTTCAATGTAAAACTTTTGTACCATTACTTTCCACCTCTACTGAATACATCAAATACTACAAAGACTCTTCAACAAATTGAGATTAATATAGATTGAAACATCTTAGTAGAATAAAATTAAGTCATTGACACTCAGGTCAAATAAAAAATTGACAAGAGAACACTCTCTTCCATATCATCCAAGGAATATAAGTTCCTTCCAATGAAAAATGGTTTATAGAAGTGTAGGTTGTCAATTTATTTCCACCTCTCTTACCATTACTACATACAATGGGGATCATTTTTATTCAAGGTGTCACTAATCTAAGAAGATCTAGGTCACTATATCTTATCATAGTTTACCATTGTTTCATAGCCAACTTTATATTGACATCAACAAATAATAAAATTAAGTTCCACTCCTACTTGTCAATATAAAATATCTAATTCCAATTATCACTACCACATGGATCCTTTAGTGTCAATAATATGTACCACAACTCATTAGTAATGACATTTAAGGATGTCATGACATTAGTTGGTTATTAAGTGGTTGCTACCTACTCTTGTAATGGTTCAATTGATGCTTCATCTCTATATTGTATATGAATGTACACTTCTATTATTTATAGCTGGTTATGCAAACAAGAATGAAGTTAGGGATCACATAAACCCAAAACATCTAATCTCTTGTATATTTTATAAAAATTAGCATAATAAAACATTTATATTATAATTATACATTGGTTTTCATCATATTATTTATTTTCATTGTTATTGGCAGTAGAACAGAGCTACGAAATCATAGTGTATAGTTGTATGACAAGTGTGTGTTTCACACCATTTTGTACATAGTATATTGTGTGTGTGTGTGTGTGTGTGTGTGTGTGTGTGTGTGTGTGTGTGTGTGTGTGTGTGTGTGTGTGTGTGTGTGTGTGTGTGTGTGTGTGTGTGTGTGTGTGTGTGTGTGACTCTCATCATATATCAAAAGCCTTAAGAATGCAAATATTATTCTTTGTAGTTATAATGAAAGGATAGAATGTGAAGTGATAGAGTCTTTGTAAAGCTCTATAAATACCTTTCACTAGTATTGAAAAAGGGTTATGAAATATTGAGATCAATATAGAGATTCAAAAATGGTTTTCCTTTATGTTTCCTTATGTTTCTTGATTTGATATTTTATGTGTTGGTGTAATTTATTTATTATGAAAACACTTATTGTTATAATTTGATTATATGTATGAATCATGATAATTCATGTTATATGTTGTGTTTGCATTAACGTATTTTTTTTGTGCAAGTCCCCTTTTATATTTATGTATTATGTTTCACATAGTTATCCCATATTATCATGTTTTCATGGGTTTTATAGGAAACTCTAATAACAATAATGTAATAATCATGGAGCATTAAAATAGGTTGTGATGGTTATTGGGATATAGAGACTTAAAATGATGGCTTGATGAATAAATTCACAATTATGCAAAAGAAAAATAAAAAAGAATAGGAATTTATATGTAAGAATTTATTCATGAGCATATATATGATGGAATATATGATTTTTTTGGTGAAAATTACCTAGAATAATAGCTATGTGGTTATCAATACTTGAATATTATTATTTTTAGCCAAGAAAATTAGAGTTATTAGTTTAGACGAAAGAGAGAATAAAGAACTTGTAGAAGTTGGACACTGACTAGACTCATGAGTTAGATCATTAATTGAAAACTAACATTGATAAATACATCACTAAATTTTTTTTTCAATCCTATATCACATTTGAGGCTACGTATGACCTATTTAAGAGAGGAATTAGAGGTAAGTTTCTAAAATGATTACTACTCTTGTCAAAATATTAGTTTTAGAAAAGGCCATGGTTCCCGTTCCTACCATTATGGAGTAGTCACTCTGGTCATTATAGGGATGTGTGTGATAATTAATTAAATAATGAATAACTAATAAGGTAAGCTTTAAACTATACCCAAAATATGGAGGATGCATAAAATTAGTGGAAAGTGAATACTAGGGTTAAAACTAGACCTACAACAATAGAAAAGATGGAATACACATAATAATCCTAATATAGCTATGAGTAGAAGTAGTGTATATAGTGTAGACTATAGAAAAGGAATGGGAACTCATAGGAGAGGAAGAGAAGCTAAATAAGATGAGTATAAGGAAAGGATAGGGCCCGAGAGAAGCGGAGGCTCATATGAGAGTGAAAAGATAGATAGAGACACTAACAAAAGGTGGAATAAAATTGAGTAGATTGGTAAGAAGGTAGTTTTAAATCATATATTGAAGGAAGGATATTTTTGGGAGAATAAAAAGATTAGTCTTTTGAATAAGCTATGCTAAGTCATAAGATTAAATCAAGTTCAAGTTATAGTGTAGAAAAAGTCATAGACATGGATCATTCACTTCAAGGATACACATCCCCTGTGCCTAATTTATCCTCAAAAAGAAGAAAAAGTGCATAATTTAGTAGAAATGGTACCTATTTTGACTCTTTTATAGATAAGTTCAGGAAGTATAGTGTAGATACTAAGAAATTTATGAATAGAAAGAAACTAATTAAGGCAAGATTTTAGGTTTCACCAAATCTTAAAGCATTTCCCAAGTTGATCCTATCACCGCCACTACCTTCAAGTTATACTACTATAGGCATGTATCTCATCCATGAGTTTTCATCACATTGACATCATATGATGGGTATACTAACCTTTATTAGTATCTACTAACTTATGAAATGAAATGGTAGATTAATAATGTGACTATAGATGATGCAAAGAAGTGTGAACTCATAGGAGCTTTAACAAGATGAGATTTTTAGTTCACCCACAAAAGATATGATAAAATAAGATTTATTAATGTCAAATATTAGTTGATATGTGAATTCAAAATAGATAAATGTGCAATTCAAACAATTCAAGAGTTGAAATATATTTAGAAGAAATAAAGTGAATTAGTGTATGATTAAGATCATAAATTTTTTGATGTAATAAATAGGGTATAATTTTTGTTCCAAGATAAAGATAAATCTACATGGTTTGTATAATTCTCGTGACCTTGAATTAAGTTTTCCATTATTTATACATAGATTGATAATAAGGCGGATGCTCGAGTAGTAACACTCCATGTGGAATAAATAGAGGATTATAGAGATAGTTTATAGCCCACTACAAAGATGGATGCAAATATCCATGATGTGTTATACAACATAGATGAGCTATTTGAAAATAATAGTCCCAATCTATTCTTATAGTGATGGAATGTGGAAAATATGGACACCATTGAAATGAATACCCAAAATTTAAAATAGAATTCTATGAAATTTGTCATGTAGTAGGGCATACAACTACAAAATGTCATTTGTTACACTATTACATTCAACAACCTTAAAAAATTTAGTGTAAGTTTTTAAAATCACATAATCATGATGATAATAATTTTTTATCACTCCAAGAATTGAAGGAAGACATCACCAATAATGTATTCACATTTACAACTTAGTATATTCTCTCTATGAAGCAAGGTATTCCAAGTCCATATCTAGACATGATTTTTTTGATGCAAACTATTTTTGGATGGGTGCTAACCTCAACATAGTATAAAACTTAGGATCTTATAGGTTGGACACCATAGGATCCATAGTATCCTATTGATGCCTCTAAATGTATCACATGTGTCCTTAATTTCAAAGAACACTTCTCATTTTAGAATTTTGGATTTTTAGAGCATGGGTATCAGGTTTTGAAAACTTATGTTACCTATGGTGAAATAGCAGTAGTGTAATATTTAACTATCCCTAAAAAAATATATTAATTGATTGTTGGGAGCCACCATGGACCAAATATTTTCAAAGTGTAAATATATATGCTAATACTAGTGAGTTATGATCAAATCTTAAACTACAAACTAATCTAAATGGACATTTATAATGAACTCTAAACTAAAGTGATCTAGTTAAAAAGAATAAAAAGAGAAGGGTAAATCAAAAAAATAATAAGTGATTAATGATATTAGCCTCAAACATTATGACAAAGTTTCAATTACAACTAAGTATGCATTTAACTAGTATATAGTGCAAAATAACATAAGCTCAGATCTCACTACACACCAGGAAAAACTTCTAAGGATGATATAAAGGAATACAAGTAAGAACTAAATTTAATTTAAATATTTGATACCACACTTAAATAGCATTTGCATGCACATCCTAATGTAGAGAAAATAAAATGAAGAAAATTCAAGATCATTCAACTAATATAACATAAGCATAAATTAACAACCCTATAATTAAAGATGCAACTTAAAATTTACAAAAACAATTAAAATTTATTACTTAGGACTAGTAATTGAGAGAAAAGCCATATGACAATCAATAAAAACAAAATTTGACAATCCTTTTAGAATTCCTTGATTGTATTAATTGCTCAAAGTATACAAATTTTACTCAAAATTCTCTCCCTTTACAAAATTTTAGTACTACCTTTTATAGGAGGACAAGATAGTATATCGATCAGTTACAAGATACAAATATACAATAATCAAGCATAGTTATCCTTTGTTTTAAAAGTTCTAGAATACATTTTCTTTTCCAAACTAAACTGACATAGAGGCAATATGCTAACAAACTAGCATATGCCTTTATAAAAGGATATTTTATTTTCAAAATATTACAAAGATTTTAAAAAATAAAATATCCATTCAACTAATTGGTTGGTAGGCCCTACTCTTGAGAACTTTCCACACTACTTTACTTGGGCTTTTCATTAACCAACTCTAAATCCACAACCAATTTCAAGAGACACTCTTCCTCTTTTTTAGCAAGTTCATTCAATTCCCTATCATTCTTAGCCATAACTTCCTTGTTGCTCTTGGCATTAGTTATCCTTTCTCTTGTATTGAATATCATGTCTAAGATATTTCTATTTTCTACCCTAGACTGGCCTTGAATTTTAATTTTAATTTCTTGAGTCACCAAAGTATCCTTATGTTTGAATTCATCATCTTTGATGATGCCTAGGACAATAGTTTATGTAGGGTCTTTGAGAATTATCCCAAGGATATTTTCAATCTTTTCCATTAGCTCCTCATCATCTTTCAGGAGTCTCTCTAGATCCTTGGACCAAGCATTAAAATTATAGATTTTATCAACAACAATTCCCATAATTTCATTCAAATGTCCTAAACTTATTGATTTAAACCTAGGACTCTTCTTTCTAACTCTGATATTGATTAACCTTGTTAGTTTGTCCTATAAAGCTTGACATTGGGATATTAGACCCTTGGCCAGTATGTTATATTATGCCAATACACTTTGCCTTAGTTTTTTTATTTTAATACATCAAACATATCATAGAAGGATTCATCCAACAATTTGATCATTGCCTCAAGCATTGATAAGATAGCCTGTGTCTTCAAATCCTCACTTTTCTTCTCCAAGTCATATATTATTTGCTTCATGACTCTAATGCCTGGTTTAACCTAATATGAATGAGCCTCAATTAGTTATTCAATGTCCTTTACATGGATGGGGTGTTCACTAGGTCTCTAACCTCCAACTAGAGTTAAGCCAACAAATGGCTCAACCTTTTGAAAGGTGAACTCTTCATTCCCCACCATGGATTTTATAGTTGTCACTTTCTCTAATCCAACTATCTCTAGATTGAATTACATAGTATTAATTGGTTTAGTGTACTTTGGAGGTTTAGGATCCTCCATCTAGGTACTGCTTGATACTCTTAGAGAATCTATCTATTTTTTATCTAGCCCTATAGTAGCCACTATTCTTCTTTCTTCATCCTCTTTCATCAAAACCCTTAACCATGGCTTGATATCATCATGTAAATCAATGCTAATATTCTTGGTCAAGGCCCATGAGTGGTTCTAAGTGGGTAATTTTTTCACTTTTCCATAGATAAACCAATCAAGGATGATTGGTCCATGGATGTGGTATTCATCACTAAATAAGTTGACCTCACTCATGGGGTGAGTGAAAGTCAACTTTGGATTCTTTCATCCAAATAGGACCATTGCCAATTCTACCTTTCTCTTCTTTAATGGCCACTAGGACTAGGTCTAGGGCAACTTCTTTCCCTTTTTCTTTTTCTGCCTCCTTTAGTTGGGCTTATGCTTCCTCAACATGTTCTTCTTCTTCATCAGAGCCATATGCCTTAGCAAGAACCTTGAGGTAATCCTCCATTGTCTTATAAGGCTCTATGGTAATCATGTATAGGTATTCAACTGGAGATGTTAGTCTATTAGGAGGGACTAAGGTTGATGGTCCCCTACCAAGTCTCTCTTCCATATTATCTTTACCAAGACCTTATGTAATCTGTGCTTGGGGCTATTGCCATTTTATTTTTGGTTGCTATTGAAGGGGCCTTGAAGGTCCAATCATCAAATGGTATTGTAGAGGTCTCATTTTCCATATGTCACTTGGTGGCTTCTCATCACTGATCAATCTATGCTCAAGTCTAATGTTATGTCCCTTAAGCCTAGCCAATATTTATTTGAAATTATTTGATTTGATATATATGGTGTCATGGACACTGAGTTGATGAACATACACTAGCTTAGATAATTGATTGGATTTCAAGTGTGTGGAGAATGTGCCATTAGTGTCCCACATCTTCATCTCATCAAGTTGTAATTTGAAATATTCCATTTGCCTAGCCATAGTATTCACCTGATCCCAATTCTATAACATACTTCTACCAATGGTCAAAGGAAAGGAATGGAGGAGGCCTTTCCTCTTATATTTTCACACTCTATCCACACCATTAAGAATTTGGTATCCAATTTCTTACTCTGCCAGCTTAATGGGAACATAGATAGGCACCCTATAAGGTTAGATCAAAATCCCTTCAATTATAATCACTATACAATCTAGATATAACCAAATGTCTCCCATTAACTCCACTTATTTATTGATTAGAAGGATTACCTTGGGCATAAGGATCCCTGTGATGGCTTCTACCAAGGTTGGATACACACAGTCACAAATGAATTGGATGTTATGCCTATATTTGAATATGTGTAGCTTTGAATAGTGATGGTTGACTATGAATCTATCCTCAGGTGACTAATTTTTAATATAAGATATCTAGGTGGAAGTTAGTAAGGCATCCAATAGATAGGATATCATTAATAATTGTGTACTAATTTTTTTATTAATGGCTATGAATTGTTGTTCTAAATAGATGTCGATCATCTCTCCAATTAGGGGAGTGAGAACTTTATCTATCATGAAGTAGATGTAAGACACCCAACTCTTGTTAACATAAGTGGTTGAAGGGGACCCAAAGATTCTATTCAATAGAGTGATGATTACCCTAACCTCCTCTCTAAATTGGGCAGCTAGGATGTTGTCAATAAGGTCTCAAATCACATGGTTCCCTTGAAACAACCATGGTTTAAGGATGGTGTCTAGATCATTCTTATCAGTCCATTATTTAATAGTGGGAAAATCCACTTGGGGTTTTGGAAATTGTAATAACTCTCAAAATCCAATGGGGAAATGAATGCAATTCTTTTCAAGTTCTTTTCATGAATAATCCAACCTCAATCCTACAATCCTTGAAAATGGAAGAAAGGATGTCGATATAGTGGATTACCTCTAGTTTGGTGGCTACATGGTAGATATTGGCCATTTGGATTGCAACTATATTTTAATACCTTATGGTTACAGTGGAAATCTTCTATTATTCTTTCATGATGAGCTGCATGTCTTCAATGGTCTAAAAGAGCTCAAACCAGTTCTTATTACCTATGCTTAATTCAGTAGTGTCTAAGTTTATGTCCTTGAAGACCCTCCCTTCATTATCTATAAACAAATACAACTTTGTCTCATCCTTGTATTGTTGCCTCTGAGCTACCATGGCTTCCAAACTTTGCAAATTGCTTACTACTATGTTCCAAATGGTCTCTAGGTTAATTCTTTTATGCTTAAATTGTAGGTAGACTCTCTTTTAGCTTAACTATGATCAATATGATCTCAAATTAGGGATTTTATGTAAGTTTGGGTCTCTTTTAAAGATTTAATGGTGATGGCTTACTTGTACTTTGGCTCATACGTGCCTTAGATTTGATTTTGACCTTTGCCTTTATACATTTGCATTTTTTAGCACACAAGATCTTCATTTTGTCTTTTTTACTTGTGTGGCACTTATTTGGCATATATCTATCAATTTTCATGTAATTTTTCATAAATGACTTCAAATCACTAGCCATTATTATTTAAAAATTTCCTTTTGCTTCGCACTATTCGATCAAGATCTAAGGATCAACATAGGCCATTAATCATGATCTAGGCCTTCATACATATTTGGCCATCTTTGAATCAAGCCTCATGATTGTGCCACTTGGCACCTCTATGTGTTTTTTGAGCTATAATTCTTATATCAATTGCATATAAAATGAGCATATACCACATGTTAATCCTATGGGTTCTTGGATCTCTATTGAAAAGTCATCGATGATCTCATGTCATTGGATCATCTAAGCCTAACATAGTGTGAGCCATTGATCCTATAAGATGCACTAAATTTAATTAGTGCATGGTTATATTAAGGACTTAGGCTAAAATATTTTATGATAAGTTTATTTCATGTCAATAAACATGCTATAGACTTAGGTTAAGACATTTTATGCTAAGTTTTAAAGCATAATATCAAATAACCCCTTGAATGACATAAAATATGCCTCTTTGTCTAGGTCAAAATGTTAGATGAACTTGAATTTGATGGCCTCATGGACATCAATGATAGCCTTGTGGATGTCAAATGACATTTGTGATAATGTCAAATTTAAGTTCGTGGAGTTCCTGCACTCCATGGATCTTAGAATTAATTCACTTCGTCTGATCATAAGGAGTGATGAAGTGAGAGTTGTCCAATCATGATTCAAATGAGTTTATGCTATCGGTTCGAGGTTATGTTAACATTAAGCTTCAAATGTAGGAAAACCATGTGGTAGCTTTATGGGGCTTCCTAAGATTTTTGACATTTTAATGTTGTCTTCACTCTATTAGATCTAAATTTGTGAGTGACTATGAACCGTGGATCATGATCCAAGCACTTGTACATGATTAGTTCCTTTGATTAATTAAATTCAAAAACCTAAATTTTAAACTAAGGTATTTTTGTATTAAATTATATAATAAGGCCTTATGATAAAACTTAGGTGTAAGCTTATATTTAATACTAGGGCCCATCTAACCTTATTTCCCTCGTGCCATCCAATCTTTAGTTTCACTTAAGCACAAGCCATTGGATCTTTAAAGAAATGACTTATTCAAGTTAAGACTCAAGATGAAATAATATTTAGGCTAAAATTTTAAGACTTAGGTCTCATTCATGTTGATAAACACAAATGGGGCCTTAACATTAAGGTTTTAGGATAAATATGTAACAAAGGGACCATGCTAAAAAATTAAAAGGATCCTACCAATCATGAATGTTAGACTTAGTTAAAAATATAGGAAACAAAGGGGGAAAATAAAAGGGATGAAGTAGGAATTTCAAGTTAAGGTTTGGTCATGTTAAGAAATATGACTAAGCCTTAGCATGAAAATTAAACTTAAGTGCAAAGTAATTTGAAATGTTCCTACCAAATGTGAATTTGAACCAAGGGATTATGTTAGGGTTTTCTAAGGGAGAGATTTCAAAAAATGAAGCCCAAATAGAGTTAATATGTAAATTCTAATCATGATTCATCAAAAATAGCTCTATGATTTATATTTTTAAGACATGAAGACCAATTATTCGCAACATTAGGTAAGCCCAAAGCAAAACAATAAACTAGTAAGCCAACTTTATCAAATTGGATTATCTTTAAATTATAATAATTTTCAAAACATGCCATGTTTTCAAGGTTAAGGTTCAAATTATCTCAAGGGTCCCAATTTTCAAAAATGTGGGTATGTTGAACTTAACAAATGGTGACTTCCAGGGGAAACATAGCAATATGTTATAGCTTAGAGACTCTAGTTCAAACAAAAAACTAGGTCATCCACTCTACTTGATCAATTCCATTATCTAGATTAGTTTATGGTTGAAATAAACCTTAAACATGCATAATTGGGATCAGACATTATGACATAACCATGATGTGTGTGTGATTTGATTCCACTTACTATTTACCATGAGATTTAGGGGGCAACTTCTAGGTTTCATATCTTTAATCATTAACACTGACTTGGAACATGTTTAGATATTCATTAAAGACCATGATTCTAGTTCATGGAAGGCTTAGGCATTACTCTACTACCATCTAGGCATCCATATCCCCAATAGAGATGTCTTTGGCTCTACTCAAGGCCTTGATCCACTACTAGTTAGGCATCCATAGCCCCAGTGGAGATTACCAAAATCACCTATGCTTGAAAAGCTTATGATTTTGCATTGCATTTTTATCTTTTGTATTTTAAAATCTTTTATGCTTTTAGCAAGGTTGGGAACCAAGGTAGCTAGGTTTAAGGATTTGGTCAAGTGTTTGATCCTCAAAAAATCACCTATGGCTACAACCATTATCCAATGCAAGGATGTTTGTTAAGTGCAAATATGACTATGCCTCAAAAAATTAAGCTTTCATCTTACAAGTGCAAATATTCTTAAAAAAAAATTTAGGTCAAGACAATGTTTAAACTCTCATAGAGCAGTTGGCCTCTTCCATTAGTCTTTACTAGTTTCTTCAAATCACAACATTAGGCCCACATTTTAGACCCATGGTCATCATCTGTATTAGATTCATACCCACATTCTTGAATTTTTGGAGTTTCAAGAAAACTAAATAAATTTTGAGCTTAGGGTTGTCCAAAAGGACTTATTGGAAATAAGGAATATGGAAACAAAAGAAAACACATAATAGAAAGTAGCAAAGCAAGAAACAAAATGAAATAAATAGATATATACATGCTTAAGTAAAAATAAGGGATGAGAAGGAAAGAACTAAAAGAAACTAACTAGACTACCTACCCTAATTCTAACCATCTTACAAATTTACTCCAAGAAGACTTTAGGGGTAGCAACAAAGAAGTAAATATTGAGGTATTGCCTATTGGTGGGTAGTGTGAAATCTGCTCCATATCGTTCTTTGAGTCTAAAGGTGTTGTCTCCTAGTGTGTCTACAATATGATAGGGGCCAATCCATAGAGGTGTGAACTTTCCATGTTTGCCCTTAGGCTCATATACTTTGTCCTAAAGAAGAACTAAGTCCCCTTGTCTGAACACTTTGATATTTGATCTCTTGTCAAACCACCTCTTCACTATGGTATGATGTCTACTAAAATTATAAAAATCCTTCTCACGTACATATTTCATCTAGATGATATATAGTAATATTATATTTGCAATCTCCTAGCCTTCTTCCATATACTCTTACAAGAATTTACAAGTAGGCAGCTTGGGATTGATAAGGAAGATAGGTTATTGGTCATACGCCAACATAAATGGTGATTCCTTTAAGGCTTGCTTGATCCTTATACTATATGTCCATAAGGAATACTTGATAAGATTATGCCAAGTTCTGGGCTTACCTATAGTAGGTTTATGATTGTTTTTATTAAGTTCTTGTTGGTAGACTCAGACAATCCATTTCCTTGAGGATAATGGTTGGATGAAAATTTAGGACAAATGCCATTATCATACACCCATTCTATCATCTCTATGGATATAAATACATATCCATTATCACACACCAAAGAGACTAGAGTTTCAAATTTGGTACATATATTCTTCAAGAAATTGATCACTTCTTCAGTCTTACATTATTTGGTGGCTATAGCTTCAGTCCACCTTATGCAATAATCTATGGCAGTCAAGATATACTTATGACCTTCTAATGAATTAGGGTTGATTATCCCTTCAAAGTCCAACCCCCATTATTCAAAAGGTTTATCAACCATGACTAGTTGTAAAGGCATTGTTGCCTTAGGATCTTCGGTGATAAAGATCTAGCATGAGTGACATTCCCTCATGTGCTGATGAGCATCTTTGAAAATAGTTGGCCAATAGTATCCAACTCTAAGGATATTATGGGTTATTATCCTTTTAGATGGGTGTCTATTACCAAACTTCTCATGGAAGGTGTTCATGACTTGGGTAACTTTTTCTTTTGAGACACATCTTAGGTAGACCCCTTCAAAGTTATTCCTATATAAAACCCCTTTTTTGATTAGATAATGGGCTAACTTAAGCTTAAGGGCCCTCTTTTACTCCCTAGTTAGTCCTACAGGACAAGTACCATTAATTAGTAAATGAATGATGGAATCATATCACTCACTATCTTGAAATATTTATTAATCAACTTGAATAATAATTAGCTTAGGGTTGGTATTAGCAATCATTTGAATCAGACGTTGGCATCTTACCAGCTTTGTAGTTTTCATTTATTTGTCATATTCTTGAAAATATGACATCCATTTACCTCTACCTTTTCCAAGTTCATTCTAGCTTAGCATGAGCTTTATGGTAGGGTTAGGTAGAATAACATGTACCTTATTTCTAAGGATATAGTGCCTAAATTTCATCACTACCTTAACTAATGTATACACTTATTTATCAATAAATGAATAGTTTAATTTAGCATTCTTAAAATTAGTACCAATGAAAACTATTGGGCGTTCACACCCATCAACCTTCTGAGTTAAAAATGCAGTCATACTATGGTTAGATGCAAAAGAATAGAGATAAAAGTCCTTTGAAAAGTAAGGACTTATCAAGACTAGAGCATGGTTGATTGCTTCTTTGATGTCATTAAATGCCTTCCTGGATTCCTCATTCCATGAAACCTTAGCATCCTTATTTAGCATGTCATTTAATGGCTTGACAATATTTGCAAAGCCAAAAATGAATTTTTTTACAAATTTTATCTTACCAAAAAATGATTTTAACTCTTTCTTACTATTTGGATGCTCTATCTTAGATATAACTTCCACTCTTTTAGGATATATGGAGATCCCATCTTTATTTATGACATCATAGCCCAATAATTTACCTTCAGTAACATAAAATATGCTTTTCTTGGGTTTGAAGGAGATTCCATACCTTTTTCATCTCTCAAATATTTGTTGTAAATGCATAAATTGATCTTCCCTATTTTTATAAAAATGGTTATATCATCCATGTATATAATGATACACTTACCAATCAAACCTTGGAAGGCATGGCTCATGGCCCTTTGAAAAGTATCTCCTACATTTATTAATCCAAAAGGCATTCTTTTGTATGCATAGGTTCCTCATTTAGTTGTGAAAGTTGTCTTCATTCTATCTTCTTTTTCAACCAACACATGGTTGTATCCTAAAAAACCATCAAGAAAAGACATCATGGTTGAACCTAAAATAATTTTTAACACCTGGTCAAGAGAGGGAAGAGGATAATTATACTTTATAAATGCTTCATTCAAATTTCTAAAGTAAATTCATAGCCTAATCTCACCATTATTCTTTCTGATTGGCACCAAATTAGCCATCTAGGTGTTTTACTCAAATTTTTCTTTTTATCTATTTATAAAAGAAATTTTAAATTGAAAGAGGGGTAGAGGTTGGTAGAACCTAGATAGGTGTGTGCTTTATAATCTAGATGGTTTTAGATACTCTTATTTGGCTTGGGAAGATGATCTACAATAAGAAAGATCTAGAAAATGTTTGGTTATTTAAATAGGTTGGGTGGATTACCTAGCAAGCTAGATATAAGAAGCATGGGCTATTTAGGAGGTTGTCAATCCACCTTTTGATACAAGTTAATGTTGAAAATAAAGATTATATAACATAAAATAACTAGATATAAATAAATAAATACTTTAACAATGAATGCTAGTGTTTTAAAAAAATAACATTTAGGTGAATGCTAAAATGTTAATTAATTTTTTTAGGTTAGGTTAGGTTGTTATTTTTGGTCTATGAGGTGACATGGACCAAGAAAATAGGGTTTGGTTGAGGTTGGGGTTGGTTGTTTCTTGCTATTTTAGTTACTAGTTTTGTTCATACAGTGATCATTGATGGTCAGGGTGACCATCGACTATTAGAGGTAGCCATTAATGGTTGGGTGACTATCAATAGTTTGATATTCAATCATCAATGGTTAGGGTTACTGTCAGTAGTTTGATAGCTAATCGTTAATGGTCAAGATGACCATTGTTAGTTACTATTGATAGGTTTAGTTAAAGTAAAATGTTAGACTGTGAATAAATTATAGATGGATTGGTAGGTTGGTATAGGTCTAGTTAAGGGTTGGAAGGGGTTAGAAGGTGGTGTTCAAGATGTAATAAAGAATAAAACAAAGAAACTAATTATTGATCCTGATAAGAGATAGATACTTAGCTTGATTATTAAGGTCGATTGAAGATGTTGGTGAAGCTTAGAGGAATTTTGGAAGAGTAATGGTACTTGTGGTTGTACAAAATTTTTGGTAGAGTGCTAAGTCTCTGTTATGCTATCTAGTTGGCTAGAAGGAAGACCTGTAAAGAAAATCTTGATGAAGAAGCCTTGTCCAAAAATATCATAGATCATGAAGTCCCTTTCTTGGTTCTACTCTCCTTCTTTTATAGGAAAAGAGAGATGGAGCTAGAAGGTTCTATAGAAGGTTTGGTTGCCTAAAGTTAATGTTCATGATGTGTTAACTTGCCACATGCATTCAATTTTTGATGAATTAGCTTGCACACAAATTAAGTAAGTTTAGGGGTTGATTATTGGTAGTTAGAGTACCAATCATTGGTGGTAAAAGTGACCATCAGTAGTCAAGGGTCAAAGGGTGAAGGGTCAAAGGTCAAAGGGTTAGGTTTAATTAAGGTGGGTTAGTATGTGGGTTGGTCAAAGAGTGTTTTGACTTAGGTTTACAATCAAAAGGGTGTAAATGGTAGGTTGGGAATCTATGGTTATTTCAACATCTAAAACCAATATGTGTAGTTTTTTAATGTCTACATTTTGACCCTTTTTATTATTCAATTTGTATCAACAAGCTGCAACACAAAAACAGACTGTAGGTCAAAGCTAGTTTAGTTTCTTTGAGTATATGAAGAGGTGATCCTTTGCCCCTTTTAGTTATGTAATTTGTATCAGCAAGCTACAAGACAAAAATGGATTATGGGTCAAAGGTTTAGTTACCTCAAGTATGGGAGGAGGTGATCCCCATCAAATCATGAGTCAATGAGATGAACTAAAATTAGGTATGGGTTTGATTAGTGGTTATGTGGGTGAGAAGGTAGGTGAAAAGAGTGGTAGGTGAGGTTGGGAATTAAGGTGAAAACATGCACATAAAATGTGACTAAGTGTGATAGTTGAGATCATGTATAGACTAATTTGACAATGTTGGTTAAAATAAATTTAGTTTTATAAGAATAAGTGATAGGGTAACCAAGCCCCAGCATTAGGAATAGTTAATTGGGTTACTCAATAAGTCTGCTAGATAAGGTCAGTGTTATGTAGGTATCTAAGGTAGGAAGTGCTCTTGGGAAGACATAAAATTGTTGGTTGTACATGAGGTGGTGAAAATTCAAATGTTCAACATGGTAATTAATTAGTGTGATCAAAAGGACCAAGGTAAGGTCATTGAAAAATATGTAAATAGTTGGGGCCAAAAATGGCCGATGGTGGGGATGATGTGGATGGGTTGATGGGTGGTTGGTTGGTTGGAGAGGGTGTTATCTAATGGTTCATGGTTGGTTTATAGAGAATAGGTGCTCTTTGAAGGTTGGCTAGTTGTGTTTAAATGGGTTGCCCCAATTTTATGTACCACTTGGTTTAGTTGGGTAGAAGGTTTGGTGAAGAAGGGTAATCTCTAATGGTTGGGGTTGATAGAGAAGGTGTTCTTCAATGGTTCATGGTTAAGGTAAGGTAGGTTGGTTGTAGGTGTTCAAATGGGTTGCCCTAATTTGATGTACTATTTGGTTTTGTTTGGTAGGATAAGGATAATCTCAAATGTTTTATGGTTAAGGTAAGTGTAGGCTGGATAAGGGTAATCTCCAAAGGTTAGGTTTTGGTTTGGTGAAGAAGGTTCTCTCCAAGGTTTGATGGTTTTATTAATTAGTTGGTGGAGAAGGTAACTCCCAAATAGGTTCACTAATTGGTTAGATTGGGTTAGTTTCAATAAATCAAAAGGGGGAAGACACATCTTCCTAAGTGGTCATGAAAGTATAAGAAGGAAGTTAAATGCTCTGATTGATAAAGACCATCATGGCAAGATGGGTGGGATTATGAACATAAACCCCTATCATGATTTTAATTTGTTGTTAGTTTGATGGTTTAAAAAAATGTAGCTTGATCACATGGTGTGAATTAAGCTCAAAAATACCTTGATTTATAGAGGATAAAAGGGGATATGGATGATAGCTAGTGGGTGATAGGTTTTCCCCTTCTGTAGGTGACTTAGGAACCATGATAGACAAGTCCATGTCTTTTCTAGGTGTAGATTGATCATTGTAGGAAGTCTACTGGTCCTATTGTGAACGTTGATTATTTACTTTCTTAGGATAACTTAGTGTTTGATTTTGATATAGGGTCTATTATTACTTAGTTTTATATGTTTGGGAAGTTGATCAATGTGAGAAGCTTCAAATGATTATTTTGACAAAGTTGACTTATCCATCCTTTAAGGGAGTGGTCCAAGTTTGGATTTTTATGTTTGATAGTTATCCTTTAAGGGAGAAATATACCTTAAGTTCAAGAAATTTAGATTTTGGGTAGTTGTCCTTTAAGGGAGCAATCTGTATGCTAGAGATGTTGACCCAAGTGATATTTTGGTATCCCAAATTATTTATATGATAGTTTAGACATGGACTATCTATATAGACATAATTTTTTCCTTTATGGAGGAAAATCCATAGAAAAATTAGGTTTATTATGGGTAAAGGAGGAGGTTTAAGTGATAATGACCATGGAAATCCATCTTAAAAAAGTTGGAAAGTACTATGAAGATCATGTCATGGGTAGAGCTGTGGTATCCATGCTTAAGATTAAGCTAAGTTTGTGATGAATAATCACATGATCCTATTTTTAATTGGTTATACTTAAACATAAGGAGGTGAAGGTGATTAAAAATAAGGGATGAGCTTAAGTTAGACACAAAATAACAAGGAACTTGGTTTAACCAAAGAATAGATGTGCAAATAAAAAATCATTCGAGGAGGTTGAGGTTCTGATATTCCCTCGATCCATATTTTCATAAGTGGTTGATGCCAATTAGGAGAGTATATGTCCCCCAATTAGTTTTTAACACTTGTTAGATGTAGCAAAGAGATGCTAGATTGACAAAAAGTTGAGGTTGTTTAGGTGATAGTTTGGTGGAGAAGGGTAATCTCCAATGGTTAGGGGAGAAGGTGAATCCCAAATAGGTTAGGTGGTGTTTAAATGGGTTGCCCCAATTTGGTATACCACTTAGTTTAGGTTGGGTTGATGGAAAAGGTACTATCCAAAGGTTGGAAGAGAAGGTGACTCCCAAATAGGTTGGGTGGTGTCTAAATGGGTTGCCCCAATTTGGTATTCTACTTAGTTCAAGTTGGGTTGATGGAGAAGGTACACTCCAAAGGTTGGGGAGAAGGTGAATCCAAAATAGGTTGATGGAAAATGGTAATTTTCAATGGTTGTGGGAGAAGGTGATTTCCAAATGGTTGGTGATCACAAAAAATGTGAAAAAAGTGATCCAAAATGACTAAGGTTAAAGTTATTTGGTTGGTTGGTTGATGGAGAAGGGTAATCTCCAATGGTTTCATGGTTATGGTAAGGTGGTTGGTTGGTGATTTATTGGGTATACAAGGTAGGATGTGATCTTGAGAAAGCATAAATGGTTGGTAAAGTGGATGAAGGTAATATCCAAAGGTTAGGTAGGTTGGTGGAGAAGGTGACTCCACTAGGTAGGGGGAGAAGATGATTCTCCAATAAGTTTTGTTGGGTGAAAGAGAAAGGTAATCTCCAAAAATTTAGGGTTGGTTTATAGGTTGAGGCAAAAATTTCTAAGGTTAGTTTGGTTAATTTTTAAGGTATAGTTTGGGTTGCTAAATGGTCAAAGCCTTATAGAGGGAAAGTTACCCTAGTTTGCTCTTTCCATGGTTGTTTGGGGTGGGAAAAAGATCCCAAAGTGAAGGTGTTGGTTAATAAGAGGGTTTAGGAGGGGTGAAGATGACTTCATGTACCTCTAAAAAGGGGTGTTAGTTGTAATTTGTTAGTGTCTAGTAGGTCAAGTTTGTAAGTGGAGGTTCAAGTGTGATTTTCTCTATTGTACCAAGGCTAGGAAAATGTTGTTGGATCTGATTTAAGTAGGTTAGGGTAGGTTTGAAAACTCTATCCAAAAATAAATGTAGGTTAGATAAGAGTGTCTGATTATCCCATTGATATATCTTGGGTGAGGTAAGGGTAGGTTGGCAAGGTTTATTTGATTTGATGGGTTGGTTTTGGTTTGGGTTAATAGTTAGTAAGGTTGAGTTGATGGTGGGTATGGTTGGGTCGATGGTTTTAAAATTTAGGTTAATGGTAGGTGAGGTAGTGTTAATGGTTTTTAAGGTTGGGTTAATGGTTGGTAAGGTTGGGTTGATGGTAGGTTTCACATGGGTGAGTGGGAGAGGTAGGTTGGTTGGTTCCACATGGGTAAGTGGAAGAGGTTGATTGGTTACTTCCACATGGGTAAATGGAAGAGGTTGATAGGTTGGTTCCACATGGGTGAGTGGAAAATGTTGGTTGGTTAGTTACACAGGGTGAGTGGAAAAGGTTGGTTGGTTGGTTCCACATGGGTGAGTGGAAGAAAGGTTGGTTGGTTCCACATGGGTGAGTGAAAAAATTTGATTGGTTGGTTTCACATGGGTAAGTGGAAGAGGTTAATTGGTTGGTTCCACATGGGTAAGTGGAAGAGGTTTATTGGTTAGTTCCATGTGTATAAGTGTAAGAGGTTGGTTGGTCGGTTCCACATGGGTGAGTAGAAAAGGTTGGTTGGTTCCACATGGGTGAGTGAAAAAGTTTGGATGGTTGGTTCCACATGGGTGAGTGAAAAAGTTTGGATGGTTGGTTCCAGATGGGTAAGTGGAACAGGTTGGTTGGTTAGTTCCACATGGGTAAGTGGAAGAGATTAGTTTGTTGATTCCACATGGGTAAGTGGAAAAGGTAGGCCAGTTTCTTTGATTGTGATATGAAGGAAAGTTGAGAAGGTTCCACTTGGTTAATAAGTGGTTTGGTTAACGGTTGGATTATGGTTTCCTTAGTTATAGGTTGACTAAGAACTAAATATAATGGATGGGCCTAATTATTTTGAGGGATTTGGTTATTTGTGTGCACAATAATGGGTACAAAAATAGGTTCAATGATAAGTTGATCTTGAGTTTGTGAGATAATAAATTGGTTTGATGAGGTTAGTTAGTTTGATAGGTTTGGATAAGTTGATAAGCTGGGTGGGTTTGATTGCTTGGGTAAGGTTGATAAGGTGGGTTGGTTTGATAGGTTAGGTAAGGTTGATAAGCTAGTTTGATAGTTATTGGTTGGATGGAAAAGAAGATAGACCAAAGATCAGTGTTGAGATAAATAGGTTTACCTCAAAGTGAGTTAGGGTAGTTGATATGATGGTTGAGGTAGGTGACCCAATGGTTGATGAGGTTGGATAGGTTAAAGTTGAGGTTGGTTATGATAATTTTTAAGTTGGTGTTGATGGGTTGTCATTTGGGTATGACGATGGTTAAATGGTTGTTGATAGGTTTTTGGTTGGTTGTAGTTGAGATTTGATTGGTTGTAGGTTATGTTTTATTGGTCATGGGTATCAAAAATAAATGGATCTACTTTGATTATTTGATCTATTAAAATTGTAACCAATTCAGGTGGTAGTTTATAGTTTATTAGTTGGTTATAGTTGAGGTTTGATAGGTGATAGGTAGGGTTTGATTGATCATGGGTGAGGATAGGTTGGTTGTTGATGAGGTTAGGTTAGTTGTTGATGAGGTTAGGTTTGTCATAGGGTAGGTTAGGCTGGTTGTAGGTAAGGTTAGGAGCACAAGTGGCTCATGATGCAAGGTATCTCTCTAAGGTGAGATGGTTATTCTCCAAGATATTAGAAAAGTTAGGGTCTCCAAGAGAGAATATAGGTTGGTTTTTTATTAGACAACGTAATGGAGGCAATATGGTGGAAGGTTGATTTCTCACAACTCAAAATAAAGAGCCAAAAAAATTCAAAAAGACAAAACACACACTAAATTAAGCTACCTCCTAGGGTTATTTTTAGTCTCTGTTTTGGCTTATGCCTTAAGTTAGAAAGAAGGTTGGAAGACTTGGCTTGTAGAGTGGATACTAGAGGAGAAGTCTATGGTTGGTTTTGGGTTAGTTATGGCTTTCAAAATATGTATTGAAAGTCAGTATATAGCTTGATGTTGGGGCCTACCCCCTCACTTCACACATAGTAGTGATAAGGGTGTTAGGTGCTTAGCTAGTATATAATGATTTCCAAAGTTTACACTCAACTAGAGAGCTAAGTTTTGGTTTCTCTTCTTGGTATTGACCTCAAAGTAAGAAAACCAAAGGGTGAAGGTTTATCGCTAGATGATGAAATTCTAGTCGAGCCTTATGTTAGGTGTTAAGATGTGTTGATTGATAAGTGGTTTGGTATGGTGTGTGATATAGAGGTAAAGCTACAATTGATTACTTTGATTTTAATTTAACTGAATAAGCTAAACACGTAATCAATAAATGTATGTAGTTAATTTTATACCCAAAATAAATTTTCAATTTTGTTGTATGAGCATAGAATAAAGAAGAAAAGGGAACTAGATGTAACTAGTTCCCACTGGGCATGCTAGAATGTTTTACTAAAATTTTGTTTTTTATCTATTTATAGAAGAAAGGTAAAGCTGAAAGAGAGGTAGAGGTTGGTACAACCTATATGGGTGTGCACTCCATAATACAAATAGTTGTAGATATTATTCTTTGGCTTGGGAAGATGACATGTAATAAAAGAGAACTAGAAAAGGGTTGGTTATTTAAATAGGTTGGACAAATTGCCTAGCAAGCTAGATCTAAGAAGCATGAGTTATCTAGGAGGCTGTTAATCAACTTTTTGATACAAGTTAATGTTGAAAATAAAGGTTGCATAACATAAAAGTACTAGATCTAAATAAATAAATACTTTACAAATGAATGTTAGTGTTCTAACAAAATAACATTTAGGTGAATGCTAAAATGTTAAATAAATGTTCAGGTCAGGTCAAGTTGTTGTTTTTGGTCTGTGAGGTGATAGGGACCAAGAAAATAGGGTTTGGTTAAGGTTGGAGGTTGGTTATTGCTTGTTGGTTTGGTTTTTGGTTTAGTTCACAAAGTGACCATCAGTGGTCAGGGTGACTATCGACGATTAGAGGTAACTATTGGTGGTTGGGTGACTATCATTAATTTGACATTTAACTGTCAGTAGTCAAGGTGACTATTGATAGTTTGATAGCCAACCATCAACAGTCAAGGTAACCATTGGTGGTTACTATTGGTAGGTCTGGTTAATGTAACAAGTTGGATTATGGATAAATAATAAATGGATTGGTAGGTTGGTGGAGGTTTGGTTAAGGGTTAGAAGGGGATAGAAGGTGGTGTTCAGGAGGTAGCAAAGAATAAAATAAAGAAACTAATTGTTGATCCTGATAAGAGACAAATACTTAGCTTGATTTTTGAGGTCAGTTGAAGATGTTGGTGAAGCCTAGAGGAATTTTGGTAGAGTAAATGTGACTATGGTTACAAATTAATTTTGGTAGTGTTAGGTCTCTGTTATGTTGGTTGGATGTCCACAAGGAAGACTTGTAAAATAAAATATTGATGAAGAAGCCTTGTTTAAAAATATCATAGATCATGAAGCCCCTTTCTTGGTCCTACTCTCCTTATTTTATAGGAAAAGAGAGACGGAGGTAGAAGGTTCCATAAGAGGTTTGGTTTCCTAAAGTTAACGTTTGTGATGTGTTATCTCGCTACCTGTATTCAATTTTTGATGCATTAGCTCACACATAGATCAAGTAAGTAATTTTAGGTGCTGACCATTGGTAGTTAGAGTGCTGACCATCGATGGTCAAAGTGGCCATCAGTAATTTAGGTTTGAAGGTCAAAGGGTTAAGTTTGGTCAAGGTGGGTTGGTTAAAGAGTGTTTCAAATCAGGTTTGTGGTTGAAAGAGTGTGAATGGTAGGTTGGGCATCCATAGGTAATTTGACATATAGAACCATTGTGTGTGGTTTTCTAGTGTCTACACTAGGTATAATGCCTGATGAGAAACACAATTCTAGCATCTAAAAATCTCTTAACTTCTTTAAAGATCATTAGTTCTAAGATAGGGTTCACATGTCTTTGTTTTTCCTTGAAGGGTTTACAAATTTATTTAAGAGGTATAGTATGGGTGATGAATCTTAGATCAAAGATATTTAAGTCATCATAAAACCAAGATATGACTTCTTTGTACTTTGTTAACAACTCTTTGGCCTCCTTGTTCTCAACACTAGTGCAAGCTTTTCCAACATTAACCAATTGAGGTTGATCTTGAGGGCCAAGATCAATTGCATTACAATCCTTCCCACTTAATCTGGTAATCTTAGAAACCTCAGCAAGCTTATCTTGATCAAATAACCTCTCTAAGGCAATCATGCCTTTGGGAATCTTATTTTCATTTAGTTGCATGACTTTACCATCAAACTTGTGTTTTCTAAGTACATTTTCATCAGTTTCATCAATGATCTGAGTCTCAAATTCCCCTGAACTAGTCATGAAATTTAAGATTTGTTGATCATCACTAAAGACCTGAAAATGATTCATATTATCTGGGACTAAAGGACAAGGTATCAACTCAATGCTAAATTTGGGTGAGTCTTGATTAGGCATGAGGTTGACTATAGAAAATACCAACTCATCAAAAAAATTGTTCTCCTTTTTGGGGATGGAGATAATGTTAAAGGCATAAAAGACTAAATTAGATCCCAGACCCTAAAGTTATACCTCTTGAGGTATGAGATTTTGCATTGATATTTGCTTATCACCTAGTTGACTACTAGTTCTAAATCACCATAGGCTAGTAGTTCTTTGACTTTTATTTATGGTAAATTACAAGCCTAAAATGAGGGACTCATATTTATCAAGGCTATTAGTGCATGTGAACTAGATCTTGTAGGAAGCATGGTATTTATTACCAATAGGTTTAGTTAGAACAATGCCTACTCTAGATCCAACTTTATACCTAACACCATCAAAATCTAGCTTCCACAACCTAAACACAACATGAGTATTCTTAGGATCACATACCTTTACAGTCTCTAGGGTGAAAACCCCTAAGTCTAAGTCAATTATGTTGACCCTTTAATTGACATAATTGTACTCAGTGATCATGTGCTTCATCCTCATCTCTATTTCAATCTTGAATTGGTTTGGAACTCCTTTTCAAGGCAACCATAAATGTGAATAACCAGTGGACATGTAGCCGTTCAAAGATTTGGTCCATTCCTTGCTTAAAAATATCCCATAAACATCAAGAATGTAAATAACTTGGATATCAATAACTATTGTACTCTAGGCTTAGAGGCCAATTACATATGGACATTTAATAATTCCTCAATCACCTTGACTCTAGATTTATCTAATTGAGTAACAACTCTATCAGACTTGATACATGTCAAGCCAAGTTGTTTGAAAATACCTATTAGCATGATATTGGTGAATGCACAAAAATATAATAAACAATTACATAAATTCTTACCTAACATCTTGACTATAAGCAGGAAAGGAGGAGATTCTACCTTAGCTTTATGCAAATCCACATTAGCATTGTCAGCTTTTGGTGTTTTGTTGGATTTTTTTACAATGATTATAGTAAGAGGTCCCTCTGTTATGTGATATGAATTAATTCATGCAATATGATGTTATATTTTATCTTATTCATGTCCTCAAAACTATTATAACCACTCTTATTTGAAGAACTAGGAACATCAACATTATGCTTAGAGTTACCCCCTTTGGGTGGTTCTGGATCATTGCTTGAAGACATGTCTGAAGGATTTCTAAACTTATTTGGAGGCATTGAGGTAGTCAATGGATACCTCTAATCTCTATTCCTAAAATGATAAGTCTTCTTCAAGAATTATTATAAGGCTTAGATTTCCTCAGGGACATCATCAAGTTCGTTGTCCTCTTGAAAAGGGAAATCAAAAGTCTTCACCATAAAAGTTTGATTAGCAGGCTTAGACCCTAAAGTACCTACACCATTATCCTTAATAGGGACCACTTTAAATGTGTCTAACTCTTATTTTAAAGCTTCAAAATCCTTACAAAACTCAATGCAATCAATCTCACCATGCTTGGTTGTATAATGCACTCTATAATAATCAAGCAAAGCAATGTCAGTAAGATTAATGTCCATAGTCCTCTTTTCAAAAGATGGCTTATTGTTATTATTATTGTGGAAACTATCATTATAAGCCTATTATTAAGCCTATTAAACCTTTGGAATGAGAATTTCCTCCTAGATCTCTCTCTAGTATTGCCAACTTATTTTTATAGCTAAAGGAAATCAGTGCTTAAGATTTAGACCATTTTCAAGATAGACTAATTCTCATTCTTGGGAGTTTCAAAATTGTGAACTTGGTTATTGTTAGTAATAGCAGTTGGTACTAAAGTTCTTTGATCATTTTCATTAAATCCATTAGCATCAAGATGACTTAAGAATCTAAATTATGATTGGGAGTAACATAAATCAAAGGTAATTAATTTATATTTGGGAGTTAATTCAAGGATGGAACATTATGGTTATTGTTGGGGAAAATGTGGGTTGATATTCGGAATAGAGTAGGCCATTTGTCCTTTGGGTTGCATTTGATCACTGATGATCACTGCTTCATAATAATCCCTGGCTAATGAAGTTATAGGTCGAAGAGATCTATTCAAGAATACAAAAGTTATAGGATCTACTACATCTTTGTAGATTTCCATAGTTAAAGCATCATCATGATTATAAGGGTATATGGTCCTACTATAAATTTTATATAACTTGGCATTTAAGGACCGTATGGGCGTGCTTGCATCCCTCCTGATGGTGGTAAACTAGTGTTATATGACACATGGACTAATAATTTTTCCAAACTGATCTATGAAAACATTATTAAAATCATCCCAACTAGTAATATAATTGTTAGGTAATTTGAGAAACCATTCATATGCAACATCTTTAAAAGTAAAGGGGAATAATTTGCATGTTACATCTTCATGTATAACATTTACAATCTTAAAGCAACTTTGAAAGATTTAATGTGCTCTTTAGCAGTTACAATACCCGTTGGACTAAATGTTGGCAAGTATTTTTTAGGATTAGATGGGAGATCATGTACCAAACCTAGCACATTGATTTAAGAATCTCCCAACTAAGTCATACCTGGACAAAGGTCAAAGGTATGGGTACCTTGAAAAGGTGAGGTTGGCAAAGATTTGGAATGTCTACGCCTACCTTTATCTTGCCTAGATCTTCTATGGACTTCAAGATCAAGCAAAGGTCCTCTTATCTCTGAATGTGATCTTTTTTATATCCTTGGAAATTCCAACTTTGAATATTGAAGATCCTATTTGAAATATGATGTGTCAAGTTAATCTTTATAAAAAACAAAGATTAAACCTACACATGAAGCTAATTTATAAATATTTGTATAAAGAATAGTAAAGGATGTCAATATTTTACTAAGTTATCTCAAATACATGTATAATTATGCAAACATGGTCTATCTTTATAATTCCAAGCTCAAATAAACCTAGATCTATGAAAAATATACCAATATTTGATCAAAACAAGCTATTCTAACCTTAACTACCATGGATTTTCAAATCTTAAGCCATATTTACCAAAATTAAGCATCAAAATTCAAATAACTATGATCTTTGTCTAAAGGAAGCACAAATATATGTCAAAGACCACAAAGATCAATGATATTTATGCTTCTGAGCAAAGAATTAGGCAAAAGTGCAAAGATAACACCAATCTTAGATCAAAACACTAAGATTAACAAAGATTCAACCAATTCACAAATATGCCCTCATTCTAGCACCAAAAATACTTCTTAATGCCTCTAAATGTATCACATGTGTCTTTAGTGTTCAAATAACACTTCTCATTTTATAATTCTATGAATTAAGAGCATGAGTAGTAGGTTTTGACAACTTATGTTAACTATGGTGAAATAGTAGCAGAGAATTGTTTAACTATCCCAAAAAAATTATATTAATTGATGGTTGGGAGCCACCATGCACCAAATCTTTGCAAAGTGTAAGTATCTATGCAATACTAATGAATTATGATCAAATATTAAACTACAGACTAATCTAAATGGACATTTACAATGAAATCTAAACTAAAGTGATCTAGTTAAAAGGAAGCAAAAGAGAATGGTAAGGCAAAAATAGAATAAGTGATTAGTGATCTTAACCTCAAACATTATGACAAAGTTTCAATTACAACTGAGTATGCATTTAACCAATATATAGTGAAAAATAGCATAATCTCAAATTTCACTACACACTAGGCAAAACCTCTTAGTATGATATAACTGAATACAAGTAAGAACTAAATTTACTTTAAAGATTTTCTACCACACTTGAATAACATTTGCACATCCTAATGTAGAGTAAATAAAATGAAGTGAATTCAAGATCATTCAACTAATCTAGCATAAACATAAATTAACAACCTTATAATTAAAGATGAAACTTAGAATTTAGAGAAACTATTAAAATTTAAGACATAGGACTAGAAATTGAGAGAAAATCCATATGATAATTGACACAAACAAACTTGGACAATCCTTTTAAAATTCCTTAATTGTATTAACTGCTCAAAGTATACATTTTTTCTCAAAATTCTCTCCCTTTACAAAATGGTAGTACTACCTTTTATAGAAGGACAAGGTAGTATATTGATCAGTTACAAGATACAAATGTACAAGAAGTAAGGACAACTATCCCTTTTCTAAAAATTTCTAGAATACATTTACTTTTCCAAACTAAATTGACCTAGAGGCAATGCCCTAACAAAATAGCATATGCCTTTACAAAAGGATATTCTATTTTCAGAATATTACAAAGTTTTTACAAAATAAAATATCATTCAACTAATTCGTTGGTGGGCCCTACTCTTGATAACTTTATTGTTATTGTTGGAGGATGTTCATAGCCCTCTAGTGTTTATTAACCATCTCTAAATCCATAGATAATTTCAATAGACACTCTTCCTCTTTGTTAGAAATCTCATTCAATTCCCTGTTATTCCTAGTCATAACTTCCTTGATGCTCTTGAACTTAGTTATCTTTTCACTTGCATTGAATATCATGTCTAGGATCCTATTATTGTCTACCCTAGACTAGCCTTGAATTTTAATTTTTATTTCCTAAGTCACTAAAGTAGCCTTGTATTTGAATTCATCATCCTTGATGATGCCTAGGATAGTAGGCTATGTAGGGTATTTGAGCATTGTCCTAAGGATATTTTCAATCTTTTCCATTATCTCCTCATCATCCTTTAGGATTCTCTCTAGACCCTTGGACCAGGCATTCAAATTTTGGATTTTGTCAACATTAATTCCCAAAATTACATTCAAATGTCCTAAACTTATTGATTTAAACCTAGGAATTTGCCTTCCAACTCTGATGTTGATTAACCCTATTATTTTGTCATGTGAATATTACCATTGGGCTATTAGACCCTTGGCCATTGTGTTCTACTATGCCAATACAATCTTCCTTAGTTTTATTGCTTTCAATGCATCATACATATCATAGAAGGATTCATCCAACTATTTGATCATTACCTCAAGCACTAATAAGATAACCTATGTCTTCAATTCTTAGTTTTCCTTCTCTAGGTTGGATATTCTTTGCTTCATGACTTTAATGCCTAATGTTGGGTGTCATTATCCCCTTCATTTAATCAACTTTCTGTTGATGTCATAGTTAACTAGGGCTATGTCTGAAGTTGTATGCAATAAGAGGAATCGTAACAACTTAGTAATTGAATGGGGTTATTTGTATATTTTTTTTTTTTTTTTTTTTGGGGGGGGGGTTAATGTCTTAAGGATTTCTTGGTTAAAACCTTATTGGAATAAAACTATGCAAATCTATTGGAAATAAACACACATTGTAGAAATGGAATTGATTGCTAGAAATAAACACACGTTCCAGAAATGAAATTGATTACTGGAAACAAACACACGTTGCAAAAATGAAATTGATTACTGGAAACAAACACACATTGCAAAAATGAAATTGATAGTTGGAAACAAACACACGTTGCAAAAATGAAATTGATTGCTGGAAACAAACATACGTTTCAAAAGTGAAAATTTAATCTAAAACTCCTACAGGAACAAATTTACAACAAATCTTAATTTTAAAGAGTTGGAAACATTTATAAATTTAACAGAGTTACCTATTTACTTTTGCTAATAGAAATATAAATACCAACAAAATGAAGATCCTGGTTCTTTGGAGGAGTGGGCCCTTGCTCCACCTAGAACAGGATTTGAAAAATTCAATTCACTTTCAAGATAGGAATGGCTATTTCATTGATAAAATGTTTTGTATTAAAAATTTACTAAGCTATCCTTTATAACTCTATTCTTCTATGATTTTCTCCATCTTCTATCTTCTTTCTCTATTTTCTATATTCTAAATCTATATCAAGTCTGTATATATAGATGTTTTGATGGTTGTAACTATTTCATAGATATGATGGAACTAAATTGTACCTAGAATAGATGCTGAATCAAGATGTGGCTGGATGTCCAACTGTGTGATAATTGTCTTGATTTTGCCAGTTCAAAAAATCAATAATCTGTTCTTGATTTAATGGGATCATTGATCTTTGACAGATCGTCAGCCATTTGGAATAGATCCTCATCAGTTCCATATCTAGCTATAAAAGTTTTGGAACTTATTTAAAGGAGTACTGGAGCTAAATATAGAGTTTTAGAGCTAAGTCCAAAAATCTGACAAATTGAAATAGTATGGTGGAGTTCTGAAAATGACTGTGATGGTTTCAGAACAGATTCTATAGGTTTGAGAACTAACTTTGATGGTTCCAAAATAGATTCTGTAGGTTCTAAAATTAATCTGAATTGATTCCAATGCTTTCAAAAACATGTAATCCACTTCATATTTTTTCTTTAGCCTGATGATGACCTATTTTATTGCAAAACTAGAATTTTCCAACACACTTGTTAGGAATTACAAGTCTTTTAAAATGTTAGAATCACAATCAATCAAAAGATGGATAATCACATCCCAACTCATCTCAGATCAAAATAAAAGTTACAAAATTCAATCAAACTTAATAAAAAGAGAGAGTAAGATGAGGTTATTTATTATACATTTATTGGGCATATCCTGGCCTCATCACCTAATCTGACCTGAGATAAATGAGCCTCAGTCAATTATTAATGTCCTCTACATGGATGGGATGTTCACCAGGTCTCTGACCTCCAACTAGAGTTAATCCAAAAAATGGCTTAACCTTCTAAAAGGTGAACTCTTTAGTCCCCACCATGGCTTTTTTAGTTGTCACTCTCTCTAATCCATCTATCTCTGGATTGAATTGTATAGTAGTAGTTGGTTCAATGTACTTTGTAGGTTTAAGAGCCTCCATTTGGGTATTGTTTGATGCCCTTAGATTATCTATCTACTTGTTATCTGACCCTATAGTAGCCACTATGCTTCTTTCTTCCTCCTCCTTCATTAAATCCCTTATCCATGGCTTGATATCATCATGTACATCAATGTTAATAGTCTTAGTCACAGCCCATGAGTGGTTCTAAGTGGGTATTTTCTGCACTTTTCCATAGATGAACTAATCAAGGATGATTGGTCTATAGATGGTGTATTCATCACTAAATAATTTGACCTCACTCATGGGATGAGTGAAATTCAACTTTGTCTTCTTTGATCCAACTAGGACCATTGCCAAATCTACCTTTCTCTTCTTCAATGGTGCTACTAAGACTAGGTCTAACTTCTTTCCTTTTTTCTTTCTTAGCCTCCTCTATTTAGGCTTGTGCTTCCTTAGCATGTTCTTCTTCATATTCATTAGAGCCATATGCCTCAGCAAGAACCTTGAGGGCACACTCTACTATCTCATCAGGCTCTAGGGAAATCATGTCTAGGTATTCAATTAGAGATATTATTCTATCAAGAGGGACTAAGGATGATGGGACCCTACCATATCTCTCTTCCATCTTATCTTTACTAGGACCTTATGTAATCTATGCTTAGGGTTGGTTCCCTTACATTTGTGGTTGATCTTGAGGGGATCTTGAAGGTCCAAGTAGAAAATGGTATTGTAGAGGTCCCATTTACCATATGTCACCTGGTGGCTTCTCATCACTTATCATTCTATGCTCAAGTCTAATGTTATTTCCCTTGTGCCTAGCTAATATTTATTCAAAATTATTTACTTAGATATATATTGTGTCATGGACATTGAGTTGGTTCATATACACTAAATTGGACAATTGTTTGGATTTCAAATGTGTGGATACCGTGTCATTGAGGTCCCACATCTTTAGCTCATCAAGTTGCAATTTGAAGGATTCCCTATGCCTTGCCATATTATTCACCTAACTTTAATTATATAACATAGTTCTACCAATGGTTAAACGAAAATAATGTAGGATTCCTTTCCTCTTATCTTTTCACATGCTATCCACACCATTAAGAAGTTTGTATGTAATTTCTTGCTCTACTAGCTTGATGGGAACATACAAAGGCAACCTATAAGGTTAGATCAAAATCCCTTCAATTCTTATCACTATACAATCTTGATATAACCAAATATCTCCCATTATCTCCACATATTTCTTGATTAGAGGGCTTACCCTAGGTATATGGATCCTTGTGATGGCTTCTACCAAGGCTAGATACACATAGTCACAGATGAATTAGATGTTATGCCTATATTTAAATATGTGTAGCTTTTAATAGTGATAAGAGACTATGAATCTACCCTCAAGTGATTAATTTTTGATATAAGGGATCTAGGTGGAGGCCAATAAGGCATCCAATAGATAGGACATCATGAAAAATTGTTTACTAGTTTTCTTCCTAATGGTTGTGAATTGACGTTCTAAATAGATGTTGATCATCTCTCCAATTGAAGGAGTGATCACTTTCTCTACCATGAATTAGATTCAAGGCACCCAACTATTGTTAACATAAGTGGTTTAAGGGGCTCTAAATATTCTATTCAATCGAGTCATGATTACCCTAACCCCCTCTCTAAATTGGGTAACTAGGATGTTTCCAACAAGGTCTCAGATCACATGGTTCCCTCAGAGAAACCATGGCCTAAAGATGGTGTCTAGATCATTCTTTCTAGTTCATTGCTTAATAGTGGGAAAATCCACTTGGAGTTTTAGAAGCTTATAATAACTCTCAAAGCCTAATGGGTAAATGAATGCACTTCTTCTAAAGGTGCTTTCATGAATAATCCAACCCTGCTCAATCCTACAATCCTTGAAAATGGGAGCAAGGATGTTGATATAGTGTATTACCTCTAGTTTGGCATCTGAATGGTGGAGATTGGCCATTTAAACTACAACTAGGTCATAATACCTATTGGAAATATTGTCATTGATGTCAAATTTCTAGCATTATTAGTGATAAAGGCCCCATTACATTTAATGGTGTTTTTAATATTCATATCTTGGCTAATGTGTGTTAATATTTTTTTAATATTAATGAATATATTTTTTGTTGCATATAATTCAAAAGAGGGCCCATGGAGAAGTCAAAGATTCATGGGGTAAAAGATGAAAGATAATGGGACGCATTTTCTCATGAAGAGTCATCTTGAGGAATTCCAAGAGTAACCATGTGAAGACAAAAGAGGTATGGCACATTTTTACATGAAGGGACACTTTGAAGAATATGAAAAGTCACTAAGATAAAGACAAAAGAGGAAAGGATGCTTTTTCTTATGAAGAGTCACAATATGACTTTTCAAATGCAAGGATACGAAGGGTCATGCAAATTTAGCACCATTTTCCATGAGGATTGAAGGGTCACAAAGGGTGAATGCCAAATGTCATTTGGAAAGATATAAATAAAGGATTGATAAGCCATTTGTAATGAAAAAATCAAGAGATATTGTAGAGTTTTATCATTTGTTGAGTAAGCAACATTGAGAGATAGTTGTGTTTTATACACAAGAGGGGTTGGTGCTCCTTTGGGTTGGTGCTCATGAATCTTTGTAAAGGGTTGGCGCTTACGTGGGTTAGTGCTCACAAATAGTTACTGTGTTGGTGCTTGACAAATGGGTTGGTGCTCCTGTAAGTTGGTGATTAAAAACTTTTTATTTTGAGTTGGTGCTCATTCATATACTTGAGATTGTTCTCTATGGCTTTTTCTACTTTGGGTTTCCACATAAAAATTTGGTGTCTCTCTCTCTCTCTCTTGTGTGGTGCAAATTATTAATTCAATTTTATTACATATCTTGAATGTATGATTGAGTGGTTAAATAAAAAAAATGAGATTAAGTAAAAGATATATAATATACTGATTCACCTCCCCCCTCTCATTATATTTCATGCTTAACAATTGGTATTAGAGCAAGTTCCTTTTGAAAAAAATTTACTGCTTGAAGGAAGATTAGGAAAGCACGATGGATAGATCACATAAAGGATTTTATACTAATAAGGCACCTTTGTTTGATGGAATAAATTATGTTTTTTAGAGCATAAGGATGAAGACTTATTTGATGGCCCTTAGATTTGACATATGGAGAGCAGTGGTGGATGAATATAAAGAGCCACAGACACTTGTAACTATTCTGGTAGAAAAGAAGGCAAGTGAAAATAATGTTAAAATTTTAAATATTATTTTATGTGGTTTATGTGAATCAAAATTTGTTAAATTTATGCAATATAAATCTGCTCATGAAACTTGAGTAAAACTTGAGAATATTTACAAAGGTGATGGAAAGGTTTAGCAAGCTAAGCTTTAGAATTTTAGAAGATAGTTTGAGAGTTTGAAGATGGAAGAAAAAGAAAATATAGCAAGTTATCTCTTGTGGATTGATCAAATAGTTAATCAAATTCAAGGTCTTGGAGAAAATTTAGAATAATCAACTGTGGTTCAAAAAGTTTTGAGATCTCTACCATTGAGATATGATGCAAAATTTTCAGCAATTGAAGAGATGAAGAATTTAGCCAAGCTAAAGATAGATGAGCTTCATGGTATTCTTATGACATATGAGATATAGAATGAATAAGATAAACCCTCAAAGAGAGAAGTGACTTTCAAGACATCAAAGAAAGAGAAGGCTAAAATTCAAGAATTAAGTGATAATTCTAGTGATGATGAAGATGACAACGAAGTTCTATTCATTCGTAAGCCAAAAAAGGGCATAGGTAAATATTAAATAAAATTACCTTTTAACTATTTTAATTGTGAAAAGGTTAGACATTATTTAGCTAAATTTCCAAATAAAGGTAATGATGATAATGAAGAAGGAAAGTCTACATACAAGAAGAAATGCAAAGGTAAATTCAAGAAGGGATTCGAGAAGAAGAGTTTGTATTCTAAAGATCCTAGCTCAACTGAAGATAGTGGAGTCAGTGATTCAGAAGAAGAAATTATATTCATGGCCATACATAAAGATGCCTCTAGAATCAAAAGTACAAATGATCAAGAAGAAGAATAAAATGAAGATGAAGTGAATCTAAAAGGAGAACTCATTTATGCCTTAGAAGAGTTAAAATCTCTTAAAAATAAGAATCAAATATTAAAGCTCTAAATTGAGAAAAATGAAAAAAGGTCAAAGGAAATAATTAAAGATCTAAAAGTACACTTTGAAGAAGCCAAGAAGAATGAAGAAGATCTAATGGCACAGTTGAAAATAGTAAGTAAAAAATATGAAATGTATGTTATTGAAATTGCTTCTTTAAAAGCATATCTTAAGAAAACAAATAAAGCAATCAATTATAGAGAAACCAATGATTCAAATTTTGAGAATAAAACTAATATGTTGAATAAGATAATAGAAAACCAAAGATCAATATCAAATAAGATAGATATTAGACTTTAAAAAGAGAAAGAGAAGGTCACTACTTTTACAAACAAGGAAAAAGGAAAGAGCTATGTTGAAGTTATTACAAAAGAATAAATAAAAAGGGAAGAAGTTAAGAATACAAAGGACATCTAAAACAAAGAAGGCTGGAGAAAATAGAGCTAAAAGGGGAAATCAGGTCAGAGATACACAAATAGGTCTTATTTTTATCATTACTATTTTTATTGTAATGGATATGGTCATAAGAAAATAGAATGTTGAAAAAGGACTAACAATTTCAAAAATAAGGAGAAGGAAATTCATACAGAGTCAAGCAAAAGTCATAACTCTTTTGCTCCTCTATAAGGCTTTAATGAAGAGGCCATAATATTTTACAAGTGAAACAACTTCAGACACATAGCTCAGTACTGTAGAAGCGTGTTTGAGTCAGTCAAGAAGGACTAGAGTTTCAAGGCTCCATTCATCAAGAACAAAGTTCAGACAGGTTCATGGCAAGAAAAATAACTTGAAAAATCTATGTCAGTGCAAATTGCTTTACATGCAAGAAATGAAGAAAAGTCATGGTTCACTAATATTGGATACTCAAGGCACATGATAGGAGATAAGATCAAGTTCATAACCTTGAATAAGATCAATGGTGGCATAGTAAAATTTAGAGACAATACTACTACTAAAATTATTGGAAAAGGTACTCTAAGTTTGGATAATGATAGAACTAAAATTGAAAATGTTTTATATGTAGAAAGTCTTAATCATAATATTTTGAGTGTACTTCAAATGTGTGATCAGGGTTACATACTAAAATTTTATAAGGTTGTGAAATTAGAAGAAAAGATTCAGATGTGTTGGTTGTAGATGCTCAACGAATAGGAAATAATTTATTTATGCTATCAGACATCAAAGGTCAAAGATGTTTTTTGAGTCAGATTGAAGAAATTTGGCTATGGCATAGGAGAATGGGGCACATAAATTTTGACAATATTGTCAACATCAACAAAAATCAAGTAGTCAAAAATCTTCCAAAGATTACAAAGTCATCTAACAAACTTTTTGAACCTTGTCAGCATGGGAAGTAGGCTAGAAGGTGGTTCAAAACAAAAGAGTACTTGACCACTCAAATGCTAGAGCTTGTTCACATTGATCTGTGTGGACCTATGAGAACTCAAAGTACTCAAAGTGAGAAATATTTCATGTTGGTTATTGGTGATTTTTCACATATGACTTGGGTAATATTTTTAAAGAAAAAATTAGAAGCTTTCAGACATTTCAAAGCATTAGTTGAGAATAAAACTAGTTTGAAGATTAAGTGTCTAAGATCATATCAAGGAGGAGACTTCATTTTATATCAATTTATTGAGTTTTGTGAAGACCATGGAATAAATAAATATTATTCAGCAGTTAGAACTCCATAGTAAAATGGAGTAGGTGAACAAAAAAATAGAACAGTTCTAGAGATGGTGAGGACAATGATAAATGAATCCAAGAAAGTAGATAAATATTGGAAAAAGGCAACTACTACAATAGTGCATATTCAAAATAGAGCATTATTGACAGTCAATAGTGATAAGACTCCTTATGAGCTATGGAAAGACAAACTAGCAATAATTAATTATTTTAGAGTTTTTAGCAGTAGATGCTTCATAAAGAGAACTGATGAAAAACTTGGTAAGTTTTAATCTAGAGTAGATGAAGGTATATTTCTTATTTATTCTTTCAAAATTAAAGCTTATAAATGTTATAACAAAAAAACCAAGAAAATTGCTGAAAGTGTAAGTGTCAGAATAGAAGAATATGGAACACAAAGAATCAGTGATCCAGTAGACATTCCTGAAATCATTTAAGAGGAAAGTTGTGAAGAATCAGATGAAGATAAGAAGGACAAGAAAAAAGGAACCAAAACTCCATCCAAATATGTTTAGAGAAATCATAATGAAAGTGACATCATTATGGACATAAATGAAAGAATTTTCACTATAAAAATGATGGTAATTGAATTTGAACAAGTTAATTTCTTTTTATTATCCAAATTTTAGCCTAGAACTTTTTTAGAAGCTAGACATGATAAGCATTGGGTCAAGGCTATAGATGAAGAATTAAATCAGATAGAAAAGAATGATACTTGGAAATGAGTGCCTAGACTAAAAGATCATAATGTGATAAGAACAAAATGGGTTTATAGAAATAAGTTGAATAAAAATGATGAAGTGACTAAAAATAAAGAAATATTAGTATGTAACGGATATGCTCATATGGAGGGAATAGATTTTGAAGAAACTTTTGCACTAATGGAAAGGTTAGAGGCTATTATAATGTTTCTTACATATGTAGTGTTTAAAAATTTCAAAGTGTTTCAGATGGACGTCAAATCTGCCTTCCTGAATAGGAATCTAGAAGAAGAGGTTTACATTGAGCAGCCTAAGAGATTTATTCTCTCAAATATTAGTATCCATCTTTACAGATTGAAGAAAGTATTATATAGATTGAAACAAGCTCTCAAATCTTGGTATGCAAGACTTAAAAAGTACTTGTAAGATCAAGGTTTTAAGAGAGGATTTGTTGATAGTAATCTCTACATCAAAATAGAAGGTCAGCATCAATTGATTGTTTTGGTATATGTTGATGATATCATTTTTAGAATAAATATTTAAAAGATGACAAAAGAATATTTTGATAATATGTAAAAAGAATTTGAGATGTATATGCTTAGAGAATTATCATTTTTCTTAGGATTTCAAATATTTCAGTTAAATAAAGGAATTTTTATATCTCAAAGTAAATATGCCGAGGAAATGTTGAAGAAATTTGGTTTTAAGGATTGTGCACTAGTTGGCACACTAATGTGTACAAGAATTAAGGTAAGCAAGGATGAAAATTCACCTGTTATAGATCAATCTTTGTATAGATCTATGATTGGTAGTTTTTTATATTTAAAAGTATCAAAGATAGATATCATGCATGCAGTAGGTATGGTTGTAATATATCAGTCATATCCAAAAGATAGTCATGTTCAACTAGTAAAAAGAATATTTATATATATCAAGGAGACATTCGATTATAGATTATGGTATTTCACAGGTAGAGATTTTACTTTGGTTGCTTATACAGATTTAGATTGAGTAAGGTGCTTAGATGATAGAAAGAGTACACATGGAGGAGCTTTCTTTTTTGGTGATAGCTTAGTATCATGGCTAAGCAAAAATCAAAATTTATTATCAATTTCTATAGATGAAGCACAATATATTGCAGTGGTTTTATGTTGTACTCAAGTGCTTTGGATGAAACAAACTTTGGAAGATATCAAGGTAAAGTATGATGAACTTATTTCTATTTTTTGTGATAACACAAGTGCTATTAATATTTCAAAGAATCTAGTGATGCATTCATTAATGAAACATATTCCCATTAGATGTCACTTTTTGAGAGAGAAAGATGCAGATCAATAGGTTAAGATGGAGTATATCAGTATTATAGAATAGATTGCAGATATTTTTACAAAGGCACTACCAAAAGACACATTTGAATATATATGAGAGAATTTGGGAGTAATTTATTTTACTTCCTATCATTGAGGTTCAACATTAGTTGAGAGGGAGCTAAGTGTTAGCTTTAAGAAGGCCCTTTCCCATTGGTGTCAAAAGGGGAGAATAATAGGTATAGATACAGGTGCAAAAATAGATACAAGTTTCTACAGTAAGGGGGAGTTACAATATGATGTGGTAGTTTCAGTTTGAGGTTGCCATCAATGATAAAGTGGAAGATTATTAGAAATATTGTCATTGATGTCAAAGGTCTAGCATTATTAGTGATAAATGCCCCATTGCATTTAATAGTGTTTTTAATATTCATATCTTGGCTAATATGTGTTAATATTTATTTAATATTAATGAATATATTTTTGATTACATATAAGTCAAAAGAGGGCCCATGGAGAAGTCAAAGAGTCACGGGGTAAAAGATGAAAGAGGACTAAGATGAATTTTCTCATGAAGAGTCATCTTGAGTAATTCCAAGAGTCACCATGTGAAGACAAAAGAGGTATGGCACATTTTTTCATGAAGGGACACTTTAAAGAATATGAAAAGTCACCAAGATAAAGACAAAAGAGGAAAAGATGCTTTTGCTTATGAAGGGCCACCATATAACTTTTCAAATGCAAGGATATGAAGGGTCATGAAATTTTGGTGCCATTTTCCATGTAGATTGAAAGGTCATAAAGGGTGAATGTCAAAGGTTATTTGGAAAGCTATAAATAAAAGCTTGATAAGCCATTTGTAATATGAAAGAGAGTATATGGTTTGTATTTATTTTCAAAGAGATAAAAGCAAGAGATATTGTAGAGTTATATCATTTGTTGAGTAAGAAATATTGAGAGATAGTTGTGTTTTATACACAAGAGGGGTTGGTGCTCCTGTGGGTTGGTGTTCAAAAATAGTTATTATGTTGGTGCTTAGTAAAGAGCTTGGTGCTCCTACAAGTTGGTGCTTATGAAATTTGTATTTTGAGTTGGTTCTCATTCATTTACTTGAGATTGTTCTCTGTAGTTTTTCCAACTTTAGGTTTCCATGTAAAAATCTGCTCTCTCTCTCTCTCTCTCTCTCTCTCTCTCTCTCTCTCTCTCTCTCTCGTGTGGTGCAACTTATTATTTCAATTTTATTTCATATCTTGAATGTATGATTGAGTGGTTAAAGAAAAGAAATTAGATTAAGTAAAAGATATATAATATACTAATTCACCTCCCCCCTCTTAGTATATTTCATGCTTAACAATTAGTATCAGAGCAAGTTCCTTTTGAAAAAGTTTTACTACTTGAAGGAAGATCGGGAAAGCACGATGGCTAGATCGCATGAAGGATTTTATATAAATAAGGCACCTTTGTTTGATGGGATGAATTATGTTTTTTGAAGAATAAATATGAAGACTTATTTGATGGCCCTTGGATTTGACATATGGCAAGCAATGGTGAAAGAATATGAAGAGCCAAAAACACTTGTAACTACTCTGATAGAAAAAAAGGCAAGTGAAAATAATGCTAAAGATTTTAATGCTATTTTAAGTGGTTTATGTGAATAAAAATTTATTAAAGTTATGCAATGTAAATCTGCTCATAAAACTTGAGAATATTTACAAAGGTGATGGAAAGGTTTAGCAAGCTAAGCTTCAAACTTTTAAAAGATAGTTTGAGATTTTGAAGATGGAAGAAGAAGAAAATATAGAAAGTTATCTCTTATGGGTTGATCAAATATTTAATTAGATTCAAGGTCTTGGAGAAAATTTAGAAGAATCAACTATAGTTCAAAAAAAATTGAGATCTCTACCATTGAGATATGATACAAAAGTTTTAGTGATTGAAGAGATAAAAAATTTAGCCAAGCTAAAGATGGATGAGCTTCATGGTATTCTTATGGCATATGAGATACAGATTGAATAAGATAAACCCTCAAAGAGAAGCATTTTTCAAGACATCAAAGAAAGAGAAGGCTAAAATCCAAGAATTAAGTGATAATTTTAGCAATGATGAAGATGACAATGGAGCTCTTTTCATTTGCAAGCCAAAAAAAGGCACAGATAAATATCAAGGAAATTTACCTTTTAAATGTTTTAATTGTGGAAAGATTGGACATTTTGTAGCTAAATGCCCAAATAAAGGTATGGATGATAATGAAGAAGGAAAGTCTACATACAATAAGAATTTCAAAGGTAAATTTAAGAAGGGATTCGAGAAGAAGAGTTTGTATTCTAAAGATCCTAGCTCAACTAAAGATAGTGGAGTCAGTGATTCAAAAAAAGAGATTCTACTCATGGCCATACATGAAGATACCTCCACAAGAAAAAATATATATGATCAAGAAGAAGAATAAGATGAAGTCATAGTGAATCTGGAAGAACTCATTTATGCCTTATAAGAGTTAAAAGCTCTTGAATAGAAGAATCGAAGATTAAAGCCCCAAATCAAGAAAAATGAAAAGGAGTCAAAGAAAATAATTGAATATCTATAAGCATACTTTGAAGAAGCCAATAAAAATGAATAATATCTAATGGCACATTTTAAAATAGTAAGAAGAATGTGAAAGGTATGTTATTTAAATTACTTCTTTAAAAGTAGATCTTAAGAAAACAAATAAAGTAATAAATGATAGAACATCCAATGATTCAAATTTTGAAAATAGAACTAATATATTGAATAAGATAGTAGAAAATTAAAGATCAATGTTAGATAAGATAGGTATTGGATTTGAAAAATATAAAAATGAGGTCACTACTTTCACAGACAAGGAAAAAAGAAAGAGCTATGCTGAAGATCTTACAAAAGAAAAAATACAAAAGGAAGAAGTGAAAAATACAAAAGACATCTCAAACAAAGAAAGCTGGAGGGAATAGAGCTACAAAAGGCAATCAGGTCAAAGATACATAAATAGGTCCTATTTTTATGGTTACTATTTTTATTGTAATGGATATGGTCATAAGAAAATAGAATGTCAAAAAAGGGCTAATAATTTTAGAAATAAGGAGAAAAAAATTCATACAGAGTCAAGCAAAAGCTACAACTCTTTTGCTCCTCTATCAGGCTTTAATGAAGAGGCCATAATATTTTACAAGTGCAACAACTTCAAACACATAGCTCAGTACTGTAGAATCATGTTCGAGTCAGTCAATAATGACTAGAGTTTTAAGACTTCATTCATCAAGAAGAAAGTTCAAAAAGATTCATGGCAAAAGAAACAACCTAAAAAATCTATGTTGGTGCAAACTACTTTGCATACAAGAAATGAAGAAAATATATGGTTCATTAACATTGGATACTCAAATCACATGACAAGAGATAAGATCAGGTTCATAACCTTGAAGAAGATCAATGGTGGCATAGCGAAATTCAGAGACAATACTACTACCAAAATTGCTAGAAAAGGTACTCTAAGTTTGGATAATGGTAGAACTAAAACTAAAAATGTTTTGTATATATAAAGTATTAAGCATAATATTTTGAGTGTAATTCAAATGTGTGATTAGAGGCATACACTAAAGTTATATGTAGAATGTTATGAAATTATAAGAAAAGATCTAGGTGTGTTGGTTGCAGATTTTAGAGAATAGGGAATAATTTATATATGCTATCAGACATCAAAGGTCAAAGATGTTCTTTGAGTCAGATTGAAAAAAGTTGGATATGGCACAGGAGAATGAGGAACATAAATTTTAACAATCTTATCAACATTAGAAAAAATCAAGCAGTCAAAAATCTTTCAAAGATTACAAAGCCATCTGACACACTTTGTGAACCTTGTTAGCATGAGAAGTAGGCTAGAAGGAAGTTCAAAATAAAAGAGTAATCGACCACTCAAATGATAGAGCTTGTTCACACTGATCTATGTGGACCTATGAAAACTCAAAGTACTCAAGATGAGAAATATTTCATGTTTCTTATTGATGATTTTTCATGTATAACTTGGGTAATGTTTTTAAAGAAAAAATTAGAAGATTTCAGATATTTCAAAGCATTCAAAGCATTAGTTGAGAATGAAAATAGTTTGAATATTAAGTGTCTAAGATTAGATTGAAGAAGAGAATTCATGTCAAATCAATTTATTGATTTTTGTGAAGACCATGGAATAAAAAGACATTATTCAGCAGCTAGAACTCCATAGTAAAATGGAGTAGTTGAATGGAAAAATAGAATAGTTCAAGAGATGGTGAGGACAATGCTAAATGAATCCAAGATAGAAGATAAATATTGAAGAGAGGTAGTTGCTACAGTAGTGCATATTCAAAATAGATCATTATTGAGAGTCAATAGTGACAAGACTCCTTATGATCTATAGAAAGATAAACCAGTAACAATTGATTATTTTAGATTTTTTGGTAGTAGATGTTTCATAAAGAGAACAAATGAAAAACTTGGTAAGTTTGAATCCAAAGTAGATGAAGGTATATTTCTTGGTTATTCTTTCAAAAGTAAAGATTATAAATATTATAATAAAAAAACTATAAATTTTTTAAAAATTTTAAGTGTTAGGATAGAAGAAAATGGAACACAAAGAATCAGTGATCCAGTAGATATTCCTAAAATAATTGAAGAGGAAGGTTTTGAAGAATTAGATGAATATGAGAAGAGGGAGAAAAAGGGCACTAAAACTCTATCCAAATACGTTTAGAGAAATCATAATGAAAGTGACATCATCAAGGACATAAATGAAATAATTCACACTAGAATAATGATGGTAAGTGAATCTGAATAAATTAATTTCTCTTTGTTATCCAAAATTCAGCTTAGAACTTTTTCAAAAGCTAGACATGATAAGCATTGGGTCAAGGATATGGATGAAGAATTAAATTAGATAGAAAATAATGATACTTGGGAATTAGTGCCTAGACAAAAATATCATAATGTGATAGGAATGAAATGGGTTTATAGATATAAGTTGAATGAAAATGGATAAATAAACATAAATAAAGCAAAATTAGTATGTAAAGGATATGCTCAGATTAAGGGAATAGATTTTTAAGAAATTTTTGCACCAGTGACAAGGTTAGAGGCTATTAGAATATTTCTTGCATATGCAGTGTTTAAAATTTTCAAAGTATCTTAGATGGATGTCAAATCTAACTTCCTAAATGGGAATCTAGAAGAAGAGGTCTACATTGAGTAGCCTAAGGGATTTATTCTCTAAAATATTAGTGGCCATGTATGCAGATTGAAGAAAACATTGTATGGATTAAAACAAGCTCCCAAAGCTTGGTATGCAAGACTTGATAGGTACTTACAGGATCAAGGTTTTAAGATAGGATTTGTTGATAGTAATATCTACATCAAAATATAAGGTGAGCATCAATTGATTGTTGTGGTATATGTTGATGATATCATTTGGAAGAAATATTTAAAAGATGATTTTTTTTTGATAATATGCAAAAAGAATTTGAGATGTCTATGCTTGGATAATTGTCATTTTTTTTAGGATTGCAAATATTTTAGTCAAATAAAGGAATTTTCATATCTTAAAGTTAATATACCAAGGAAATGTTGAAGAAATTTGGTTTTGAATATTATGCATTAGTTGCCACACCAATGTGTACAAAAAATAAGGTGATCAAGGATGAAGATTCACTTGTTATAGATCAATCTTAGTATACATCTATGATTGGTAGTATTTTATATTTAAAAGCATTGAGGCCAGACATCATGCATGCAGTAGGTATAGTTTCAAGATATCAATCATCTCCAAAAAATAGTCATGTTCAATTGGTGAAAAGAATATTTAGATATATCAAGGGGACATTGGATTACAAATTATGGTATCCCACAGGTAGAGATTTCACTTTGGTTGCTTATACAGATTCAAAATAGGCAAGGTGCTTAGATGATAGAAAGAGTACAAGTGGATGATATTTCTTTCTTGGTGATAGCTTAGTATCATGGCTAAGCAAAAAACAAAATTGAGTATCACTTTCTATAGCTGAAGTAGAATATATTGCAGTAGTTTTATGTTGTACTCAAGTGCTTTGGATGAAACAAACTTTGGAAGATATTAAGGTAAAGTATGATGAACCTATTTCTTTTTTTTTGATAACACAAGTGTTATTAATATTTTTAAAAATGCAGTGATGCATTCAAGAACAAAACATATTCCCATTAGATATCACTTTTTGAGAGAGCAGGTTGCAGACCAATAAGTTAAGATAGAGTATATCAATACTATAGAGTAGATTGTAGATATTTTCACAAAGGCACTACCAAAAAACACATTTGAATATTTGTGAGAGAAGTTGGGAGTAATTTATTTTACTTCCTATCATTGAGGTTCAACATCAATTGAGGGAGAGCTAAGTGTTAGCTCCAGGAAGGCCCTTTGCCATTTATATCAAAGGGGAAAAATAATAGGTATAGGTACAAGTGCAAAAATAGGTACAATGAATAGATACAGGTTGCTACAATAAGGGGAAGTTACTGTATGATGTGGTAGTTTTAGTTTGAGGTTGCCATCAATGACAAAGGGAGAGATTGTTGGAAATATTTTCATTGATGTCAAAGGTCTAGCATTATTGGTGATAAAGGCACCATTGCATTTAATGGTGTTTTTAATATTCATATCTTGGCTATTGTGTATTAATATTTATTTAATATTAATTAATATGTTTTTGGTTGCATATAAGTTAATAGAGGGCCCATGGAGAAGTCAAAGAGTCACAGGGTAAAAGACAAAAGAGGAATGGGATGTATTTTCTCATGAAGAGTCATCTTGAAGAATTCTAATAGTCACCATGTGAAGACAAAAGAGGTATGGCACATTTTTCCATGAAGGGACACTTTGACAAATAGGAAAAGTTACCAAGATAAAGACAAAAATGGAAAGGATGCTTTTACTTATGAAGGGTCACCATATGACTTTTCAAATTCAAGGATACAAAGGGTCATGTAATTTTGGGACCATTTTCTATGAGGATTGAAGGGTCACAAATAGTGAATGCCAAAGGTCATTTGAAAAACTATAAATAAAGTCTTGAGAAGCCATTTTTAATATACAAGAGAGTGCATGGTTTGTATTTGTTTTCAAAGAGAGAAAAGTAGGAGATATTGTAGAGTTATATCATTTTTTGAGTAAGCAACATTGAGAGATAGTTGTGTTTTATACACATGAGGGGTTGGTGCTCCTATGGGTTGGTGCTCATGAATCTTTGTAAGGGGTTGGTGCTCCTATCGGGTGGTGCTCACAAATAGTTGTTTTGTTGGTGCTCGATAAAGGGGTTAGTGCTCTTGCAAGTTGGTGCTTGAAAACTTTGTATTTTGAGTTGGTGCTCATTCATGTACTTGAGATTATTCTACATGGTTTTTTCCACTTTGGGTTTCCATGTAAAAATATGGTGTCTCTCTCTCTCTCTCTCTTGTGTGGTGCAAATTATTATTTTAGTTTTATTACATACCTTGAATGTATGATTGAGTGGTTAAAGAAAAGAAATAAGATTAATTAAAAGATATATAATATATTGATTCACCCCCCCCCCTCTTAGTATATTTCATGCTTAACAATACCTTCTAGTTATACTAGAAATATTTTGTTCTTCTTTCATGATGGGTTGCATGTATTCAATGGTCCAAAAGAGCTCAAACCAGTTATTATTACCCATGCTCAAAACATCAATGTTTGGGTCTATCCTTAAAGACCTTCCCTTCATTATCTATAGATAAATACAACTTTGTCTCATCCCTGTATTTTTATCTCTGAGCTGTCATGGCTTCCACACTTTGCAAACTGCTTACTATTATGTTCCAAGTGGTCTCTAGGTCAATTCTTTTGTGCTCAAATTGTAATTAGACTCTCTTTTAGGTTAAATATGATCAATATGAGCTCAAATTAGGTATTTTATGTAAGTTTAAGGTTCTCTTAAAGCTTTAATGGTGATGGCTTACTTGGAATTTTGCTCATATATGCCTTAAATTTGATTTTGACCTTTACCTTTACACATTTTTATTTTTTAGCACACAAGATTTTAATTTTTTGCTTACATGGCATTTATTTAGCATCTATCTATCAATTTTCATGGCATTTTTCATAAATTCTTTCAAAGCACTAGCTATTTTTATTTAAAAATTGCCTTTTCCTTTGCATTGTTTGAGCAAGATCCAAGGATCAACATGGGTTGTTGATCATGATCCAGGCCTTCACATATCATTGGCCATATTTGCATCAAGCCTTGTGGTTGTGCCACTTGGCACCTCTATGGGATTTCTTAGCTTTGCTTCTATATCAGTCACATATCAAATGAGTATCCACCATGTGTCAAGAATATAGGTTCTTTGAGCTCTATTGAAAATTCATTAGTGATTTCACACCATTGGATCATCCAGGCCTGACACAACATGAGTTATTGATCCTCCAAGATGCATGAACTTTAATTAGTGCATGGTTATAGAAAGGACTTAGGCTAAAATATTTTATTATAAGCTTATTTCATGTCAATAAACACACTATATACTTAGGTTAAGACATTTTATGCTAAGTTTTGAAGCATAATATCAAATGATCCCTCAAATAATATAAAACATGCCCCTTTGTCTAAGTAAAAATGTTAGACAAAATTAAATTTAATGGCCTCACAGACGTTAATGATAGCCTCATGGACATCAAATGATGTTCATTAGAATGTTAAATTTAATCTTATGAAGTTCATTTACTCCATGGATCTTGAATTTAATTCACTTCATCCAATCATGAGGAGTAATGAAGCGAGAGCCATCCAATCATAATCTAAATGAATGCATGTTATTGGTTCAAGGTTATATTAACATTAAGCTTTGAATATGGGAGCACCATGTGGTAGCTCCATGGGGCTTCCTAGACTTTTTGACATTGTCTTCACTCCATTGGGTCTAAATTTGTGAGTGATCGTAAACCATGGATCATGATACAGGAACTTGTACATGATTGGTTCCTTTGATTGATTAAAGTTGAAAACCTAAGTTTTAAACTAAGGTCTTGTTGTATTAAAATATACAACAAGGCCTTACGATAAAAATTAGGCTTAAGCTTATATTTAATACTGGGGCCCATCCAACCTTTGGGCTTCCCTTGCATCATCCGATCTTTAGTTCTGCTTAAGCACAATCCGTTAGGTATTTAAGTTAGGACTCAGGATGAAATAAGACTTAGGCTAAAATGTTAATACTAAGGTCTCATTCATGCTCATAAACATGAATGAGGCCTTAGAATTAAGGCTTTAGGCTAAATAGGTAACAAAGGGACCATGATAGAAAATTAAAAGGATCCTGCTAATCACAAACATTTGTATCAGTTAGAAATATAGGAAATAAAGGGGGGAAATAAAAGGGATGAATTAAGACTTTCAAGTTAAGTTTTGGTCATGTTAATAAATATGACTAAGCCTTAGCATGAAAACTAAAATTTAGTCCAAAGTAATTTGAAATGTTCCTACCAATTTGCTCCTGCCAAATGTAAATTTGAACCAAGGGCTTATGCTAGGGTTTTCTAAGGGAGAGCTTTCAAAAAATGATCCATCAGTAAGAGATCTATGACCTATATCTTTAAGACATGAAGACCAATTTCTATCAACATTAGGCAATCCCAAAGAAAAACCATAAACTAGTAAGCCAACTTTATCAAAGTGGATGATCTTCAAATTCTAATAATGTTCAAAACATGCCATGTTTTTAGGGTTAAGGTTCAAAGTATCTCAAGGGTCCTTATTTTCAAAAATGGAGGTATTTTGACCTCAACATATCCTTAATGCCATGAAAGAGGGACCCCTCCATCTCCTCAGTATTATTAGCCTTAGAACATTACATTGCCACAAAAATAACAAATATGATAGACTCCATATTGTACCCAAAGAATGTATAGGTGGTATGATGATTAATAACAACAAGGTTAGGCTCTCCCCAAATTCAATGGTGATATAAGAGATAACAACAATCAGACTGAGGATTTCAAGATAGACAAGGTAGATATAGATAAGGTTATTGAGGTAGATATCAAGATGGTAATCAAAACTAGGGTGAAAAAAAAGCATGACAACCAATTTTTTGATATTTATGTGGGGAGTATAACCATTTCACATGTAATTATCCGACTAATCCTTACAGGAAAATTTATTATGTTTAGTTCAGAGTTTTATAATAACATCACACTAAGGATTTTCTATAATTATAAAATTAGATGAGAGAAAAGCATGTGTGAAATTTGAATTTAACTAATTCACATCCCAAGAATCATGTGTTTCTATAGGCAGTCACACAAGAGTAGCATACATAACATGAATTACCTCCTTTAGAGATGTCACACAAATAAAGAATGAAAAATTTCAAGCAGAATAAATATCTTGACCTTATAATATAAATGGGTTTGATGTGCCAAGAATATCATGTGTTGTAAAACATTCAATATCAGATTATGTTAGAAGGTGATACTAAAATCATTGATGCATATATGTATGAGAAGATTGTGTGAATCATGAGACAATATGGAGTCATTACTTCCTTGACCAATCTTCTAAAAATCCTAAGTATTGCATGAAATGAATACATATTGCATAATATTTAAACCTCCTACATAACTTGTTGGAGCATACACATAGGGGTCAATAACACACTGAAAAATTAATATGGTATGTGAGAACTAAGAAGCCTTGTAATTTTGACTCTCATTTAGATATTGAGTTAGCAAGCTATGAAGTCCAAAATGTTATGTTTGACTTTGGAAGAATTTTCAATATGATCCTTTGATCTACATGGGAAGCTATTAGGTGATCAACACTCAACTATAGTCCAATAACATTAAGCTTCATAGACTATGGTAGGGTAGAACTTATTATCAGCTTAGAGGATGTGGAGATGAAAGTTATAGACCTAAGCCTATGAGGAAATTTTTAAGTAATTGATATGAATATTGATGAAATGCACTACCCTACTTTAATTGGAAAGAAATGGGATTATGATGGTTAGATGGCCATTAATATAGTTTATAATTGGATAGAGGTGCACCAAAGGGATAAAATTAATATTATTCCCCTAATGAAACATGAGAGAAAGCCCTATATTATAGCTAAATATTTGGATTCACCCTTTGCCTACAGAGATAATATTTGGTTCAAAGTGGACATTGAATCCAATCCTAATGCACTATGAGCTAGAGAATATCAAATTTTACATCTAAAAATGGAACCTTAACCATAACCACAATAAAATGAACAGTTCTTTTCCATAACTATGCTAACAAATACACTCGTTCCATAATTCCAAATAGAAGATTGTAAGTCACCATTAGTGCAATCTCTAACAAGGTCTGAAGTGGATTTATTGTACAAAGTAGGTGTCACATATATGGATTATATTGAGATAAAAAAAAGGACTTCTACATTTGGAGACAACATCTTCAATAAGTGGTGATTCAAACACCCATATGTTGAATTGGGCAACATGATATCATGAGGTTTGTTTGATGTGCATGGTTTTTTCTACAAATAATCAATTTTTGTAGTATTTTACAATTGATAGCTTAGATACATTCATATTTAGGTTGGAACAACATGTACCAAATATAGACCAAAGTGTGAGTGCACTAAAATTTTCACTAAAGGGAAGTGTTGCAACATGGTGGGCAACACATATAACAAACCAATTGTAATAGGATGAGGCTTACAAATTATTATAAGCATGATTTCAAATAACAACTACCATCCATGAAAATTGGGTATTTTTCTAAGAAGGATAGTGTCCAAATAAGCACATTCATAGGTGTGTAGATGTGTGGTCAAAACAAGTATAGAATATAAATATTTGGTACATGTTTTTAGGTATACAATGGAATTGATACCAATAACATTGTACAATCATCATGAATACATAAAGGAGACTAATAATTGGTTTTATATCCAATAATACTTTATTAAAACTTTTGTGTATGAGGATGAGAACCCAGTGGTACACCAAGTATGTAGACTATGAATACCTAATGCAGATGGAATCAATCTCAATGATGTATATGAATACATATGCTTACCTCTTGCTTATATAGCTTTGATATCTCCTTATCCTTCTTGGTCTCAAATATCTTTACTCTTTATCCTCTACTATTCTTTGTTCCTTTGATTACTTTTCCTTTACTAGGATATTAAGCCTCTTCTTTTAGATTCAAACCTCTCTCTCCTTGAATACACGTCATAACCCATTATACTCTATCCTCTCACCACATTATCACTACTATCATTCTCCTCATATCTAATTTCCATAATCTCATTCACTCTTATTACTTATATCTTACTTTAGACACTTGGTACATAGGTCTAAAAAGCATCAATATTAATTCTAAGCTTTTCAACTTCACTCTAGTAAATCCATGTACATATACCTAGTCACATATTTCTCTCTTCAATCCTCTAACCAAATAACATAACCTCTAATCACAACTCTTCAACTATCCATTATTTCTTTCTTTAGCCCTAGCTTTCTTGTAGCCCTCTCAACATGTAAAGTTCCTAGGTTTGAAAAAATTACAAAGCTTCCATAAAAACCAAACCCATTTCTAGATACCCTTTTCCTTCATATAACTTCACACAAACTTTGATATTACTATTCTCAAGGGATATTCAACTCAATGCTTCTCCTTGTTAATTAGGTATATTAATGCCTAGTTTCAACCCATAGTACTAGAATATATACTAAACTATATGGTACCAATCCAAAAATTTATGAATCCTCTTATACACATGAAATTAAAATGGATTTAAAATTTCTAATAAATTTGGCCAATTAGAACTCGTGTCATTCAAGTTTTCATATCTAAACCCTAGGTTTTGCTTTGACAAGTCTTTGCAGGTTAAGAATGAACAAAATGAGATAAAATGGGTTATATACCTCTTAAAACACTTAAAATACCTGAATTATATTTATATAAACTCTCCTCAACTATTCCAACTATTATTTCATCTTGAATAATATCCCAACACCTTCAACAGGCCAAAATATAGAATCCTTGAGTTCTTGATGGGACTGTGTGACAGTTTAGTTGTCTATTACTTTTAGATGAAATTTGAGCCTAAAATGGGATGATATTTAGTCAATACCAACTATCCTCAATTTTTATGACCTTCTACCAAATTGTTTTTCTTGTAACCCTTGTATGACACCTCAAAAATACCTCAATACTCTTCATTCTCAACTATATCAAACTGAACTCTCATAGTTGGTGTCAAGAAAACCTTAAAATTGTATCTTACACAAAAACCCACTATAATCCAATATTAAAAATAAATAAAGGATGATTATATACCAATAATCTTTGTAAAAACCATAAATTACTCTTTGATCTCTTATTACTTGACTGATTATGCATTAAATGGTAGTGTACAACACTGTCTAGGTAGAATTTGTAAATCTTATTCCTCCACACTTGGGAGAGACTTATTAACACTATAAATTTTCATTAAACCAAAAATGATGCTTCACTACCATTATACATCAAAATATTATATATATATATATATATATATATATATATATATATATTGACAAACATCAAACTTAGAGACAAATCCCTGTTCTTGGAGATAGTCCAATAGGCACAGTCATGAAGTTCTCTCACTTGCATGGGGAGTCACTTCCCAGAATATAAAAATTAAAGGAACATAACAAAATATTATTTTGATTTAAATTATAATAATCCAATAAAAATATCTCACAATTCAACAATGCCTTTATTTTTTTCAAATACATACATAGTCTTTAACAAAAACTTGCAAAAAAGAGAGATTTTCTTGAATCTTCATCTTGTATTCATCTCTCTTAAGGTTCATCACCTCTATCTACCTAAAAACTCTCTTATTATACTCTACTACCTTTCTACATGTAAAACTAAACCCTTATGTCCTCCAACATGCAAGCAACTTCCATTTCTTGTCATTCCCACATAGACGTGATAGTTACATAAAGTGTTATTTTTGGCTTAGTTTGATTTTCTCTAAGAAAATCATGTTAAAACACCTTTTGGGCACCATAATAATACCTTCATAACATTTAACCACCTTAACATATCTTTAACAACCCACAATACCACACAAGGACATATTTACATTATTCAAATTTTCAAATTTGGATTTTGGATGGAAACTCCAAAATGACTATAAAAACACACTACTAGGACTTATATTGAATCTAAATCACCCACATGGAACCTATAAGACCCTTGACACTTACATAAGACCAAAATGGTCAATTTTAACTCTTGAATACATTCATATGCTAAATTATTTGGTGATGTTCTAAATCAATATCTTTTTACGCCATGGCCAAACAAAAGATCTTAGTAGTACACTAGACTTATCTTCACAATAAAAATTAGACAAGGACCTGAACACATCTCTAAAAAATTATAAATAAAAAATAAATGTAATAACTTATTATACAACTTTGAAATTGAATCATGGATGAGGATTAATAGGTGGAATCTGATGACAGTGATGAGGACATAGATTTGGAATGATTCCTTGAACTGGAGTGAGAAGTAGAGGAACCCAAAGCCAAATTTATAAAACAAAATGAAAATCAATAGATGTTAAATATACATATCTAGGAGTAAGAAGGCTAGATAAAGGTGAAAGTATCCATTCCAAGTGGATCTAACAAAATATATTAAGATCCATTAAAGAAATTGGTGGTGAATATTGAAACAAAGTCTATACCAAAACTTACAACTTTGGGTGACTATTGGACACATAATGAGGTGTCTAAGGGATTACAACTCCTACAAGATTACTAGGATGTATTTATACCTAAGCTCATATAATTGAAAAGAGTAGACCCTTCCCTAAGAAATATGCATATAGAAATAAAAGAGTGTGTGAGGCTTATGAAGAATCACCCATACAAACTAGATCCTAAAATGAAGTTGAAGGTAAAAGTTGAACTAGATCAAATGCAAGACATAGGCATTATATATCCAGTGAAAAAGGTAGACTGGGTTATCCCAATGGTTGTTTAACCTAATAAATCCATATAAATTACAGTGTGTAAGTATAATCATGCACTAAATTATGTCTTTATTAATGATCCAATTCCATTCATAGATGAAGTCTTGGAGTCAATCACAGGACATGAAGTGTACTTTTTTATAGCTACATTAAATGGCTACCATCAAATACCAATTACAGTAGAAGATCATGCCAAATCACATTTGAAACATAATGGGGACATTTTACATACAAATTAATGTTTTTTGGGTTGAATAATGTTCCAGTTGCGTTCTCTAGGGTTATGGTCACTACTTTTAAATATTGCATCCATAAATTTCTCTAAATCTACCTAGATGATTAGGTTTTATTTTCCTTATTCAAGGAGGACTTATATAATCTATGAGTTATGTTGGAATGGTGTTGAGATATACACATTGTTTTAACCCTGAAGAGTTACATATTTTTCACACTTTTTAGTGATTTATTGGGGCATATAGTGTGTAATGATGGGATTTTTGTAGACCTAGCCAAAATCATAATAATTGTGGGAAATACACCTATAATTTTGATATAGGTGAAATATTTTTAGGGCATACATGATACTACAAAAAATCATAAAATGTTATGCAACGATATCTTCCCTTATGGAAAACTACTATACAAAGATACGAAGTTTGAATGGATTAAGGAGTCCAGGAAACATTTGTATATTTAAAGCAAATACTAGTAACAAATCCCATTTTGGTCTTTTCTAACTTGATAAAACCTTTTCACAATCATGTTAATGCCTTAGGAGCTATAGTAGGATTTTTTCTTACACAACCAAGAGACATAGGATTGGATCATCCCATTCATTTTTTAAGTTATAAACTCTCAGTTGTAGAGAATAATTATATGACTACAAAAATAGAATCTATAACAATGGTGTTTTCACTACAGAAGTTTTAGCACTACCTTCTAGACACACCATTTGAAATATTTACTAATCATTAGGATCTACAATACTGGGTAAATAATCCTATGTTCAGAGGAATAATATCTCAATGGTTGATTTTGTTTCAATAGTTTCAATTTAAAATCAATGTTAGGCTTGGGAGAGAAAATTTTGGACCAAAACATTTGATCAGAATACATAATGGAGAAGAAACATAAGAATTTTAGGATGAATCACTTGATTCACATTTGTTTTAAGTCTCTGTAATTCCTAAAAAAAATATAAGACAAAAAAATTCCTATAACAAATAATCTTTATTGTGCACTATGTATAATGGGACTAAAATCAATTAATCACATGAGTTATTCCCTTCTTAATTATTGATGGATATATGTACAAAATGGGTAAATATGAAGTCCTACTTAGAGTAACTTTGGAAAATGAATGACCTAAATTTCTTGAAGAGGCTCATCAAGGACTCATAGATGGATATTTACTAGGAGAATCCACTACAAGAAATATTCTAAAAAGTGGTATGTGGTGGCCTACCTTATTTCATAATGCACACCAATATCTAAGCACTATGATATATGTTAAATAATAGGAAAACTAAATTAAAAATATGAGATGCCACTAAATCATATGTTATTCTAGCAGCCCTTCAAATCATGGGGTATTAATTTTATGGGATAAATAAATCCACATATAAAACACAATCATGTGATAAACTATTTTATGGAATATGTTGAATTTGATGTGACACCAAGTTACATTGCTAAAGATTCAACCAAGTTTCTCTATAAAAATATTATATCCAAATTTGGGTTTCTGATCAATTTAGTGATAAAAGAACACATTTACTCAATAATACAATCAATATTCTTAAGTATTTTATGATATCGCACCATAAAATCATGGCATATCACCCATAAGTAAATGTACAAGTGGAAGCATCAAACTAATTCCTTGGAAAGATGCTGATAAATATATACAATTTCCAAAGAAATGATTAGGAGGATCATATTCATGTGATCCTATTGGCATATAGGATAGACTACAAACATGCAATAATTTTCACCCTAGTTTAGCTAGTTTATGGATTTAAAGCCATAATTCCCATGGAAAACATATCCCCTAGTCTATGAATTGTAATGATCATGTGACTATGATATCAGGATTCTCTACAGGTAAGACTGATGTATCTAACCCAGATGAAAGAAACCAAACATATATAACAATTGACATAATAGGTCAATAATCAAAGTAAAAAATCATGGCATGATTACAATGTATGAACTAAAGAGTTTCAACCAGAATAGGAAGTGTTATTATATGATAGCAAATTTAGAGCATTTCTAGGTAGCCTACATATTAGATGGAAATTACCCTACATTATTCATGAAATATGGTAGTAAGGAACAATTATGTTAAGGTATCTATATAGAACCATTCTTCCTAGGTATGTGAATTGATACAAGATTAAGCCTTACTACTAGTAATCTCTATCTAATCTATAGAAATATCAATAGTGGATGTTAAGTATCACCATGTAGTTTAGGGTTTTTATTTAATGCATTGGTTCTTATTTTGTTTTTATGTTTGTAGTATATCAATAGAGTGTGATCTCTATATCACAAATTAGTGGCTCTAAAATAGAAAGTCACGATCATAAAGTGTAACAAGGTGAGCTATTTGGCACATAAGGAACATGTCATATAAGTATATGGGGAGGCACATCACTGACTAAGTTTCAAAACAAGGTGATGGAACATAAAGTGTGAGGTAAGGATAGATAAAAGTCATTTAAAATCTATTAAAGATGACACACTTGAAATATTTCATCTTTACCAAAACAGATCAAGGATCAAATTCAGTTGATGAACAATAAAATAAATTTGACTAGTGAAAAGATAATGTGTCACATCAAAGAATATTTTTAGTTAAAATAGTGCATCTATCTAGTGAAGCAACAATATCACATCATCCAATGATCAATTTATTTTAATTTAAAAAGTATAATAGTATGTGAATAACTCATCACAATTAAATTAAGGTGTCAATCAAAATCATGCAAGAAAATTTATATATACAAGGGCATGCACAACACTATACCATTACATACATTTGAGAATAAGATCCCTCTAAATTTCAAGATTAAGTCATTCTCTTGTGCACAAAGTGTTCATCAATTCTAAGTCCAAACAAAACTAGTGCTCACCATCTATTAGACCAGATGCTATGGATAGATCATAACTTTTCATCCCACTCTTAGATGCACTAAAAAAGGATATGGGCATTGGTATTGCCCTACAAAAAACTAGATAGCATGATATAGACCCATTTAAACTCATATATGTTATGTAATCTAACATATTCACTCTTGATCAAACAATAGAAGCACAAATACAAGCCCTAATGCTTCACCATTGGTTGTGAGGATCTAAGGTAGAGTGATCGATCAAATTTTTTAATTTTGGGTAGCTAGATGAAATCATACTCACCCTTCTTAACTGGTACAATGATTGTGCCATATATTTATCACAATACATGAAAATAACAATCAATCCAACCATAATGGTGTAAGTAATAGAGTTACCTATGAGTGGTAAATATTTGAACCCTTATAAGATAAAGGCACCACCAATTCACTTAGACACCTAGGAAAGCTACAATATAACATCTAGGGGGATTCCCACTGATTTTGTACAAGATGCTTTAGTATGAATTCTTGCATAATGCATTAATAATAGTTATAAAAATCCATGAAAAATTCCAATCAAACCACCAAACGTGTCATTGACATCACCTACCATATGATAAGGCTCAATGAAGATTTTAATTGGCAAAAAACATTATCTCAAAGCTCATCACAAATATTGATAAGATCATCAATAGGACATCTCATACCTTTTAGTACCTATTCTTAGTAACTTTTTTTATTCACATAGTGGAAATTTCCTAAGGGACTAGTTAATCCTAGTGTTGCATTTCAGCCTATGACTAAGTTTTCCAACATTATGTAGACCAAAATAGGGAATTACTAAGTGAAACTAGGATGATTCAATGCATGGTAGATAAAAATTCTATATATGATTATTTTACACCCTCAGGTCTCCATAGATGTAATACAATACCTATGATAAAATGTTGTGGTTACCAAGCTCCATGATGGCATCCAAATCAAGTTTCAAAACCTCCTAAAGGAACCCATCACTTATTTCCCATTTTTCCTCAATATGTTTAATACATAGGTGGAATTTTTATGGTGAAAACATTTGGTTACTTTCTCAGTACCATCATTAAAATCATTACCTCTAAAGGTATAGTATCCATTTTTATAGTAACCACCACTACAACAACAAATAGAGTCACAAGCATCACCTCAACTAGAAACAACCTTATCATAGATTATTATAGGAAAAAGGAAGGCACCACTACACAAAGCCTCACCACCTCCATCAAATAAGGGGACACATAACACTAAATCATGGATAGATCATAAACATGTCCTAAATTTTAGTAAAATTTTATCTTATAGAGATAGGTGTATAAGAATAATATTTTTTATAGTCAATTCTCAAAGATATAGGTAGGGAAGTCTGTGATTAGGAGGAATAAAAATAATTTTTGTTCTGGAAGGAAATATACACTTGCCAAGTGTAAAACAATATATGACAAGACTTTTGTATTGACATCACCACACCTCCACCATCCATAATATTAGACATTTTTTGGAAAAAGGTAGAGTGAAAACACCGACAAGATGAACTCTTTCAAATAGATCCAAGTATAGGATCTTTAGGAGTGCAAACCACCTCACCATATTATAAGATCTTACTACCACATTTGGTGCATAATAAAAAGACCCATATTATGCTGAGATTATCACCATCAATTAAAAAGCATATGGTGTCCCTTGTCAATCCTTTAATATTCAAATAATATGAACCATAACAAGTACAAACTCCATCACATCAAAAAAAATATACAACTCATGCCTACAAGAGGTTGAATAAAGTATTAGTGCCAAATACAAGACTATAGTATTTAGCCATGAATCACATGGTGGTGGAGTCATCTCCTTCTTATTCCCTTTTGTAATAACAAAAATACATCCCAATTTAGGAGTAAATTGAGCTCAATCAGCTAACCAAATAATAAGATATCATAGCCTAGAATTAAACTATTGAATAATAATTCAAGGTAAAAAATCTATAGAAGGAGGCTATGAATAAGGCTCACAATGTGAATAGAAGGAAGACAAAGTAAGAGATGAAATTCAAAGTTGATTTATATGAGGAATAGAGGAAGTAAAAAGAGAAGGATAACAATAAAAAGTTTTATTAAGTGGAATCACAAAATAAAAATGATGAATAACCTATGTGAAGGAGGAAGAAATAGATGTTGAGCAGTGAACACAATAAATAACATAAGAGGTTAAATAAAATAAGTACTAGGTATAATAAAAAGCTAAAAATAAATAATTCAAATGGGAAACTCAAGAGGAAAAAATAAAATTTAATAAAAAGGTTTAGGTTAACGAATTATCTAAGGTATAAGAGGATAAATTAAAATAAGCCCTACATAGGCAAGGATAGAAATCAAAGAAGTAGGCCCAGGAGGAAGAGGCCAAGGATAAGGTAGAGGTAGATGCCAAAGCCAAGGCATAATTAGAGTGAAAAATAGATCAATAAATTTTAGTAAAGTAGGCAATAAATTCGTTGATGAAGGGTTTGATACCTAAAGCCTAACAACCACCTTATACAACATAATTCTCAGGGTCTACCCAAAGCGTTTTATAAGAGGAGGCATCTAAGAAAAAGTAACAATTTATAAGCTAATGGTTTTGGGTTATTCCTATAACCTCAACTCTATGAAAAAAAATTCTCTACTAATGGAACAAATCAAGAAGGCACCTTATCATAGTTGTAACTTTGAGTTTGGATCTGGCCACAAAAATGAAGGAAACTTATATCGATGTTCATTGAAGGAGTGACTGCCTTTCAAAAATATATCACTCAAAAAGATTTGAAACTTGAAAAAGAAGCATCATAGTTAAGGGAGGAAAATGTAAAACACCTCTACCTCACAAAATCTTATCAACTAATAGATTATACCTACCTTTCCTTGGTCACTTAAGTTTTGGGTGACCAATTCATGTATGAGGACAAACAATTCTCAACCCTCTTGTCATAGCTAATAAAATACTAGTTTGTTTCACAAAAGTTATAATATCTTTACATGTAAGGTTAGAAAATTAAGGTAAATACAAAGGTAATTTTTAAATTATTAGGAGAATATGAACAAGTCCTAGATACAATTGTGCTCAAAGCTCAACATATAGCTCAAGGCATGCTTGATTGGAAGCAATAATTGAACACTTCATGGTCTAAGTCTAAACTAGATTTTTTTAAAGTAGACAAAGCCAAATCAATGATGGAGGATCAAACATCTACATCTAACTCACTATACATCATGCTCAATCAACTAATTGAATTAAGAGACAGTGTCATATACAAGCTACAAACATGGAAAAATTAGATGATATGTGATATATTTGATGACATTCAAATGCAAAGGCATACAGATCATCTAGAAGATATTTCCTTAGAAATATGGTAGAAAGTGTCAAATACTAAGGCACTCCTCACCATCACTAAATAATATGATATTATTAATTTTATGGTATACCAAATCCCATTGTGCACAATGCTCAATATAGTGCAGGAAGTTCTCACTAATTAGACAATGTTCAAAAATGACTTATCACATTTGAATAAATTTATTGTAGACATCATTCAGGAGACCCAGTTCATCCTTCCAAACTAGCTCCAATAGGATCTTCATCAAAAAAATATGGCCCCATATATGCATTCAATGATCCGATCTTAGTAACTACCACTAGAACTATATTCTATAGCTATGACTTCTTCATCAATAACTCAATAAAAATCATCTTCATATCCTCCTCCAGTTATTTTAATGTATTCAAATCCACCACCTTATTTTTAGGTACTATGAACACTTAAAATTTGAAAATTTTAAGAGTTTTTTAGGAGGAAATATTGAAACATTAAGAGTAGATTCATGTTGATTGAAAACCTGGAAAGGGTGGCCACTTGGTTATGCTAGTCTATTGAAAAACTGCAAGGGTGGTAGACTGGTATGCTACTTCGTTGAAAACTTAAAAGAATGAATAAGTAGTAAGATATGAAAACTAGTAAACAATGCCTTAATAAATAACTACAAATAATGTTTTCAATCTAATCTTTATCGACAGACAACTCCACTAGATCCAATATACAACACACTTCCTATGACTTTATCTCAGGATGAGATAATGATTTAAGTCCTAGAAATTATTGGTAGTAGAATAGGGCTACAAAATCATAGTGTATATTTTTATGGCAAGTGTGCATTTTGCATCATTTTTTACATAGTATATTCTATTTATATATGTGTGGCTCTCATTATGTATCAAAATCCTTCAGCATGTGAAGAGTCTTCTTTTAGGTTGTAATGAAAGGTTGGAATGTTAAGCCACAAATTATTTGGAAATATCTATAAATACCACTTGTATTAAAAAAGGGTTTTGAAATATTGAGATCAATATAGAGATTCATAAATAGTTTTCCTTTATGTTTCCTTATGTTCCTTTCTTCAATATGTTCTTTGTTAGTTTAATATATTTGTTATGAAAACATTTATTATTATGAGTTGATTATATATGTGAATCATGATAATTCATGTTTTATATCATGCTTGGATTAATTTAAATTTTCTTTTCAAGTTACTATTTTTATTTATGTACGATGTTTCACATACATATCCTCTATTAACATGGTCTGATGGGTTTTCTAGGAACCTTTGCTAACACTTTTTATTTAATGCACTGTTTCATACCATTTTTCATTCACAATTCACTTCCATTCATAACCCTCTTGAATTTGTTTAAGTAGGTTGTCCATTGGGTCTCCTTGTGGGTTCTAGATCATTAAAAATATGCACTTGATGACACATAGACACACTTGGTGACATAAGGACAAAACTAAATCAGCAAGTCTTGTTATGAGTGGGATTGCACAAGATAGGCCCATATAAGTACGTGTTTATCTCAAAGCATTACATAGGTCTACAAACTAAGGAGTAGGTCAAGTATAATGAACACAGTCAGAATGTAGAATCAAATTTATACAATAGTTAAGGTGTGATTATTTATTAATCTATTTTTCAATTCATTACTTTAATTTATCTTTTTTCATTTGCAATACTTGGGCTTGTTTTTATTACTCAGCCTCTTAGATAGATTTCAGTTGTATATGCTTAAAATTATTCATTTATAGCATATATATAATTTTTTAAACCTAAATGAGATTAATTAGATCCTATGATTATTTTTTTACATAGGTACATCATTTACGAGGTTACTAATTATAATAAAACTTTTGGTCACTTTAACACTTATTTTATGTAGAACCCAATTAAATAGGATTATTTGTAATTTAACACATTGAATTAATTTTCACCAAACACAAACATAATAAATGATTAGTTAAACTTGAAAAAGATTATCCTCGACCTAACCATTAATATTATGATAATTATAAAATTTATTAAAATGACAAATTACATTAATTTTTTATAAATTTTTTGAAAACATGCATCTCTTTAAATCATAAGATTAATTCAAATCACCCATAAATTCATAGGGATTACATCTCTAAATTTATGCCTCGTAATGGTTCCATGGGATTCATAAGTGGAAAATTGTACCCAAAAACATATTTTCCCATAAGATAATTTTTATTATAAATAAATAAGGGATATGGGGTCCCTCACCCATTTAAATTAAAAATATTTGAGAATAGTTACAACCAAATCCAAAGGCAAGGATATAAATCTAAAGATGAAATAACATCTTAGAATAACTGTCCAAAAAAAGTTCAACCCCATATGAAATCAATGAATCAAAGTATGAGAGACTATAGTTAAAATTAGTTACAAGGCTTGAAAAAAAAAGAACAAAACACCCCAACTGGTATAAAATAAATAAAATCTACATAATAACCCAATAGAATTATCACATCGTAGATAAACACCAATCAAGGAAAAGTAAGAAATCTTTCAAATCCAAACCCCAAGAAAAATACTCTTAAGCGTTTAAGATCAGGTTTATCTTGAACAAATGTACCATGACTAATCCTTCTCATTGAATAATAGTGGTAGAATACAAGTAAATTTTAAACTTCCTTCAATTGGATATAGATAAATAAAAATATATATAACTATCTAGTAAAATTACCAAAAATGACAAACATTCGAATAAAAAACAATATTTGTATCCATTATTCAAGCATCATTCTCTTCTATGCACACCGCACCAATTTCTTAAACCATCTAATAACAAAATAAAAGAAAACCCTACCATTCCTTAGAGGAAGCATTGAATACTAAATAGAGGGGATGTTGATCCACTCCCAATTTTGATAACACACTCTACCTGGTTAGATTCCCTAAAGCAATGATGGAAATAAATAAAAGATATTTTTTTGAAATCTTTTTCGTTCCATACAGTATTTGATCCAACTTCTAACTTGGATCATATCCATTTTTGATAACATTTATAATAATCAAATAATCTCCTTCTAATTTATTTGATCAAAACCTTTCTCTTGAACTAGAATCAACCCCTCTATTAAATCCAAAACTTCACCTCATTATAAGTAGCCTTAAGAAGAAAAAAGGAACCACCCCAAATAATCTTCTCAAAATAATCATGTAGCAATCATCCAACCCATGCCATCCATAGATAACTTCTTGATGATCCATCAAATTTACGTTTAATTATATCTTGTTTTGGTGGGATCCATCTCATATCAAAATGGTCTTTCCTTTATACCTTTAACCTTGACCTTGGTATACGTAAAATAATCTTTGGTCAATTATCTAAAATTTCACCCTCTTGTAAAATTATCAAAATTATATTTATATTATAAGAAAGCTAAACATTACTATAAATATTAACCCAATATCTCTCCCAACCTACTACTTTATCTTGAAAAATTATATTATTCCTCTCTTTCCAAATATGTCAGATGAAATTTACCAAAGCCACCTGCCAAAGAAGTGAAATATAATTTAAATTGGGGAGCCAAGCCAAGAAAATTTATCTAACATTACATGAATTGACCCAAGTAAGATGAAGTCTTGAAAGAATAAAATACCATTTATTTGGATCATATGTATAATGTATATGAATGTGTTCTACATATTCCCCTTCTTGCTTACATAAAACATAAATCAAGGGTCTAACAAAACCCATCTGCTAAAATCTATCTTGTGTAATAATATGTTCTAAACAATCCAAACAAGCAAAATATATTTCTCTCAGTGTATAAAATCTATTCCATAACATTTTCATTTTCCAGTCTTATTCCATAGTTACTTACCTAGCCATCACCTTATAACTAGATTTAAAACTACAAATACCAGATTTATCACATATCGATTTCAGAGATTTTGATTGATTTTTTAAATAAAATTTTCTAGATGAAAAAATATGATCTAAAAATATTTATTATCTTATGGTCCATCAACATTACCTAAATCTTTCTAGACCCTTGTGTATCCTACCAAAGTTTCTAAGATCACCTAATAGTCACAAACTCTTGACCCCCAACTTTCCTCCAAAATTCCTTGTAGATCATACATGTCCCCTGAAAGGTAAAGAAATAATTTTTCCTACCATGAATCATGCTAAAAAAAATTGATTCACCATTTCCAACCTCCCATGTGACATAATCAGTAATTATCTTCCTAAAAGCCAAAATAAAATTCCAAATGTGAGAACCTGAATAAGAATTTTCCAATGTAAAAATTATCTCAAGAACCTAAGAATAAAAATATTTTCCATGAACTAAATGACTCCAAGGATCCATATATTCTAAGTTCAATATCTAAGATAACTTAGCTTCTAAAGCTAGGTTATGAATATGTAGATCCTTTAAACCTATTCTTGTTGCCTTTTTAGATCTACAAACATTTTCCCATTTAGTTAAAATAATCACTTCTCCTTACCATGCCATAAGAAATGTATCATGATTTTATTCATTCTTAAAATTACACTAATATGTACCTATAAGATAGAGAAAAATACAAATAGGAATTACTTGAAGCATTGTCTTAATTAAAATTATCCTTCTATCAAGGTTCAACCATTTATCCTTCTATCTTTCAAGTCTTTTATGCATAAACTATCAATCAAATTCTTCCAAAGTGTAGACCTTTTATAACTTGTAAAAAGTGGCACACCCAAATATTTAGAAGGTAAATTTAAAATAGGAATACCTAACACATGAAATTATGTATTTATTTCCCCATAAAACATTAAAAAAAAAATATGTGATTTATGTGGACTACTTTTTTGACCAGACACAACTTCATATAATCCAAAAGTTCTCTTAAGAACTTTTACCTCTGAAAACCCTACATAAAATCATATCATCCACAAATTATATGTGTGTATTTGAGGAGTCCCCTTCATAAGCTTTCAATACTTATAATTGATTATAATATTTTAACATTCCAAAAAAACTTCCACCATAATTATGAAAAGATAAGGAGAAATAGGATCCCCTTGTCTAATACATCTCAAGCTTTTATCAAACCCACCAGATTACCATTAACCAAAAATGAAAATAAAGATCCAATTATATAATTAGGAACCCAAGTAATCTAATCATTTGAAAAACCAAAAACTGCTAAAACTCTTTTCAAAAATTATATTTAACCCTATCATAAGCCTTCTCAATATTTAATTTCAGCACCATACTTAATTTCCCTTCAACTTTATGAGTATGGATAATTTCATGTGTCATTATAAACCCATCTGAGATTTTCCATTTAGCCACAAAATCTCCTTGATCTATGGGAATTATAAGAGGCCACAAAACCTTTAATCTATAGAATAGACTTTAAAATTATTTTATATATTGTGTTACAAAGAAAATTTGGTCAAAAATTAGAAAAGGACACCAAACTATATATTTTTTAAATTAAATAAATGAAAGTGAATCAAATCCTCAAAAACTTTTTTTTAAAACCATAGACTCATTAACCACCTCCATCAACTCAAGACCAAAAATATACCAAAAAATATTTAAAATATCAACCAAGAATCCATATGGACCAAGATCTTTATTAGATTATATTGATTGAATAATAACCAAGATCTTTTCCTTTATAAATGGTTTCAGTAAATCATTATTTTTTTTTATCAATTATCAAAGAAGGAATGTTAGATTAAAAGTTATCCCTTACTTAGTGGTTACCAATAACATCTTTATAAAGTAATTTTTTAAAAACTTGGTCACTTCAAATTCATTGCCTTAGGATCATCAAGAACAACTCCCTCATCATCATGAGTTTGATAAATTTTATTAAAATTCCTTCTTGAAACTATATATTTATGGAAAAAAAATCTATTCCTATCCCCTTCCTTAATCCAAGATTCTGTAGATTTATATTTCTAAAATAATTCTTCCTATAAATACACTTCATGAAGCCTTTGCAAGAAAATCATGTTTTTATCATAGACACTCAACTTTAAAAGGGTAAAAATGAGAATTCAAGTTTAAAATAGACAATTCTTCTTCAAAAATAACTTTTTCTTCAATAATATGTCCAAAAATTATTTAATCCAAACCTTCAAAGATTTTTTTAACAACATTTATTTTCTATAAAATTTAGCATACTTGAACCTTAACCTGGATCAAAACTATTCCACCATTCATTTAATTTTTCATCAAATTATATGTCTAAGCCACATTAATTCAAATTTAAAATTTCATCATTGTGATACTTTATCTATTTTAATATCCAAATAAATTGGCAAATGATCAAAACCAGAAATATTGAGAATACAATTTTCATCAACCCAATTTCCTTATAGTGAAGAAGGCAAAATTAGAAATCTATCCAATCATTAAACAATATTATTGAACCCCCTCCCTTATATTTTTCCAATTAAATTTTAAAAAAAATTGTGTAAGATCCAATAAATAATTAGAAGAAACAAAATCCAAAAAAAATTGCTAGTAAAGATTGTTTTGAAATTCCACCTCTTTTATCATCTAGTCCCAAAATTATATTAAAATACCTAACCACAAACAAATTATTATCTGACCATTGATTTAGAAACTATAAAATATGAGCCCAAGTTTTTTTAATAGGATCATTTGTACCATAAGAATTTATTAAAATTCCAAAAATATTCCTTTTTTAACAAAGAAAATCAAAGGATGTCCAATTATTCTCCTTACCCAAAAGAACAAGTTTAAATGTCATGGAATTCCACAACAAAGTTAGTCCTCCTAAATTATCTTCAAATCCAATTAAAAAACCTTTACAAAGTGTCCAATTAGAATTCAAAACAACCTCCACCACTTGAACACTTAACTTAGTTTCATATATATATATATATATATATATATATATATATATATATATATATATATAACCTCCTAGATTGTAATTGAAATTTTATTGAATGTCATATTTCATGGGAATTCATACCCTAACATTCCAAGATAAAAATAACATGACAATAATGGAAGGTGCTTCCCCTTCTATCCAAAGTATAAGTTATTTTTAAATACTTTAAAGACTCATAAAAAGAGGTCTAATTTTAATAATTTTGCCTCAAGTCTCCTTAATCTAACATTTTTATCCATATATCATGATTCCTTATTATAATATAATTTTCCTTTAATGGATGTTGTTGATAAGTTTGACTTACCAGGTCAAACTGTCACCCCTATAATTTGAAACTTTATTTGTCATACTTTGACAACCTTATTCATAGTTTTTTAATTCTTTGATAGTCTTAAAGTGGTCTTTGTAAGGTCTTTTTAACATTTTTTAATTCAATTTCATGCTCTACAATTAATCAAATAGGTTGGTGATATTCTTGACTAACATCATAACCCAGTTGCTTGTATTTTGGATCATTTGATGGCTTCTAGAGAAGGTTTTACAAACTAATTGTAGTATAGTACTCATAGAAGGTTATGATTCAAGTGGTCTTTATAAGGTATTTTTAACATTTTTTAATTTAATTTCATGTTCTACAAGTGATAAAATAGGTTGGTGACATTCTTGACTAACATCATAACCTAGTTGGTTGTATTTTGGATCATTTAATGGCTTCTAGAGAAGGTTTTACAAAGTAATTGTAGTATAGTACCAGAATAAGGTTATTATTCACCTATTCAGACAAGTAAAGCTATTATGAAAACTTTTTATAGCATTTACATTAGGTTTCTTAAGTGATCATAACAATTTTAGTGCTAAAAGGGGCTCTTTTGAGGCTATTCGTACAAGTTTTCAAGGTAAAATTGACTTTAAATCATATTAATAACTTAATTTATCCCCATAAAGTTAAAATCCATGGTTTGGAAGGATTTTTAGATACTAAAATGTATAAAACCCATTCATCTCTCCTATTGGCCTCTTTGACAGCTCAAGAAAGGTCAATGATTTTTGCTTAGTATAACCAAGAGAGAGAAGGTAAGGTCAAAATATATTAGTAAATTATAGGTACCTTAATGACCTTCAATTTAGTGTCATTGGTTTTCATATTTTTATCCCCATATTTATGAATAATCATTTAGAATGTAAGGGGGTCACTATGTCCTTGTCATCCAAGCAGGGTCTAGGTTTGCCTCTGTTTCTTCACTTCAGAACTTGATGGATAAAAAAAGCTATTATGGGTTGATTAAAAGGTTAAATAGGACCTATTTCATGTTTTATTCATTAGGTACCTTTTTAATAATGTTCCTATCATAAAAAATAGGTTGCATATGTTATTTGTCAAATCTAACAATTAGAAAGCATGTTTTGATTTGGTGACTAGGTACCTTCATATTCAGGGGTTCTCAAATTTGTGTCTCAGTCATGATATACTTAAAATTTGAGGAATGATATTAAAAAAAATTCATATATGACATCTTAAATATTAATCTTTCTCAATAGGTCACTCATGGGCCTAGTTACATAAACTTTTCCTCATGGAATTCAATGAATAGAGGAGTTATGAAGATAAAGTGGTTTGTGGAGGAGCCTAAAGTAGTTTCATAGTGATCTTAAGAATCTTCAATTTGATAATTATTAATCAATAGAGAAAAATATTTAATTAGGCCTTATATGCCTAAATTATGCAGTCAAGCCTCTGTGTCATGATCAGAAGAGATTTGTGATGGATATGTATGCACCAAGGAGTTTATTAAGGTGGCATCAAAACAACATTTCAAATGAATTATAGATATCATGTGAACATATCAACTGAACATGGATACTTTTAGTCAAATTTCAACCAAGGTTACATGGAGTCTCTTAATATGACATCAAGATAATATCAAGAATGAGAATAATAGTATTAAAAGAGATGCAACAGAGGTGGGAGAAGGTGTTGGATGATTACAAGAGCTTCCATTTGGTGTTTTTGGTCATAAAGATAACTAGGATCAAGCAACCAAATTTGTTACAATAGTCAACTACACAGTGAGTCACAAATTAAGATCATAAATGGACCTTAAATCATACTTTAGCATTATTTAAGGTTTTTATCAAAGTTTAAGGTAACAAGATGTCTCCACTATTTCTAAGCTTTGAGTTTGGTTTATGAATTCTTCAAGCTCAAACCAAGTTATGTCAGAACTAATGAGATGTCCTCTTACTATTTTTCACTCTTGGAACACAAACAAAGAGTCTTTTGACCTTTTGGATAGATTAAGGTTGTTTAGCAGTGTTTAAGGTAAAGAGCATTTTTTGGTTCCATAATCAATATTTTCCATACTAAGTTGATGCTTCTCCAAGTTAATACAAGGTGAATTATGGTAAATGAATGTATTGATACACATTTTTCATTTGATTCCACCTTATCATGCCTTCCTCTATCCATATAGAGGGTAATAAGACCAAATGATCATCTACAACAGTACTTTGAACCATAGAGAGTGATATAACTAGGCCTATCAAAACATGAGAGGGGATATGTGCATCAAGATAAGAGTTCAGGTGGGTATATATATATATATATGAAGTCATTAAAGGGTTTGAAAAACCTAAATAAGATAAAATTAAATGATGAAAACATGTTCATCTTGAGCATCTACAGTCATTTAGCACAGAAGAACACAATCAGGACTATTTCTAGGAGGTTGGAAATGAGAACTGTGAATGATGATTTAAAGAAGAAATAAGGCCATAGGCATACAATATGGAATATATTAAATGAATATAGGGAGTATAATGTTTTGAAGACTCATTTCCTTAATTTAAAAAACCATTTTTGGATTATTACATCTAAGGAAGACCTATAAGTAGAGTTACAATCCTATTGATCATTATTCCTATTGTTGAGGTTTGGCATTGATGTTGTCATTGATGTCAAAGGTTCTTGAAAAAGGTCCTCATGTGGTCATTAAAGAATGTATCTATAAGAGAGGATATTGATTAGTGTTTTAGTGATTTTGATATTGTAATAAATGTTTTTTATATGTTATTATTACTTCATGAGTGATGTGACGGTTAGCATGGAAGGTCCTTGTCAATATTGTCAAGTGCTTGAACCTAGTAAGTGACTTGAGAAGGTATGTGCAGAGGATGCCTAGTCTTGTGCATGAAGGGTCATGATGGATTGGTGATATGAATGTGCATAGGCATGAAAGGATTTATTAGGTTGATTTAACATGTATATAATTCATTTTAACACTCATGTGAGTCTCAAGGTGAACCTATAGGGGTAAGACCTATAGACCTAGTCTGCACCTAGACCACTTTTAGACCCTACCTGGCCTAATGAGGTATCATGGTAAGTTTTAAAGGCATGTGAATAATGCATGGATATTTATAATCATGAGAGCTATTTTTCAAGTATTTTATTGAGTTGGAGAGAACATGGAAAGAGGCATGAAGGTCAGTTTCAAGGCCTAATGTGGTTTGTAGGTCAAGATCTAAGCAAGTAAAGAGAGAGTATATGGCCTAATGGGGTATGAGGTTATGTTTCCAAGGAAATTATGGATAAATGAGTGTTTTTATAGGTATTTTATATTTTTTTAATCATGTTCACAAATTTTTAGGTCATGGTTTACAATAAAAGGCATGAAAAGTGGTTTTGAGGTCTCTTGAGTGCACAGAATGAAGGGTTCTCAACCCGAGAAGGATTTTCTTTTTTTTTTAGCTCATAAAACCTTTGAATGGGAACCTAATATATTAATGGTATAATTTTAATGGTCATAAATAAAGAAAGAGGGGATAATCTTTATGAATGATTGTTAATAGTGGAAGATGGTTTAAACCCTCAAAGAACCCTAATAGTGACTCAATATGAAAGAAGTTGTTATAAAGTGATAATAATATATTGGTATGGATAATTTAGTGATTTTAGGCTGTATTTAACTCTCCCATTCATCTCTAATTATGATTTATTCTTCAAGTGAGTGAGTGAACCCTATAAGAAAGGCCTTATTTCTCAAAGATTTGTTGTAGCAGTTAGAGTTAAACAATTCAAAGTTACTAAATGGATGGAGTAAAAATTTTGAGACTTGTATTTTGTGTCCATAAATTTTTATAGATAGGTTATATCCCTCAATTTTTATAAACCATTCATCCAAGTTGACCAGTCGCTAATAGGCCTAATGGTGGACATAGTGAAAAACTAAGGTAACAGTGAGAAGATTAGGGTTGTGTTATCATGGACTAGTAATGGAACCAAGTGCATGGAGGTGTTTTTAAATAATTTTAATACATGATAAAATTTTATAAAATTGTTTGATTTTAGTGATAATAGTGAAAAAAATTCTCACAAGTTGACCTGTTTGGCTCAGGTGAGATAGTGAGATGTAAGGTCAAGAGATTGGTCTACAAGACCAATATTTCCATTTTACCATATTATATTTCTATCCAATAATGGTATAATGATATAAAAGGATAATTTTAATTAATTTTAAAGTGTTCATATAGGTGTTTAAGGTCATTATCACCATGACTATGCTTGAAGGTATTCTGGTAGTTCTGAGTGGGTTATTTGCTAAAAAGGGTTTGAGTCCTTTTGTCCTGAGTTGTGAAGTATAAATAATATGGTGATGTCCCTAAGGTCATATATATATATATATATATATATATATATATATATATATATATATATATATATATATATATTTTATTTCCATGATTTATTATCTAATTTATGCTTAATCTTTATTAGTTCAAGACAGACTTCATGTAGGTTCATAGGCCTAATTTTGAACAGTGTTAATGGTGTGCTTCAAGTGGTGGTTCGAGATGAAATGTGTCATGGACCTAAGATGAGATTATTAGGGGTATATTTTAGTGTCATATTAATTTTTCCTATTGTTTTTGGTGTTTTAAAGTGTTATAAGAATATTAAAGGGTAATGTATACTAATGAAGGCCTAATTGAATTAGGTCTCCTTAAGACCTAAAGAAGGATTTCGTCCATTTGAGCTATGGATAACATAATTTAATGTTTTATTCAAGTTTTTGGCATGTAAAAAGGATTATTTAATGTAAAATATAAGTGTTAAAGTTTTTATTTATGAAAAAGAGGTGTATGAGCAAGAGCCTAATATAAGAACAATGCCTAACATGCCTAATTATCTAGTTAGTGAATGAGAGTGTTGAATCAAAAGATATATCACTTTAAAGAGATAAAGGAGGTATTATATACCATAAAAATGGTGTAGATAAAATATATTTAATATATACTATGGGTATTGTATATTAATATCAAGTTTAAATGACCTAATTTGTCTTGAAGAGACCTAGTTGAGCGAAGGAGCCTAGAAGGCAGTTTGAGAGGGTAAAAGAGTGTGAAGATCTGAAAAGGTGATCATCATCAATTGGTTGAAAAATAGTGTTATGAAGGTGATAAAATAAATTAGGTGGATAATTTAATTTTGAGTCATTTATGGGGTTGGTGCCTCCTTTTAATTTTGTGTTTGTTAAAGCCTAGCTGAGTTGGTGCTTAGCTAGTTAGGGTTAATGCTCCATGTGAAGTTGATGCTTCAATAAATTTGGTGTTTTTATTATAAGATTGTAATACATTTGTATATATTAGTGTGTTTTATTCCACTTTAGGGTTTCCCACTCACATAAGTGTTCTATGTGTTATGTTCTTGTCTCGTGCTCATATAAATGGTTCTTGATGTGTTGCTAGTTCATTATATTGCTTTAATAGTTCATGAATAATAAAGTAAAATTGTAAAAAAAATTGAAGACTGATTCATCCCCACCCTCTTAGTCACTGTGCCTCAAAAATAATATGTGTCTTTAAGCCTATGTATATGTATAAATGTGTCAATAAATATTGCTTAAGAGGAAGAGGTGAAGGAGTGAACATTTTCATAGGGTTACAAAGGGTAAAGGAGGTGTTACAAACCTATTCAAGGTTGTTATACTACTCTCTTTCTCCATTCAAAGTCAATAAACTAATAAATACACTTACAATAATAATTTGAGAGAAGAGAGAGATGTATTCAAGAGATGATATGAGGTCTTGAAAGGTTGTAAAGATTTAAAATAAGGTTATGAGACCTTGATGTTGTAACAAAAGTTTCTTATTTTTCTCAATAACTAGTAGGAGAGATCTTTATAACCCAAAGTGTTGTAAATAATCACTTATAAGGTTGTTTGAGTACCTTAATGGTATGCAAACTTGAGGAAAAATTGAATGTTTGTGAGGAGGTGACAACCAGTAATGAAGATCAATGTAATCCTTAGTGATCTATTTGGAGGTCTTAAAACTTCAAATACAAGCAAAGTACCATATGACTGTCTACACACCTGAATGGTCTTGATATTTAAAAGGTTTATTTAGTTTTAATTGGTGAGGAATTAGATATATTTATAGTTTTCAAAAGTAGACACCAATCCCTTAATGTTGTGATAAAGACCTTTGAAATGTTCAATAACTTGTTGAAGAGTTCCCTAAGACTCCAAAATACAGTCTTAACACTAAGTGGATGTCTACAGTCATTCAAGCCAGACGATAATCTTTTGAATAGTGTCATAAAGTATTTATAGGTTAAATCAGGTGTGAATATGCCTATATGAATCTCAAATAAGTATATTACATCTTAAAATACATTTATCAGTCGCATGTTTCTCAAAATCACCTTGAGGATGTACTAACAGATCATAAGGCTAATGGATAGTGGTATAGCATTTCAAAGGTATATTTTGATAATTAAAGGAACTTTGAGATATTAAAATTTCTTAAACTCATAACTTAATCTAAAGGTTCATACAGAGCATAAAAGAGGTTTGATATACTAAGAAAGGCATGTCATCAATGAAATAAAAGGTTTGATTACACCAAACATTTCTAGGCTTGCACACACAAGCTTACATATGAATTATGATTAAAGTATGTTTATTAAAATTAGTATGAGGTATATATGGAACTAATAATGTGTTTACAACCTCAATGGGACGTTCTATGAATTTTCTAACTCCATCAATGAGAATATCTCAAACTTAGACATCTAGGGTCACTAACACTGATTTGTTTAAGAACCCTAGCACAAGTCAATGAAGTTTTAGAGGATAATAAGGGTAGATATGAAAATTAAAATAATTATATAATGACATTAATATTTTTTAGACCTTCCTAAGGCATTAACACTCATAATAAAACCAAAAGGTTACACTTTTAGGCATGTTTCTCCTTCAAACCTCACATAATGCATGGTATCCTATCAAAGGTCACCTTCTTATGCTCAAATATTTCATGTAATTTTTCATGGGAACTTAGGCCCATGTGGTAATTTATATGGTTACCCCTAATATAAATTCTTGGCATTAGTTTTAGGTTTAACCCCTGTGCTTTATGAACTATCGTTAAGATGGTAAACTACTTAAACCTCTCCTAAACCCTCCTAAGTGACCCATTGAGAGAATATTTTTTTATAATAAAATAAAATGGGATTATTTAAATCCAAACCAATTTTATCACATCCAAAATTCAAATGAGTATAAGTACATGGAAATTGGTGGTACATTTACAGGTACAGGTGTATATAATTGCTTATAAAATAGGGTTGTAGGTGTCTTTGTGAGGAAATAAGGTATGAAATGGCTTCCAAACCATGGGTAGAGATAAATAAATATTTTATAAAGGTTAATTAACCTTAAAAACACATCTCCAAGTCTCATACATAAGTGTATGGCTTTTCAAGTTAGCAACTTGGCCAAAATGTGAAGAAAACTTAGTTTTGCAAGCTAAAAGGAGAAGTTGCAATCCTATAAAGTTCTTCAAAGGGTTTATGATCAAGAGATTGAGTTTTTAAAGTATGTTTCAAACCTTTAAAAAACTATTTCAATCATCTAAACCTATAAATTTCATGAAAAACACTTCAGATCTAGACTATGGTTTTTAGCCATTTTATGGTTCACCCATCCATACAAGGTCTCAGAACTTAAAATTTTACATGGAGAATGGTATTGACATGGGGAAATTGAATCAAAAACTTCCTAGGATTTTCACACATGTGGGAGGCCTATGGAGCATAATCTTAGTTTCTAAGCAAGGAGGCTTAATTAGAGAGATAAAATGGGCTAAAAAGGACACTTCCACTTAGAGTTAGGTCCTAAAACTTGGCATGGAGCTGTAATAGGATACTAGTTCCTCAAATATGTCTTTATGTCTCTAATATCCTTCATATATTATTCCACACAAGGAATTTTACCCCATTTTGATGGCTACAAGGATGATTTATTATTTTTGGGGAAATTAGTGTTTAGTTCCTAAATAATAAAAGGGTTTGAGTATGAGAAAATCAGTAAATAATATTTCAAATTAAATCTACTAATTTTTTAAATTTAATTACAATTTGACCTTTTCTAAAAATAATAGTGAGAGAGAGAAAATTAAACTTATCTTATTTTGTGTTGATTTGATTGAGATAGGGTTTAAAAATTTATGTGCAAGCTTGGGACACTATCACAAATAGGATTATAAACTTCGTTTCTTGATTGGATAGGAGTGATAAAACTAGACACCCTAGGATTTGGTTCTATAGTCCTTCCCCAACATTATTGTCCTAAGGATCTAAACTTTTTTTTTTGTTTGTTTCATCAGTGTGAGCTTGTGTATCAAATTTTGGAGCCTCATTATCAATATAACTCCCTATAGAGATAATTTTCTATGTTTATGTCTTATATGCACTTGAATAGAAACTTTGGAGAATAGGGAAAAAGGGTTAGTGTGTGTAATATGCATTGGACATGCTTCAAAACCTAGCATGATGGCTACATACTAATACTCTGAGGAGGGATCAAGCCATACGTAGTTCTCCCTTTAAGAATGTTTAGTGCAATAGTGAATGAAAATGCAAGAAATGTACAAACTAAGTGTGCTTGAGATGACAGGGGGTTGGTGTAAATACTTGAATTGGATTGAAAGTGTATAGGTTGGTTATATGTAGAGAATAGGGAAGATTTCTTAAGTGGTCTTGCTTGTATTATTTCTTGCTTGAGTGATATCTGCCAACCATTTCTAAATGATCTTTGAATGGGATTTTATATAGATCTATTGGTCATGAATTAGATGAACCCAAACTAGGTTGACATAATGAACAAGAGGAATTGGTGGAAAATGGTAATCTTGGCTAAAATTATGATTAGATAGGAGCATTGGAAAGGGGACACCCTAGGGTCTAACGCTATACTCCAACTTTGGTGCTATTGTCATGAGTAGATGGGACCTAAGGGGATGGATTAGTCATGAAGAGAGGGTCCTAGCTCAGTTGGGATCAAGTTTGGAAGGATATAGATGACTGGGAATTGGTGAAAACAAGCTTGAGAGGGTTATGTGAGCAAACAAAAGGGACCTAAGGGTTAGGTGTCATTATCCATGCTCAAGTTGCCAATTTTTACATTTTATATGACTACATTTATCCCCTCTATATTCTAGTGATGCAAAAAAGTGAAATACTAGGATAAATTAAAATAAAAATCATACCTAAACTTACTTGAAAAGATGAAGCCCACAAAGCTATGTGATGTTAAGTAATGTTGGATAGTGTATAGAGAGCATGTTGTGCAAGTGTGAATCTATGAAAGGAAAATAAAGAGTAGATCAATTTTTATTATATGCAATATAAAATAAGAACATACAAATTTGGGTAAGAGAGAGAAGGGAAGAGAAAATAATTAATACACCTCATCAAGTACATGAACCAATACAAAACCTATTGTGATGCTGAGTAAGGCTAAGTAATGTTGGATGTGTTGGATGATGTTATACCAAAAGTTATATCATGAACGGAATTGAGTTCTCAATTCCCTAGAAAGTGGATCAAGAATACAAAGGCTGGCCTTTTGGTTCCATCATCACCTACTAAGTGAAGCTAGATGATCCTACATGTATTAATAAATGTTTGGACTATGTGTCTAATCCCTTTGAATAGGTGGCTCAACAATACAAAGGCTGACCCTTTAGATCCATTATTGCCCTATGAAGTGAAGCTATGAACTAATACTGATATAAAGAATTATGTCATATGAGATGGATTTTGAATCCCATGAATGCTCTATAAATATAATAATGTGGTGTGGATAGTTGAATGTGTACTAAAAACTAGGCCAATGTTGGCCAACTGAAAAAAGATGGAGATTAGGGCTTGTATGAAAGCCACTTCAAAACTAAAAATTTGGCTTATGTGGAAGCCACTCATAAACTCAATACTATAGAGGTTAGGATTATATGAAATCCACTCTAAAATGATGCCAACCAACTATAGATGGAATAAGGCATGTAACCATTGAGAATGCCTGGGTCATGCTAAAATTGGAAATAAAAAAAGTGAAAGTGTTATGTAATATACCCCCAATCACTAGTGTTTGAAACATGGATTCTAATCTAGAAGTTATGCCAACTACCATATTAAAAACTAGAAGTGAGAACTGATCATACCATGCATGATTCCCCTTATGTCTAGATTCTTTGAGAAAACTATACTAAATATTTATGATTTTGAACTAATCTAATTGTATAAAAATGTAGCTAAACCTACTTTTCTCCATGCTTCTAAAAATTCTAGATTTTCTTCTATTTAGATAGGAGCATTGAAACAAAACACCCTAGTGTATGGTGTTTTAGTCCAACCTCAATGTTGTTGTCCTGGGCTGAAACTAGTCACTATTCTAGATTCTTGACTATTTACCTAGTCTATTATGAGTGGTTTGATGATTGGTTTCTATTCTAGTTGTTTTAAAACTAAATTTTTTGACCGATAGGAGCTCTGATCTCTATATCAAAACCCTTATTTTTTTCCCCCTCTTCTGAGGGTAGGAAAAGGTACCCTGCAATGACTACCCTCAAAAGAAGAAGCCCTACAAGTGTGTTAAGCTAGAAATATACATGATATAATAATGATAATCAATGAGATATCTCAAGATATAGTATGGTTTGAATTGAGAGATTGTTAGATCAACAAGGGTATGCCTAGATAGATGTAACAATGTAATAACATGTGCAATATACTGGAATTGAATTAAAACCAGAAATGTTAGTTTTTAGTTGGAAGGATGGAGCATGATGTCCATCATGACATCCAAGACAATAAGAAAATGCATGATATGGGTCATGCCATTACAAAATATAGAAGCAATCAAGTAACAAGCACACAAAGAAAGAATCAAGAAGGATCCAAGGATGGCCAAGGGGCCAAACAAATAAGGGGCATGCTCACATGTCACTCAATATGGAAAGAAAGCATGAAAATCATGGTCAAATGCCACATACACATACAAGTGGAGAAATCAAAGTTGGCATAAGGACCATAGGCACATAGAAGAGTACAAGCAAAGGACATTAGCAAATTTCCTAAGACACACATATGAATATAAGCAAAGGACATTGGAAAATATCCTAAGGCACATACAAGAGACAAGTAGGAAGTGGTAATGTAATCACATCAAGCTATGCTAAGTAAGAAGATAAAGCATTTAAAGATTGGAAAGATACAATCACATCTAACTAATAAAAGTAAGAGGGAAAGTATGCAAGACATGTTTAGTAAAAGACTATGTATATACTAACAAATACATAAGTGATAGATACTAATGATATGTTGATAAAGTAATCTATGTAAGCTAGTATATAATGTACATCAACATGATAACTTAGAGTGTGGAGTGTAGGAATGATATAACCTAGATGGTGTAGTCATGTAGAAGATGCCCCTAGTGGATATGTATAATGATGTGTGTCTTGAATGTAGAAGTAGGATGCCCCCTCAATGGGTAGAGTGAAGCAATCAAGTAGCTAGATTTCACTACATACACTCAAAGAAGATCAAGTGAGACATGGTAATGTAGATAAATTGACATATAATAGCATGTAATATAAAATTTAAGTCTTAACATAGTAGTAGTAATGTAAAGCATGGATTATGCATACAATTTAAATGTTTGTTGTTTTTTACATATTTGAATGTTTTTGGATTTTTTTGAAGCATTATATTTTTTTTTGTATTTTGGAATTATTTGACCTATGTATAATCAAGCAAAAGAGATTATGTACAATCAATCATAAGAAACTATGTACAATTAATGTTGAAAGGAAAACTATGTACGATCATGTAAACAAATCAATATGTACATAATGATATAAAAGACTAGGGTAGAGGGGGGAAGGGGTCTAAGGATGGAGACTAATGGAGATGGAAATGGAGGAAGGGGTCATGGCCATCATCAAATATCTCAAGATCATCATCATAAGTATCATCATATGCTGTAGATGTTGTGTTCATCGTGTCATCATACCAAAGGCAAACTGAAGGTTGCTCTGGTGGTGGATATGTTGACTCTGCTCTAGGATGTTTAGCCCTACTAGTAGATGACTTCAATGTAATTCGTGGAGCTAGTGTTACTAGTGATACTATAATCTAAATAATACCTTGATTCTATAGTTTATCCAATATTTATTGTAAATTTGTATATGAGTTTGTATCATGGTTTATAATCTTATGAAAAGTACAAAATGGGAGACCATCTTACTATGAAAATCTATTGATAGATCTGTCATACTGTAGGTAATGTGATCAATCCATTATCAAGTAATATCTGTAACATAAACTATGGATGATGGTGTGTGTTGCCTACCTAAATCTATATAACTGGCTCTATATGCATAGAGGTAACCATGTGAACTATATATGCCAAGTGATCTGTCTATGATTATGAGTGTGGAGTATATCCTGAGAGTGTAGTACGAGATACTAAAAAAGATGTAGAATGTGGAATGAGAGATCTAGAGTCATCTTGGTACTCTCCTAGGCCAACTAGTGTAAATCTCAATCCACACATAGTCATCTATGAGTGTGGGTATCATATCATCATCTAAAGAATCCTAAGAATCTGTATTAATATCATGTACATATGGTATCTTAGAATTTACCACAAGGGGTAACTATGATATAGGAGTCTCATCATCTATAGTAGTAAAAGATAGTACTACTATAAAAGTATTTGTAATTGATGGAGTGACTATGGAATCAAATAAAACTAAGAAACTGTATTAATATCATGTACATATGGTATCTTAGAATTTACCACAAGGGGTAACTATGATATAGGAGTCTCATCATCTATAGTAGTAAAAGATAGTACTACTATAAAAGTATTTGTAATTGATGGAGTAATTATGGAATCAAATAAAACTATTGGTACTACTATTGATGATTTTGTATGTGTAAAAAGTGTTAGAACTATGATAGATGTAGTAGATGAAATGGCTAAAGTTGTTATGACTAGACAAATATCTAGAGCTGAAAGTATGACTATAAGTGGAGAGTGTGAGAAGTGCTAGTCTCTCCAACCTCATATGTATGTATTTGATCAAGATAAATGCAATGAGGTGGTGGTTGTACTATGAGATAAGGTGTCCCATCTAGAAAAATAGTCAAAGATGACTCTATAGTTCAAAAATATCTGAATGTTTGGTTGTCTACTAGATATGTGTATAGATATCCTTCATGGAGAAACTCAATACATCAATAGAAAGTAGAAGGAATGGCCCCCATAGTATGTATCTAGGGTCATCCAAGTAAAATATTAAAGTGGAGAGGACTTGGTATGACCTGAAACTATTTAGAGAGGGTTTTGGGTCCTACCATGATATCCAAAGTAATTATGCCCAATGTTTATCATGGTATATCATCAAACCCTCAAATATTCTTATATGATTTTTGCATTGATGCCATATCTATTCCCATGGCATGTAAGAATGTGATATGACATATATTAAGTCCAAAACCATTATCAATAATAACTCTCTTGACTACATTGATTTTGACTTGAACTTGTATGAATAGTGGTAAATTTTGATCAATAACTATTTGAGAAGGCATGTCCTCATTGTCAAAATAAATTTCATCTTCTATATTTTTTAAAGTGTTAACCACTAATGCAAAATAAGAAGGTTTTGAATCAATGGGCATAGAATTCTGAGAGATTTCATCATAAATAATGTCCTTGAATACATTAACTTTTTGAAGAAGTTATAACATGGAAATCTTAGCTGGAATATTTCTCAACTGATCAACAATATCATATGCTTTGTGCAAATCTACCTATGTGGGTGGGTTGGGCCTGGGACAAGAAGGAATAGAAGGGTGATGAAACTCTTTCTAGGTAGAGGAGGCATGGCATCACATCGAGTAATAGCTCTAATCACATTATCTACTATCTGTACAGGAATAGTAGTGGCTACGAGAGGAGAGCGAGGATAATTGATGGGTCAAGGTGGTGGAGGGATAAAGGGTATCAACTGGGCTCTTTATCAATAGGTAGTAACCTAGGAAAGAGTGCAATGGACCATGCAACATGACTCAACATGGGTAGAGGCCCCAAGGGAGGTGATGCAAGAGATTTATTAACATGTGTAAGAATAAATTGCTTAACATCATTCTGTATAATGAAAAATAAGTATGAAATGCAAAGAATGAAGCTTTGTACTAACATATGATAGACTTCATCATTCATGTAAATGATAGGGCCCATTATGGTTTCTTTGTTATTTGCAAGAAATGTAAGAAACATTTGTATATAAGTGAGAATCATGTTTTCAATTTGATTGTGGATGTAAGGTGATACCTCAAAAAGTAAATAGGTGCTAATATATGCAACTAGGGATTTGACAATAATATTTTTGTAAAATACTATGAATTTTCGAAATTGAAATTGAAATTTTGAGTTAAATATCCAAGTAAAAATTCAAAAATTTATGGGAAAGTGTTTGATTTAATGAGACCTAGTAGATGCAACTAGCGTTTTGAGGAAAATAATTTTTTTGAAATTAATATGAATTTTTTAAATTTGAAGTTATTTTTTGATTTTAATATACAACTAAAAATTTAGAAAATGATTGGAAAATTACTGGAAATTTATTGGGAGCTAGTTGATATAACTAGGGTTTTATATAAAATCATTTTTTAAATTACTATTTAATTTAAGAATTTGAATCAAATTCATGATTTAGATATGCAAGCAAAAAATAAAAAAATTACTGGATTATTATTGGAAATTTTTTGGGACCTAGTGTATGCAACTAAGATTTGAAATAAAATTATTTTAAAATTTAATACTAAATTTTAAAATTTGGGATGAATTTTTTCTTAATATTCAAGAAAAAATTCAAAAAATTATGGGAAAAATTAATTAGGAATTTAGCATAGGGTTTCTAGGGTTTTTATGCGTAATTAAAAGTAAGTCAAGTTCACCAAATGATTTATTATTTTTGGGTAAATTAATAAAAGGGTTTGAGTATGAGAAAATCAGTAAATAATATTCCAAATTAAAGCTAATAATTTATGCAATTTAATTGAAATTTGACTTTTTCTAAAAATAATAGTGAGAAAGATAGAAAATTAAACTTATCTTATTCTATGTTGATCTGACTGATATCGGGTTTGGAAATTTTTGTGCAAGCTTGGGACACTATCCAAAACAACATTCTAAAATTTATTTTTTTATTGGATAGGAGCATTGAACCTAGACACCTTGGGCTCTGGTGCTATAGTCCTTTCTTGGCATTTTTGTCCTGAGGATCTAAGTTTTTTGGGTTTTATTTTCCTATTCAATGTGATTATATGTACCAAATCTTAGAGCCTCATTGTCAACAAAAATCCCTATAGAGCTAATTTTATATGTATGTGTCTTTTATGCACTTGAATAGAAACTTTAGCAAATAGGTAAAAGGGGTTAGTGTGTGTAAGATGCACTAGACGTGCTTCACACCTCATGTGTGGGCATGCTTCCTACATACCAATGCTCTGAGGAGGGATCAAGCCATATGTGGTTCTCCCTTTAAGAGTGTTTGGTGCAATAGTAAATGAAAATGTAAGAAATACAAAAACTAGGTGTGCTTGAGATGACTAGGGGTTGGTGTAAGGACTTGAATTGGCTTGAAAGTCTATAGGCTATCTATATGTAGATAATAGGAAATATTTATTGAGTGTTCTTTCTTGTATTCTTACTTAATTGATATTTTCCAACCCTTTCTAAATGATCATTGAATGGGCTTTTATATGGATCTATTGGTCATGGGTTAGATGAAACCAGACTAGGCTGACACAATGAATAAGAGGAATCAAGTGAAAATGATAATTTGAGCTCAAATTATGATTATATAGGAGCACTAGAAATGGGACACCCTAGGGTCCAATGCCATATTCCAACTTTGGCACTATTGTCTTGAGCAAACGTGACCTAGGGGGATGGATTAGTCATGAAGAGAGGGTCCTAGCTCAATTGAGATCAAGTTTGAAAGGTTATGGATAACTAAGAATTAGTGAAAATAATATTGAGAGGGTTATGAGAGAAAACAAGACGGACTTAAGGATTGGGTTTCATTATCCATGCTCAAGTTTCCAATTTTAGCATTTCATATGACTATAAAGGAGTTGAGAGAAAATCAAGGTAATTGTGCAAAATGAAATCTCTTGAATTTTTTATGGCTTCAAGTGTCTTATTTCAAGTTTTTTATCATGTTGAGAGGTCATTCATTAATTAAAATTGATTTCATCAAATCAAAATCAAGTTTTCTTCCTTCTATGCCTCATTACAAAATAAAGAGTTCAAGTGGTCAAATCACTAAACTAATTTATAAAATCTATTCAACATGATTTTCAAGATGAACCCTACCTCTTATACCACTTGGGGGAAAATAAAATGTCAAGATCCAACTTCTAGAAGCATTAAAATGATTGAAAGATTCATCAACTAGTTTAAAAAGACCTCCCTCTCCTATGTTAAGTCAAGGAGAAAAATTTAAAGATACATTAAGAGACTTATAACAGCCCAAATAAGGTGGAGAGACCTCATAAATGGGTGAGGAGAAGTATTCAATGGAGGAATTGATCAAGACTTGAAGACATATTTTCATGGAAGAAGACTTATTCATCAAAGAGGACATACAAGCAAGGATATAGGGAATGTGATCAAAGATATAAGCACTTCAAGTGGCCAAACTTCACCAATCAATACCGATGACTTCTTCAATCTATCTAAACAAATCTACCTCTACGTCTATGACATTTTTCAAGAGAGGAAAGAGATAATTTAATAATTACTACATAGGATTTGAAGGAATACTAAGTGGATTAATCATCCCTAGTTTTAAGCTTTTGTATCTCTCTCTCTCTCTCTCTCTCTCTCTCTCTCTCTCTCTCTCTCTCTCTCTCTCTCTCTCTCTCTCTCTCTCTCTCTCTCTCTCTCTCTCTCTCTCTCTCTCTCTCTCTCTCTCTCTCTCTCTCTCTCTCTCTCTCTCTCTCTCTCTCTCTCTCTCTCTCTCTCTCTCTCTCTCTCTCTCTCTCTCTCTCTCTCTCTCTCTCTCTCTCTCTCTCTCTCTCAAAGTATGCCTTATTTTGGCATTTGTATTCATCCTTAACTTGAGTCATTTCAAATCCCTACTAAAAAAAACACTTGTACTTGGATCTATGAATTGAATAAAACTAAATTTTGGTCTCCTTAATGCTTATGACTAGTGAATTCTTATGGTTTGTAGATGAATGTCAGTGATAGTGCATGCTTACTTACATTTTTCCTCTCATATTTACCTATTTTTAGGTGGTTAATCATCCTTATATATTTCATAATGTGATTGAATAGCCTTGTATGTATGGAAAGTGTGATCCTTCATTAGTGTCCCTAAGGGACCTATTGATCGGCCATTATAGATCATGCATCAATCTAGCATCCTCTATGTGAAAAATTTGTGTTTTTATATTCATTATTTGAGTAGTGCAATCAATTTCATGTCATGATTCAACTTCTTAGTGCATATTAGATAGGTGAAGGAGACATTTTGGTGTATCACCCCCTTAGGTATATTTTCTTTCATGTTACCTTCCTCTCTTTTCCCTTGAAATATAGTAGTGTAATGTAGAGATCCTAACTGATACATCAAGGGGAGATAGCCCTATAAATCTAGAGATTCAATCCACCTATTAGGCCACCCATAACTTAATATTATCTCCATGTTTCTCCAAACTATGAAGGCTTTAAAAACCTTCATAAGGGTGTAGGTTTGAGTATATAATAGTTTTTGGCATCCCTAGTGGGACCAAGGTCTAAACTAGTGAAAGGATTATTGGTGTTTTCCTTATACATATTAGCCTTTAGAGGCATTCAAAACATCAATGGAATCTCTGAGATCAATCAATTGGTTTTAGTAGCCCAAGCACTGGTTCAAGTAAGTTGTGTTTTCAATTCATTATCTTGATGAAGTTTTATGGCTAACTATTAAGAGAAATTTCATGCTGTAATTCCTTATTAGCTTTATAATGAGCCATACCAACCTCATCATGATCCTAATTAGTCTTATCATACACCATTATAGTCATATGATTATCTTACTTTTCCCTCATATGATTCTAATTGTATATGTCAACAACTTATAAAGACTTGCATTAGTCCTACTCACTTCCTCCTAATCCATTTCCAACTCAAAATTATGCTTCCCCTACTATGTCCTTATTGACATTCAAGCCAAATATGATAAATTATGAAGGGGTGATGATGAAATGGGATAGATAATTAGATGTTATTCCTTTTCACCTCATAAAGAAGATGAGGAAATTAGTACATATGTTGTTGAATAAGTTGGCAACAGTTGGAGAGGAAAATCAGTATCTTATGACTGATGAGTTGTATGAAATGAGCATCTTGATCCAATGGTGGGTATAAATATTAGTGAGATGAGATAATAAAGAGGTCCAACCCAAATAACCCCAGCCATCATCTCTTACCCTTGGTCAACATTCTTGTGTTCCAAGTTTCCTTTAAGATACACCTACCCCTCCTCAACAAACCAAGATAACTTCATCTTGGAGGCCTTATTGGGTTATAATTCCTAGTTACACCATACTAATTCTTGTGGAAGAATCTAAACCAATTAAATTCCTAACTTGTAACTAAGTAGTTAATTCTTAGGAAAATAATAACGAACCATGCCTAGATCAAGTGAAAGAAGAAGTTGTTGAGGCTATACCAAATAAATTCCCAAGTTGGAAAGAGACTCTTCATGGACAAACTCAATACCAAGAGGGAAAAAAAGTTTTATAATTTAATCCAAGGGAGTTCTCAAGCTTCTCAAATCTTTCATCTACTCTTCAAGTCTTAGTTGCCTATGAGTCTCAAATCACATTGGATGATGATAAGTTGATTATTGAGTGGAAGAAAGAAAATCAAAATTCTCTCCTCCTTCCCCAAGAGCCTCTCCAAGAATAAGTCCAAACTCAAAATACCAAGTTGGAAGGATACTCCTTCAATCCTTAAGCTAACCAATGAGCTCTCTTTCCCTTCTACCCTCTTCCTTAGCTAACCAATGAGCTCTCTTTCCCTTCTACCCTCTCCTTTTATCAAAGGGAACCTGTTGCTTTGAGGGAAGAATATGAACATCCATCTAGAAATGAGAGTTTGTTAAGACAGTTAGAGAAAGTAGTAGTCCTTGAGAGGTTTTATGAGGTTTCATCTCTAAGTGAGACTCAATATACCCCTAATGAAGATGTTGTGAGTGAATAAAATAAATAATTCATCATTGATAGTCCTCTTCATGAGGGAAATGAAATAAAATCATACTTGGAGTTTGAAAATCATGATGAGTTAATTATTTCTTGGATATATGAACTTCCATTATTCATAGAGGAAGAAGAAGATCAATCTAGTCCTCATAAACTAAGACTTGATAAAAAATATGAAGAGAGCTCATGGTAGTATATATACCATGACTTCATGGGAGATCTTGAAGTGTTCACTAGTAGTGGATCTATTCAAGATCAAGATAAGAAGACTAATAAGATGAAGCATGAGGTACATCTTGAAGTACTTGATGATGGCATGGTGGGCTTGAATGAAATTTTAGCTAAGTATGAAGTAAGCTTTCATGAGGACACTTTGGTTACTAGTCCTGTTGAGCATCATGAACAAGTGGTAGAGGTTAAAGAATTTAAAACCCAATTAGACCATGGTCCAATTGAAGCATTTGATTATCCTATTGTCCTAAAAGAGAATTTCATGAATTAAGTTGAAATTAATATCCTTTCAAATGACCAAGAGGAGGTTGCCTTTTAGGAAGAGGTTGAATTTTTTTTTTGAGTTTGGTTGACAAACATGTAGTCTCAAGTAAACATGCTCAAGACAAAGCTGATTAAAGTACACACATTGAAAGGCATGATCCTAATGGAGTATCATTGGTTGAGGTTGTAGCTAAAAATAAATATGAGAGAGATCTTGATGTACATTATGAATATATTTTTATTGGTGACTATTTTATTGTTATTTACTCACTTGAATACATAACAAGATAGTTAATAAGCAAAAATCATGGCCTATAAAACACTATGTTCAAGAGGTAATTTTTTTCACACCCTTACTCATCACATGAATAAAATGATCTCAAAATCTCCCCTTTTGATATAGGAGGATCAATCTTGGTAGGTTAGTTTTTACATAGTAGTTTTCCTATGTCTGTTGTGTTCCTTAAGTGATTTGTACCACAAGTATGGTGTGTGTCTTGTTGGTGATTTATCCTCTTATGTGTGTTGTCTTTATTTTGTGTGTGTTTGGAGGTCAATAATTAATATTATATTATTCAATATTCTTGAATCCAAGGTCAAAGTATGTTTATGTTCATTTTAGAGTTTGAAAGAGACTCTATGAGCCCAAAAGAGATGCGAAGTTATTGGTTCATTAGCATAGCACACATGCTTCCTAGATGAGTCATTAAAATGTTGACAAGTTTGAAATCATAGGTAAAACTATCACCCCTATAATTTTAAACTTTTCTTGTCATGATTATATAACCTTGTTCATAGTTTTTTCATGCTTTGATAGTTTTCATGTGGTCTTTGTAAGGTCTTTTTAGCATTGTTTAAGGTAATTTCATGTCTCCACTGTTTGTAAGCTTTGAATTTGGTTTAAGAATTATTCAAGATCATGTCAAGATATGTTAGAATTAATGAGATATCTTATTAATTTTTTTCACTCTTAGAACACCAACAAATATTATTTTGACCTTCTGCATGGATTAAGATTGTTTAGCAGCATTTGAGGTAAAGAGCATTTTTACGTTCCATATTAATCAAGATTTTTCATACTAACTTGATTCTTATCCAAGGTAATACAAGGTGAACTATGGTTAATTAATGCCTTGATACACATTTTTCATTTGATTCCACCTTATCATGCCTTCATCTATTCATATAGAGGCCAAGAAAACCAAATGATCATCTACAATAGTACTATGAACCATAGTGAGTGATATAACCATGCCCATTGAAACATGAGAGTGGATGTGTGCATTAAGATGAGAGATAAAGTGGGTAAATAGTTTTATGAATTCATTTAAGGGTCTTAAAAACCTAAATAAGATTAAATTAAATGATTATAACATGTTCGTCTCGAGAATCTACAATCACTTATCCCATAAGAACACGGTCAAGCCTATTTTTAAGAGGTTGGAAATGAGAACTATGAATGACAATTTGAAGACCAAATGAAGCCATAGGCATAAAATTTGGAATATATTAAATGAATAAGGGAAGTATAATGTTTTGAAGACTCATTCCTTAATCCAATAAACCATTTTTGGATGCCTACAACTAATGAAAACCTACAGGTAAAGTTACAAGCCTAGGTGTCTTTAAGCATATGTATATGTATAAATGTGTCAATAAGTATTTATTAATATGAAGAGGTGAATGAGAAATTTTTTTAATAAGGTTCCAAAGGGTAAATGAAGTGTGACATACTTATTCAAGACTTTTATACTACTCACTTTCTCCTTTACAAGTTAAGAAACTAAGAAATACATGTAAAGGCAGAAATTGAGAGAGAGAGAGAGGTATTCAAGAGATGATATGAGATATTGAAAGGTTGTAAATATTTAAAATAATGTTATTATACCTCAATGTTATAACAAAATTTTATTCTTTTTCTCAATGACAAGTAGGAGAGATCTTTATAACCCAAAGTGCAATAAATAATCACTTATAAGGTTGTTTGAGTACTTCAATAGTCTTTAAACTTGAGGAAAAATTGAATGTTTGTGAGGAGGTTAGATCTTATTAGAGTTTAAAATAATTTAAATATAAATATTAATGAATATAAATTCAATCCTTAGTGATCTATTTGGAGGTCTTAAAACATCAAATGTAGATAAAGTACAATATGACTATCTACAGGCCTGAATGGTCTTGATAGGAAAAAGGTTTATTTATTTTGAAGTGGTGAACACTTAGAGAGGTTGAGAGTTTTAAAAATTAGACACCATTACATTAATTATATGACAAAGACCTTTGAAATATTCAATGACTTGTTGAAGAGTTCCCTAAGACTCCAAAATGCAATTTTAACACTTAGTGGACATCTACAGTCATTCAAGCCAAAAGATAATATTTTGAATAGTGTCCTAAGGTATTTATAAGTTAAATAAAGTGTGAATATAACTATATTTAATTAAAATAAATATATTACATCTTAAAATACATTTATTAGTGGCATGTTTCTCAAAATCACCTTGAGGATGTCCTAATAAATCATAAAGCTAATGGACAGTGGTATAGCACTTCAAAGGTAGATTTTGATAATTGAAGGAAGTTTGAGATATTCCAAGAGGTATTGAACTCATAATTTAATATAAAGGTCCATATAGATAAAAAAATAGGTTTGATATATTAAGGAAGGTATGTCATCATTGACACAAAAGGTTTGATTACACCAAATAGGTCTAGGCTTGCACACGTAGGCTTGCATATGAATTGTGATGAAAGTATTTTTGTGGAAAGTAGTATTAGATATATAGGTACCTAATAAGGTGTTTACAGCCTCAATGGTATGTTTTATAAAGTTTATAAATCCTCCACTAATGAGAATATCTCAAACTTAGACATCTAGGGTCACTAAAACTGATTTGTTTAAGAACCCTAGCATGAGTCAATGATGTTGTAGATGATCATAAGGGAAGATATGGAAATTTAAACATTAAATAAGGACATTAAATATGTTTTTTACATTCTTTAGGCATTAACACTCATAACTAAACTAAAAAGGTACACTTTCAGGCATGTTTCTCCTTTAAACCTCATAAAATGCATGGTATGCCCTTAAAAGGTCACCTTTTTATGCTTATATCTTTCATGATGTTTTACATGGTAACTTAGGCCCATATGGGATGTTACATGGGTCACCCTAATATAAATTCTTGGCATTATTTTTTGGTTTAACTCCATGTGCTTTATGAGCTATCGTTAAGATGGTAAATTACTTAAACCCCTCCTAAACCCTCTTAAAGGACCTAATGAGAGAATAGTTGTTTATAATGCACCAAAATGGGATTAGTTTACCTAAAAACCAATTTTATCACCTCCACCTCTCACATGAGCATCAGGACATAGAAATTGGTGGCACATTTCTAGGTACAAGTGTACAGAATTGATCATAACATAGGGTTATAGGTGTCTTTGTGAGAAAATTGTTAGCAATTTGCCCTGTCAAGGCCAAATGCCACCCCCTAAAATTAAAAAAAATTCATGGTCATTATAGTGTTCCTCATTTTCAAGTGAAGAGAGATATTTTTCTTAATGTCATCCAACGGTGTCAAGTGTCATTCTAAGGTTTTGACAGAGATTCAAGTGGTCTTGTGATCTGAAAGTGCTCTGATGAAGATGGTGAAAAAAGGGCAGTTGATGACTTGTCATGAGATTTGTTAGCATAATTCAATATATGTAAGGTATGAAACAATATATAAATCTTTAAAGTGTGATCAAAATTCATAAAAATTCTATTTAAAAGGCCTTTAAATCACACATGCCACATTTAACCCCATAAAGATGTCAAAAAGTTTAATACTTGTTTTAATATACTTAATTACTTGTTATATCTATATCCTTTCTCTAAATTGTTACTTTTAAGCTTTAAGTGTGAAGAGAATACAAAAAGAAGGCTATTTTTATGAGTTTCATGCATGGAGTATGAACTTGTACGACCCTTTCTATACAGTAGGAATAAAGATATTTAATATGAATATATGTTGGGTGTTCCAAAATAATTTAAATTCAAAAGGATATAATACAGGCCCAAAATTGATTCCCTTCATTCGCCTTGCCTCTTTGCACATAGTGAGAGCCCTTCAAGTTTGCAGGTGGTACAGCTGTGAGAGAGAAAATCAAGGTCTAAAATTCTAAGTAGAGAAAGGGGTCTCAAAGAGATTATAACTATGGTAAGTGTTTATAAATTTGGTCCTCTATCCTTCTTTAATTATCCTTTTTAAGTCAAGGTACTTTCTATGTCTCCTTCATCTAAGCAGGTAATTAGTTTGTTGAGTTTTCTCCTCATCTAGGCATCATGGTAGAAAAATTCAAGTATACAGAGTTTCTCAAGAGGATGATCCACCTTTCCATGGAATTATTTATTTCATTTTCACATGTTTTATGGTCATATGTATCTCAATAAGACATAAAATTCAATTCTATAATCTATAAATAGTAAAGAAGGGTTGCATGGTTCAAGAGAGAGAAAGAATTTCAAGAATTATTGGAATATTGTTTGCAAGAATCTCCTTCATTCATGTGTTATTCATTAAATTTTTCTCAAAATTTTCCTTGAATTATCCATGAAAATAAAACCATCAATATGATCTCAACATCTTCATGGAGTCATATTTTATCAAATTTTAAGGTTTCTTAGCATTTGTTAAGGTTTTAGCAGACTGTTAGGTTTCCATTTTAACACCATATGTTTGTTCAAAGGCCTCTAAACTAATATATATTATTTAAAATGTGTTTATGCTTGCATATAACCCTCAATATGGTCTTGTCATATACTCCTCATGTTTTTTTAACCTCCATTATGTTTCATTCCATTTCCCTACCTTGTCACTGCCATTCCTCACTATTATAAAGTTCCATTTTCACCTCCATTCAATGTTCCCATCATCCTTCAAACATAATATCACCTTTCACTCATCTCCATGTCATGGTTTATTACCAAAAATATTTAATTACACTAATAATCATCATACTTCATGTAAATGTGGTCTGTAGACCTTAAAATAGTGCTAAAGAAAGGAAAATCTCCACCTACAGTTAAGGGAACTTCGTAAACTTATGCCTCATGAAGATATTGCCTTGAGGACACTAGAAGGCATGGTTATCAAATGAATAAGGTGGGAATTTATTATCAAGTTGATAATATTAAAGGATAAAGTTCATAAACATTATTTTATGGCCTTCTCAAGGTCTAAACTTGTACATAGTTTGTACAAAGGGAGTATACACAGTCATCTACAACCAAGCTAAAGAATGAGATAAGATCAAGGGTGCAAACATGAGGGAATCTTGTGTGTTTGAGAGAGAGTTTAACTTATTAAATACTTTAAAACAAGAATGATAACATTGGAGTGACCTTGGGATGTCTTTTAGTATTTTTCAAGTCCTAAGACTTGTACTCAGTCTATAAAATATCTAAATTTCCACACACAGTCAGATTTAAAATGGAGAAAAGTCTATTTTAAAAGACATGGAGTATTGACTATGAAGAACACAGTGTTGTAATATGATAGTTATGAATTTCCCATCAAGGGCAGATCATGAGTGAAAATCATTCTCAACTTAGATATGTTTTCATGAAACAATCACCTATAATAGGGTTAAAAGGCTCTTGAAGCATGCACATACTATGTCAAGCTAAAATTGTGAGGTTTTGTCAAGTTCTTTAGATCCAATAAGGTTCTACCATGTTTGAAGAGTCTCTTGAAATGGTGTGAAGAGTTATTTTAAGCTAATGATGTTCAAGTACATAATGACATAGTCAATCACTTTATACATGTATACCTACTACCTTCTCAAAAAACATAAGCTTATTTCTAAAGTTTGTGAAGGGGGTGAAGCACAATGGTATATGATAGAGTCTCGTGTCAAATGAAGATTCTAAAGAACTGATTTAAAAATTTTGGGAATATTGGTCTTTTATTCTTAATTTAATTAAAGGGTTTAGATTAATAAATTAGTAAATAATATGCAATAAATAAGCTACTTATTTGTGAAATTTATTTCTAATTAGAGATTTTCTAAAAATAGTAATAAGAGGGAGAAAATAAGACTTAACTTAAATTGTGTTGATCTGACTGAGACAAGGTCTTATATTCACTATGTAAGCCTAAGACACTATCATAAATAATATTTTGGTTTTTTTGTGATTATATAGGAGTTCCAAAAGTGGATAGGAGTGGCACTGGTGCTATAGTCCTTGTTTGGCATTATTGTCATGATGATTTAAGCTTTCTAGGTTTTGTTCAGTAGATCTGGGTAACATTATCTCTAAATTTTTGAAGCCTCATTTTTATAATTGGTCCCTATAGAGCTTATTTTATTCATTTATATGCCTTTAATATACTTGAATATAACTTTGTTAAATAGGTAAAAATGGGTTAGTGTGTGTAAGATGCACTGGACATGCTTTACACCCTATGTGTGGGCACACTACCTACATACCAATACTTTGAAAAGGGATCAAGCCATATGTATTTATCCCTTTGAAAGTGTTTGGTTTGATTGTGATATGAGAATGTAAGAAATTCTAAACTAGATGTGCTTGAGGTGGCTAGGGATTGGTGCAAAGATTTAGATATGCTTAAGACTGTATTGGATGGTTTAATGCACAGAGTAGGGAAGATTACCTAAGTGGTTTCACTTGTATTCTTTCTTTCTTGATAATATTTTCTAACCCTTTCCAAATTATCTTTGAATGGTCTTTTATAGGGATTTATTGGTCATGGATTGAATTTTCTCACATTAGGCTAACAAGGATAAGGATGGGAAACTAGAAATAATTGACTGTTATAGTTAGAAATGAGCTTGGACAATAGCACTAAAAGCAGATAGGAGTGCCATTGGTGTTATAGTATTAGTTTGGTGCTATTTTCTTAAGTGTATGAGACTTGGGGGGATAGATCTATCATAGAAAGAGGAATTTGGCTTAGCTGGGATCAAGTCTAAAAGGCTACAGATGATTTGGAATTAGTGAAAATAAGCCTATGAGGGTCATGAGATCAAGTAAGAGGGACCTATGGGTTAGGTGTCATTATCCATGCTCAAGTTACCAATTTTTGCATTTTATATGACTACATTTCCCCCCACCTTTATTCTAGTGATGTAGCAAAGCAAAATACTAGGATAACAGAAAAAATAGAAAGCGTACCTAAACTTACCTATAAGGGTGAAGCCCATGAAGGTGTGTGATGTTGGGTGTGCATAGAGAGAGCACAATGTGAAGTGTAAATATGCAAGTGAAATAAAGAGTAGATCAATTGTTACTAGATATGCTATATCTAAAATAAGAACATATAAAATCTGGGTGAGAGAGAAAGGAATGAATACACCTCACTAGGTACATGAACTAATACAAAACCTATTGTGATGCTAAGTGATGATAAGTGATGTTGATTAATTTTGGATGTGTGTTATACAAAGAGTAATATCATGAAAAAATTTGAGTGCTCAATTCCCCTAAAGTGGCTCAAGAATTCAAAGGCTATCCCTTTGGCTCTATCCTTGCCCACTAAGTGAATCAAGGTGGTCATACATGTGTTGATCGATGTTTGGATTGTGTGTCCAATCCCTCTAAATAGGTGGTTCAAGAATACAAAGGGTAACTAGTCCTTTGGCTCCATCATTACCTTGTGAAGTGAAGCTATAAACTGATACTGGTATGAAATGTGTGTCATATGAGATAAATCCTAAAGCCTATGATTATATTGTGATTTAAATTTTTTTGGCATGGATAGCTGAATGTATGCTAGAAACTAGGCCACTCTTGGCCACTCTAAAAGATGGAGATTAGGCTTATATGAAAGCCACTCTAAAAATGATAATCTAGCTTATATGGAAGCCACTCAGGAGCTCAAGAACTTGAGAACTCATAAGTTAGGCTTGCATGAAATCCAAACCAAAATGATGCCGACCACCTATAAATGGAGTAAGGCATGCAATTGTTGAAAATTCCTAGGTAATGTTTAACTTGGAAAGCAATAAGACAAATGTGCCATGCACATTGCCCCTAATCATAGGTATCTAAAACATGGATTTTGATCTATTAGTTGTACCAACTACCCTATATAAAACTATAAGTGAGAGGCATCATGCCATATAATATGCCCTTATATTTATATTCTCTAAGAAAATTATACTGAAACTATTAATTGTGGTATGAAATGTAGCTGACAAAACTATAACTAAACTTACCTTTCTATCTATTTTTGGAAAATATAGTTTTTATATGTTTGGATAGGAGCATTAGAAATGGATAGTAACACCACTAGTAGTGTAGTCTAGTCTTGATGCTATTGTCTTGGGCCAAATCTAATGACTATTTTGGATTCTTGATTATCTACTTGATCTGTTCTAGCTAGTTTGATGTTTAGTTGTTATTTTGGGTGTTATGAATATTGGTATTTTGACTGTTAAGATCTCTAATATCTATAAAAAAAACCCCTAGTTATTTCCCCCTCTTCTAAGGGTAGGAATGAAGACCCTATAATAACTTCCCTCAGAAGAAAGAGCCCTATAAGTATGTTATGCTAAAAATATATGATATAGCAATGATAATCGATAAGATGTCTCAAGATATGGCATGATTTGTATTTAGATATTGTTATATCAATAGGGGTATGCCTAGATATATGTAACAATGTAATAGTATGTACAATATACTAAACTAAAATTTAAAGTCTGGTTAGTTGTTAGTTGTTAGTTGGAGGGATGGAGCATGATGTCCATCATGGCATCCAAGAAAACATGAATAATGCATGATATGGATCATGGAATTGTGAACAATTAAAGACAAATAATCAAAAAACACACAAGGCAAGAAGCAAAAAACATACAAGAGTGGCCAAGGGGCCAAACAAACAAGGGACATGGGCACATGTCACTCAAACTAGAAAGCAATCATACAAGGCATGTTTAAATGCCACATATACATATAATTTGAAATAAGAAAAATTGGCATATAAATCACAATCACATAGAGGAGTATAGGCAAAGGACATTGGAAAATGTCCTAAGGCACATACATGAATAGAAGTAAAGGACAATAGAAAATGTCCTAAGGCACATACAAGAGACAAATAGGAACTGATAAATGCAATCACATCAAGTTAATGCTAAGCAAGAAAAGAAAGCATGTAAGAAACTAAAATTATAAATGCATCTAAATAATCAAATCAAAAAGTGAATGTATGTAAGGTATGTTAGTATAAGACTAGGTATATGCTAAGAAGTATACAAGTAATATATATTAGTGAGTTTTGATATATTAATTTATGTATGCTAGTGACTAATGTACATCAACATGATAACTAGAGTTTGTGGTGTAGGAATGACATAACTTAGATGGTGTAGTCATGTAGAGGATGCCCCCAGTGGGTGTGTATATCGATGTATTTCTCAAATTTAGAAGTAGGATGCTCCCTTAATGGGTAGATTGAATCAATCAAAGAGTTGGATGTCACTACACACACTCAAATAAGATCAAGTGAAGCATGGTAATGTAGATAAAGTGACAAACAATAACATAGAATCAACAAATGTAAGTCTAACATGGTAGTAGAAATGTAAAGCATGGATAATGCATACAATTGAAATGTTTTTAGTGTTTTTGAATTATTTGAATATTTTTATATTTTTGAGATTTTGTATTGTTTTTAAAGTTTTTTAAATAAGATATGTACAATCGATCATAAGAAACTATGTATAATGTTAAGAAGAGACAATACTAACTGATGAGTCTCATGGGAGACTCCCTATCATGGTGTCCTATATCAAACAAAGGAATAATGCATGATTGTGAAGCATGAAAGAATGGTTGTGAATATGATTCTAAATATTTGGATTCATTTTTGGTATCTTGGAAATCATAATAACCTATGTTTTTTCACTCATAATTATCATCTTGATTTTGAACCCATGGAATGCTAGTGTTGACTTTTGTTGTATCTAGATATTTTCCTTTGATAAATTTTGCCTATGAATGGTTTTCCTTAAGATGTTCAATAAATCCCAAAACTTGATGACAAACATTATCAACTACTAGAATAGGAGTAGTGATGCCTTGAGCATTCTTGCCCAACCCTTGACCTTGATAATCAAACTATTGTAAATATTTTTGACCAAACCCATACTGCTTTGAAAGTTGAGTCTCATTTTGAAGAGGTAGATTTGCATCTTTTTCATGTCGTACCTTTGTTTGTGATATTTTTTATTTCTCTAATTTTTTTTCTATCCTTTTAATGTTCTGAGTTATTCTTTGGTAACCACTTTTGTACTATTTATGAATTTTACCCTTATGAATGTGCTCATGTATCACTTTGGATTGATTGACTAATTTACCTTGTATAGGGTCTTCATTCGCAATTACTTGTTGTATATGTTTTTTCAATGGTAAACATGAATCTGTGCGATGCCCATGTATTCTATTATATGCACAATAATATATAGATCTTCTCATTAGATGTAAAGGAGGTAGTTTTATCAATTTAGATTTAATCATTTCCCTTGGTACCTCACTTGAAATCTTGTTTGATCTTGGAATGTTTTTTGAATCACTAGTGGTGGAATTACTTTGTTGTGATTTTTTGTTTTGATATGTAACATTGTTTGCAACCAATTGAATAGGTGAAGGTACATATACATGATTAGCACTAGGGTGCCTTTAAGGCTTTTGAATTATGATTTGATTTTCCAATGTTGTGATCTTTTCATGTAATAGCTAATTTTGCATTTATAAATCTAAAATTAACTTGCTCATATTGGTGATTTGATCCCTTAGAGTCTCCCAAGTTGAAACCCTAGTTGATTTAGATTGAACATGTAATCACATATGTTGAAGATGGTTTGAAGAAGCTATAGGATGAATATATGCATTATGAACAATAGCATAGGATGTCTCACCTTTGGGAGGGGTGATAGCATAGACCTAGTTAGAGGGAAAGTAGCTATCACTCTCTTGAGGGAGAGGAGGAGAAGGGATTTATTTCCTCTGCATGAAATATGGCATTGAAACAAGAGTATCCAAGGAGGCATATACATATAGGTAGAATCCATGTATATGGACTAAAATTCATGTAAGTGGAGTTATAAATAATATAAAAATATGTTTAGAAAGAGCATTCCACATGAGAGATAGCAAGTTTGGGATAGAGGACATGTATTTGTGCACAAATGTATAAAAAATTGTGACATGAATCATAACTTTTCTACATGTTTACCATGATAAACTTGATAATATTTCCATATGAAAGATATAAATCAAGGGATAGCTAATATGAAATTTTTCATGAATGTATAGAAAATTTTGACATGAATCATAACCTTTCTAACATGTTTATCATGATAAACTTGAAAGTTTTTCCATATGAGTGAAAGAGAGTATGTAAAAGGAATAATGAAATTTTATGAATTTTTAGGAATGAATTTTGTAATGTCATCCCTTATTATAAAAATTAAGCATGAAATTAAAATAATTAAGCTTTGTACTAACATATGATAAACTTCATCATTCATGTACATGATAGGACCAATGATAGTTTCCTTATTTTGTACAAGAAATGCAAGAAATAATTGTAAATGAGTGAAACCTATTTTTATTTTTGATGTGCAATATGAGCTTAGATATAAGGAAGCAATGGGACCTAGTGTATGTAACTAGGGTTTTAAAGATGATATTTTGAAAAATTACGATGAAATTTTGAAATTGCAAGTGTGTTTCTGAATTAAATATGCAAGTAAAAAATCAAAAATTTATTATAAAATTAATGATTTAATGGGACATAGTAGATGCAACTAGGGCTTTGAAAAATAAAATATTTTTGAGAATTACTATTGATTTTTAAAATTTGAATGGATTTTATTATTTAAATATGCTAATAAAAATTCAAAAAAGCCTTGGGAAAATTACTAGAAAATTACTAGGACCTAGTGTGGGCAACTAGGGTTTGAAAGAAAAATATTTTAAAATTATTTAAAAAAATTTAAATTTAATGATAATTTTTTATTTTATTATGAAGGTAAAAAAATCAAAAAACTAGATGAAAAAATAGTAGGAAATTTTACCCTAGGGTTTCTAGGTTTTTAATTCACAAACAAAGTAAGTCGGGTTCACCAAATGATTTAATAATTTTGGGAATATTAGGGTTTTATTCCTAGTTTAGTTAAAGGGTTTAGATTGATAAATTAGTAAATAATATGCAATAAATAAGCTAATAATTTTTCAAATTTATTTTTAATTATATATTTTCTAAAAATAGTAATAAGAGGGAGAAAATAAGACTTAGCTTAAACTATATTGATCCGACTGAGACAGGGTCTGATATTCACTATGCAGTCCTGAGACACTATCACAAACAAGATTATATATTTATTTTTATGATTGGTTAGGAGCACTAAAAGTGGATAGGAGTGGCACAAACACAATATTCCTTATTTATCACTATTGTCTTGACAATCTAAGCTTTCTGGGTTTTCTTTAGCATGCATGTGTGACACTATCTCTAAATTTGAGAAGCCTGACTATCATTAGTGCTCCCTATAGAGATTATTTTTTTAATTTATATTCCTTCAATATAATTTAATATAACTTTGGAAAGTAGGGGGGAATGGGTTAGTGTGTGTAAGATGCATTGGACATGCTTCACACCCTATGTGTCGGCACACTGCCTACATACCAATACTCCAAAGAGGGATCAAGCCATATGTAATTCTCCCTTTGAAAGAGCTTGGTGTAATTTCGATATGAGAATGAAATAAATACTAAACTATATGTGCTTGAGGTGGTTAGGGACTGGTGTGGAGATTTATATATTCTTAAGACTGTATTGGATGGTTGTATGCAGAGAATAGGGAAGATTGTTTGAGAGGTTTCACTTGTATTCTTGCTTACTTGATAATATTTGTCAACCCTTTCCAAATGATATTTTAATGGGATTTTATATGGATCTATTGGTCATGGATTGAATTTTTTCACATTAGGTCGATAAGGATAAGGATGGGGAATCAAAAATAATTAACTGTTGGGGCTAAAAATGAGCTTAGACAACAGTGCTAAAAGTAGATAGGAGTGGCATTAGTGTTATAGTCCTAGTGTGGCACTATTTCCCTAAGTAGATAGGACCTAGGGGGATCGATCTATCATGGAAATATGAGTCTATCTTAGCTAGGATCAAGTTTGGAAGGCTACGGATGATTGGGAATTAGTGAAAGCAAGCTTATGAGGGTCATGAGGGTAAGCAAGAGGGACCTATGAGTTGGGTGTAATTATCCATGCTCAAGTTACCAATTTTTTCATTTTATATGACTACAAGAATAATTAAGATATGAATGAATTAAGAGTATGAAGAGGAGTGCTCTAAACAAAGATATAGTCAACGTCAAACTATAAAATGCCCACCTATCGCCATACTAGAGGACAATTCCATCTCATATAGTCACATAATTTCTAATGAGTGCAGTTTAATATGCATTAATTCAAGGAGACAATATTATGATGTCACATCTACACTAAAAATTATGAGTTTACATCTTCAAACTTGTATCAAGATCATGAAAACTACTATCAAATCTTGAAAATACATAAGCCTATATGGACTAGGATTGTGTAAAGCCTGAGAACACTATTTGAGGAGTTAATTTCTAGGGAATTGATGAGAGGAGGTTTCAAGTTACTTTATGGGTCTTAAAATCACCAATATATGATGAAATTTTTACCAAAAACTTCCATTTCTCAAAAAACCACCTATAGTAGTAAGACAATCATGTCACAATAAGGATTCTCAAAGAGGTATAGTGTGACATAGGTTGCATAAGTCTACAAAGTGAAAAATAAAGGATAAATGTGACTCAAGAGGATTCTAATATATTATAAAAATCATATTTATAATACTCAAACACAAATACAAGGTTAAATGCGGAAAACTCAGTCTCATGGGACATGAAAACATAGGTAGCCTACTAGTCAATTTTGGTAAAATGCATCTGTAGGCTTCTATATGCAAGATCCAAGTGTGAAATTTTGTAGGAGTGGTCATCATAAGTGGTTATAATTTTCCAACATCTTTTTTTATTGTAAATAAGAGTGTAATTATCCACTATTTTTTTATAGTCACCCACATGTCTGTTGGTAGTCACCATTGGAGCTTAGGCAGACTTCTTGGAGGTCTACAAGTTTAGCAGAGGGTTTTAACCTCATGTAATGTTTTTTATAGTATAATAAGGTGATATTAAATCTTAAAAAATCTATTGAGATTGATCACACTCCAAATTCCATGCAACCCATGCCCTTGAGGGCTAAAATAGGTAGGCAGGCTCAAACCCCTTGAGAGACATAATCACCTTTTTTAACTCTTTCATGGGATTTATATTTATTTTATGAGAATTAAAATAGTGTTTAGGGTCATTTAAACCTTTTAGGATGTGTTGGAGTGGGGATAATGTAAAAAACTTGTTTTTTTACTCTTAAACCTTCTTTCTTAAACACATAATCCATGACAACCACTTGAAGTGCAACTTCACCATGTAGACATCTTGATGTAGCTTTTACATGGTAAATTTTGATTATCATGGTTATTTATGGGTTCAATATATTCAATTTATATGGAAATAGGTTTTCCATTAGGGGTTTGTATGCTATGAACAATTGCTAAGAATCTATGGACCCCTAAAACCCTTACAAAACCCTAATGACTACCCGATGGAAGAAAGAAGCCTAAAATGCATCCAAGAGATGGGTTTGAACTATGAAATGAAATTTTTGGTCTTCTCAACTCCTCTAAGCTCCTCCATGTCCTATTGATTGACACGTGCAATACCTTTACTATATAGACTAGGCCAAATAAGGCTATTTTGAGCTTATAAGTAAGAAAAGGAAGGGTAATTGCACACTAAATTAATTTGAGAAGTAAGATGGGGTCTAAAAATTCCTATAGAACATTTATATAATCATATATAGGGGTCATTATGGTCATTTCCATAGGTAGATAGGTTTGTAGGTCAAAACAAGGAGATGTTGTCATATAGATACAGAGTAAATGGCTTGATCAAGCCTATACCATGACTCCAAAGCATCCTATATAGGTTATTCATGTTTTACATAATATAAGAGATTATTTTAAATTCATCATGAAGTAAAAATGATGAACAACTATGCGTACACCTATGCTTATCTATGGCATCACTAAATGATGTCATCAAGAAGGGATAGCAAGAGCCAAAGCAAGGTCATAAAATCACTTTAAATCACCATGAACATCATCATATATTTTTAATATATGTTTATTCCAAATTTTATCTATAGGATATGCATTGTGAGTGGTCATCTTGGTCTTTGAACACCAAACATGCCCAGAATGCCTATTTTCCACTATGAGAGGTAACTTCACATGCTCACCATGGTATGTATATTTTTCATGGGAAGCTGAGGAATTTGGGAGATTTAAATGGCCTAATACACTAATGTTTTGTGGTATTATTTTAGACACTCAAGGCCCAACCTTTATGAATCATCATTAAGACCCTTGAGCACTCTAAAACCCTTGTAAAACCCTACTACAAACTTATTTGTGAAGAATTAAAGAAGAATGCATCCAAAATAACTAAAACCTCCTAACTATGACTTGTATCATCAAGTACACTCTGAGAGCTTCATTTCCATGACCATTTATTGTATGGATGTTGTATAGACATGGAATAAAATAGGTTTTTAAGAAGAAAAAGTACACAAGGAGAGTTACAAGGCAATTTAAGGAATTTATAAGCATTTGAGAGTGAATTATGATGCTTTTCATACCTCCTAAAATCATCATATGATTATAAAAATTCATACAAGTGCCCTTGGGAACTCATTCAATTTAGCCAATTTATAGAATTGAAGATAGTTTAACCTAGTCAACTAGTTTGACAAATTTGTAGGTGTTACTTGCCAAAGAGGATCTATTTCATGATATGAGATATTTTTAAAAGTCTCAAAATCATTGTATTTTTAGGATTTTAAAGTTTTATTTAGGTTATAATGGCCATCATGTACAAGTAATTAGGTTACTAAGCCTAATTTGGCCTAGTAAACCTATTTACTCAATCAAGTGAAGTGAATATGGCATATAAGACTATTTATGAGAGATAATTTAGAGTTTTAATGAAATAAAAATGATATAATTCATGAAAAACTAACCCTTTATGTCATCCACATGCTTAACTTATCCTTGTGATGAGTTAACTAATCTACAACTGATCTAATCTCATGCAAAACTCATCTTGAATTCTAATTAATGAGTTAACTCACCTCAATAGGAGTTATCTAACCAAGTTATGGCATAGCATGCTAGAATATGAGTTTTAAAAATTCAAATATGTCCCACCACCTTGTTTTCAACTCCAAAGAGCTCATTTAAGGAGCATACAAGGAACTAGACATAGAGAGAAGTCTTAAGGACTATTTGTTGTAAGTTGTAACTGAAATTGTACTTAAGTTAATTATAAAATGACTCCTTCTTCTCTCCTCTATTCCACATTGGATTATCTTCTTATTTTTTTATATATATTCATGCCTTTAGGCCATTTATCAATAATCCCTCAGGTGGTATACAAAAACTATGCTAAAATTGTAACTTGCACCTAAAGGCAATAAAGAAAGTTTGTTATAGAATCATTCATGGCTGTTAGTTGTTTAATGATTGTTGATTTGAAGATAATTTTGATATTTATCTCCCTTATTTAAAGTCATTTATTCACCTAATACTATGTTTTCAACCTCTACAGGTCACCTAAAGTGTTAAATAATAGAAATTGTGTTGAAAAATGTTAGTATGTAGTGTCTTTAAGGACCTTCATTCCTCTACCTTCAATTTGCAAACCTTCTATCAAACCTTCATCTAAAAAAATCATGTTTAGGACTGTTATAATATATTATTGTTTATAAATTATTCTATTTTGATTCATAATTATTCCCAAGTTCAAGGTTTATAGAGGATCATTCATCATTTAGGTACATCACCATCAATAACATAGATTTTACCTTTCAGTAATCCTTCTAACTCTTTTCATCCCAAATCAAGTAGGTTTTAGTAACTAATTAAAAATAGATATATTCAAAGTATCTATCCTCATAATATATATATTTGGTCTATTTATAGGTATCCCATAACCTTAGACCATTTCAATGTTAGTTTAATTTTGAAGCAGATTTGAGCATTCTACTTCAGTAGGGTGCAACTTGGGTTGCTAATAGTTCTGACATGCCTAGTGGGACTATTTATTCATATTATTTAGATCACACATCTAATAATTTGAGTAAATTATAAATATCCAAAGGTTTCAAAGGTAGATTCATAAAAATTTCATGCCAAGAGTGGTTACAAGATCTTCCTCAAAAGGGAAAGAGACTAAATTTTTTGAGTTGTCTTTTTAATTAGCTAAGAAAAAGAAGGCTTCTCATTCCAATCCAAATCCTACACCTCCTATTTATCCTAATATTGTCCAAATATATCCTCTTTTTCAAATAAATATTGTCCAACCAAATATTGTTGTGAACCCCATACCCCAAATGGCTATTCTTAAAAGATAAGCTTTTGTGCCTTTATTGGTGGTATCCCCATGAACATCAATTAATTTTATGATATTCCTATTTCTACCATAAATAGTCTTCCTTATTTTACAATATAAAATACAATTAATCCTATTGACCATATTTCTTATATATCTAAATCTTTGTTTAGTGCATAATGTAACTCAATAAAATGCATTTACAAAATTGTTGGCAACTTCTTTCAAAGGTAAGGCACTCCAATGGTATAGAAGGTTAACAATTGCATCCATTAACACCTGGGATTAGTTTGGAGAATTCTTTTCCAATTAATTTAAATAAAAGAGTGATCATCTTTCCTTGGTGGAGAAACTAACTACAATCTAGAGATTCCCTCATGAGTTTATGGTGGATTTCAACTATAGGTTTTAGAAAACTTGGAATAAGATCCTTGTAGTTATCAAATGCACTATTAACTATGCGTTCTTGTACTATCTAAAATATCTCAATTCAAATGTGGTGGTTATTATACAATCCATGAGAGGAAACACTTTACCAAAGGCTTATGAAGTAGACATAAAGCTTAAAAATGCCTAATACAAGCAAGTAAATTATATTTGAGACCACATATGCCTTTATTTCCATAGATTCATCATCTTGTGCCTACTGTTACTCCATTGCCAAATTCAACTAGTCTTCATCAAATAAAGGGTAATCAGGTGGATAGATTGGGAAAGATAGAGAGTGCACTCAAGGCTTAGAATAGAAAATTGGCAGCTTTGGAAAGGTAGCAAGTTCCACCTTACATGCCTTACCAAGATCCTAACCAATCTCATCAGTATAATAGGCCTCCCTATTAGCCCAATCATTAAATTCAAGGGCAGAATACACAATCAAGGGTAGAATACATAATCAAGGCCATACAATGCGTACAATCCCAATGCCTCTAGTAATTCTAAAGTCTTTATTCTAACTCAAAGAAACTATAATCAAGAAGGCCAATGGACTAATCAATGGAAATAGTCAAACAATATGACAATGGGTCCAACTGGTGAGGGTATTCAATAATATTTTATGTAACAAGGTTCATCTTTTCCACCACATGATAATAAACCACCTTCATAACATAAGGATGTTTATCTAGCACATGAATACATTCCTTCTTTCACTCAAGTTGAGCTACCAAATCAGCAAGGAGAAGGTAGTAGAAAAAAACCTACTGAAACTACTTTTGTTAATTTCCAAGAAGGTGAGAACTTTTTTTATTAGATGGTAGCAAATCAAGGTCAAAACATGTCTAATGTGGATAACTCAAGTGTAGCTCATACAAGGACCAAAATAAGGGAAATTGGTGATGGTTTAGGTCCTAATAAGGCAAATCCTCTTCCTTCTCAACCACCTCAAAATACCACCACTCAATATACACCTCAAAATTCATCATCAACTCAGTAAGTACAAGATAACAATTGGTAGATTTGAAAGGTCCTTTCATTCCACAGTTCACATAACATTTAAGTATTAGTTTTGCTCCTAAATTACATCCCAAGATAGCCACTTATCCTATTATAATTATGGATCAAATGAATAAGGCTTCTATCTCTATGTCTATGTGGGACACACTACTAATTCCAAGTCAAAAGGACCTCCTGCAAGAAGAGCTTTCAAAGCTTCATATTTCACCTAAACAACCAAAAAGAGTAAGTGATTTTTTAACAAATTATAATCAAGTTCTTGAGCCTTAGGATCTAAAGGTAATTAATTCACCTCCCTTTTATCTTTCAATTATCATAGTAGATTATCTTGTTCATAATTGTATGATTGATAGTGGGGTTAGTGCCTCTATCATGCCTAAATCCATAGCTGACAAACTAGGACTTCAGTATGAGCCCCATGAAAAAGGAGTTTTGAAATTGGATGGGTCTCATACTAAAAATATTTGTGTTATTAGGGATATTAAGGTCATACTTTTTGCTTTTCATAATTTTACTATTTCACAATATGTTGTAGTTGTTGGTCTACTTCCCTAATTTGTATTATGTTTATCCAAAGATTCCAATACTAAAATAGGGGGATATCTTTTTTATGATTGGTCCTACATGGTTTTTAGAACTAGGTATGGGACCAAGGTCGCTATAAGGTCTAAACATATATATCTATATTCTATGTATAACCTTATATGCCTAACTTGTCAAATGTGAATTACATAATCTCAAAAGAAGATGAACATTCCAATGATCAAAAAACTTGAAAATCACTTGAAGGTATACCAGATATACTACTTCATGAGTGGTTATATGATAATCATGGCTATTATCCCTATAAAATTATTGAATAATAAGGTTTGGGTCTCTATTTCATGCATGAAAAAGGTGACATAATGCCTAGTCTCAATAGCTCAACGCAGGATCAAAGAGTGTGGATTTTATTTTTTCATGGATCCAGATCAAAGAATGGGAGTGGGGTAGGTGTTATGATTTTTTCTCCTCTAAATCAAATGTATTATTATTTTTTAATATTTCAATTCATTTATACATCTAATACTGTATAATATGAGGCTCTTATTCATGGTCTACAATGAGCAAGAAAGAGGGGTATTAAGCTTATGTAGATCAAAGGTGATAGTGAATTAGTATTTCAACAAGGTCTAAGTGAAACCAATAATCCACTTATAAATTCCTAAAAACACAAGTTTTATGACCTTATGTAATAATTCTAGGCATTTGACATTCACTCCATTCCTAGAGGAGCCAATCAACATGCAAACATGTTAGTTACCATTAGAGCATAATATGATATTGTTGATGAGATCAAAGATGCTAAAGATCAGTCCCAAATAAAGGTTATATTTAGGTCCTCAATTTCAAATAATGAGTTAATTTTTCAAGTTTTTTATTTTGATAAACAAATTTCTTGTTTCCTACAACATGAGGTAGAATTTTGCCCAAAGAATCATAATAAATTGTAATGCTAATATGAGGAATAGATTGTCCAATTAAGATCAAATAAGTTACCTAAAGGTTTTGTAACTTTGGAAAGATTATTTAATGAGGATTATCAGTTGATAAAACATAAGTTAAGCATCTCTACCAAAAAATAACATTATGAGAAAATTGGCATAGTTGAAGGTAAGCTACTCAAGCTAGGAAAAGTGATTACTAAGAATGAGAGAGAATCTTTCATAGCATTGTGAAAAGAGTTTATGGATGTTTTTAAATGGTAGTATCATTATTTTAAATTTTTTTATCCTAGGTTATCACAACATACTATATATCTTGAAGAATATGCCAAACCTATGAAGTAAAGGCCAATCAACCTCAACGTTGAGATCCTTATGAGGAAAGCATTTAAAAAGTTTATTGAATCCAATATAATATTTCCTATCAAACATTATACATGGGTTTAAAATATTTTATCTATGAGGAAAAATAATGGTGAGATAAGGTTGTGTGTAGATTTTAGATATCTAAATAGAGTGTCATTAAGAAATCACTACCCTCTTCCCTCTATGGATCAGATTTTGCAAAGAGTTTTAGGTTCACAATTTTTTTCTTTACTTGATGGATACTCAATTTATAATCAAATATTTGTGAAGGATCAAGATCAATACAAAACTACCTTCACAACTAAGTGGGTTACCTATGCATATAATAAAATGCCTTTTAGACTCTCTAATGCTATAGCTAATTTCTAAAGGGCAATGGATGTTGATTTTTAGAGGCTCATAAGTGAAATGGTACTTATTTATCTTGATGATATTACTATGTTTTTTAAATATTATAAGGATCATTTGTCACATTTTAGATTGGTTTTTGATAGGTGTAGATAATTTGGGGTCTCTTTGAACCTCAAAAAGTGTATCTTTACAGTGCATGAGGTAAGACTTACTAGACATATTGTATCCAAGGCTAGACTTTCTATTGATATTAAAATAATAGAGGAAATCATTTATTTATCTTTTCCTAAACACAATAAGGTATTACAAAGCTTCTTGGTAAATATTAATTTCGTTATGAGGTTCATATCTGGATTTGCAGAATTGGTAAGGCCACTAACTCATATGCTTAAGAAACATCAAGAGTTCACATGGATAAAAAAGGTAAGATAAGTTTTGAGACAATAAAACAAGATATTATCCAAGCTCCTAATTTTCTCAATCCTTATTTTACTAAATATTTCTTCATGTATTCCTTCTCTACATATAACATATTTTTTTCCATGCTCATGCAACAAAACAATAAAGGATTGGAGTAGCCTATTGCTTTTTTCAGTCAATCATTAAAAGGATATTAAGATATGTATTAATTTATTTAGAATAATATGCTTATTTTTATAATATGCTTAAAAAAATTCAGACATTTGATCTCCAACAACAATATCTTTTTGATTGTATCTCATCCTAGTGTGAAGGATTTTATCCTTAACAGAGACTTAAGTGAAAAGAGAGCTAGTTGAGTGACCAAGTTCATGGAATATGACATTGAAGTGAATATTAAAAAAAAAATTAGAGGTATAGGAATTTTTTATCACCTTATAGTATATTTTAAAGAGGAAAAAGAGGTGATTTTGATAGTTCAAGACACTCAACATGCAGTTGTAACTGTCTCTCCTTCTAGCTAGACACAAGATATAGAAAAATTCCTCCAAATAAGAGAGTTTCCTATAGAATTATATGGGAAAAATAGAATACACTTAAAGATAAAATATATATCTTACATAATAATTGATGGAATACTCTTAAAGAAGGACATTGGAGGTATGTTTTTAAGATGTGTTGAAACTAGTCAAATAGACAAATTGTTAGAGCAAATTCATGATGGGCCTTCAAGGGGTCATTTTTGAGCCAATAATACAGCATAAAAGATCATAATAAATGGTTATTTTTTGTCCTATTTTGTTCAATACTCACATTCATGGGTTAGGAAATGTTCCAAGTGTGTAATGTTTATTGAAAAATAGAGACTATCTATCATGCCTTTGAAACATTTTCAAGTTGAGCATCCCTTCATGTAATGGGAATTTGAATTTATTAGCATGATTCATCCTCAATAAACTATTTGTAATAAGTGGGTTTTTATAGACATATATTAATTTACCATGTGGGTGGAGGTATTTCCACTCAAGGAAGCAAATGAGAACTCAGTCTTAGAGTTTTGTGGCATCCTAGTGACTTGTTTTGGAGTTCCTTCAATCATCATATCAGATAATGCTTTGGTATTTAGTAGTGAAAAGGTATGTGAATGGGATATTAATCATAGTATTTATCTTAAATCTTCATCAAATTAATATCCATAGGGTAATATACTATCAAAGTCCACCAATAAAAATCTGATTAGGATCATCAAGAGAATAATAGAAGACAATCAAAAAGGATGGCATACCAAGTTGAAGACTGCCTTATGGGTAGATATAATCACTCCAAATAAGGTCATTGGTCACTCCCCTTACCTTATAGTTTATGGTATAGAATCAAGGCTACCCATTTCATTATAACTTCTAGCCTTGGAGCTTGCACATTAGATGGGGCTTATGGAGAATGATGCAATAGAGGTAAGAATGAATGAGTTGAGAGAGTTGGAGGAAACAAGAGATAATGTTATGAATACTATATGGTCCAACTAAGAGAAATTAAATAGATCCTTTGAAAAAATAGCTTCATCTAGGACAATTTATCAAGCTGATATTTCACTCAAGTTGGATGAAGACCATGCTAAACTAGGTAACCATTCCAAATTTGATAGCCTTTAGAGTGGTCCATATGTTATTACTGATTGTAAAGAAAGTAATGTTTTCTAATTGTCCAAAATGAGTTTTTATTAGTTTAATATTCATATAAATGGTATGTTCCTCAAGTATTTATATTAACAGAGTCATCCTTTTATACATAGTTGCAGTTTCATTCCTCTAAGTGCACATATTGCACATGTGTGTTAGTTATTTTTTTGCTTCAGTTGTCAGTTGTTATTTCCTGTTTGTGTCTTATTTGTTTTTTTTTGTGTCAGGTCTACAAGATTTGATAGTTTTATATTGTATTAAAAGGTTTTATATATCAAATATATTCTAATTTTTTTTACCATCAGGTTGGTCAACCCCTGTGAGTCACCAAAAATGTTGGTAATTTGGCCTGTCAATGCCAAATACCACCCCTACAATTAAAAAATTTTCATGGTCATCATAGTGTTATTAATCCTCAAGAAAAGAGAGGTTTTTTTTAGTGTCATGTTAAAGGTGTAAAATGTCATTCTAAGGTTTTCATAGAGATTTAAGTGGTCTTATGATTTTAAAGTGCTCTTGATGAAGATGGTGAAAAGAGGGCAGTTGATGACTTGTCATGAGATTTTCTATCATAATTCGATAAATGAAAGGTATGAAACAATATATAAACTTTTAAAGTGTGATAAAAATTCATAAAAATTCTATTTAAAACCTTTTAGTATTTTATAATATGCTTTTATGACATTTAGTGATAAACTTCCTTTGTAAAACCATGTGTATATTGCCTTAAAAGACATGTTTTGGTCTTTAAATGTTAAATATGGTGTCATAATTCCAAAAAAATATTCACAATTCCTTTTAACACATTAATATTCATTAATTTACTTTATTCATAAAGTTTCATACTTTTAAAATATCATTTCATGCAAGTTCAAGCATAGAAAAGGCCTTTTTTAGCTCACACATGCCAAATTTAGCCCCATAAATATGTCAAAAAGTTTAATAATACTTTTTATAATCTCCTTCATGATTTTTTATTTATATCCTTGCCATAAATTGGTAGTTTAAACAATTAAATGTGAAGATAATGCAAAAAGAAGGCTATTTTTATGAGTTTCATGCAGGAAGTACAAACTTGTATGACCCTTTTTGTATAGCAGGCATCAAGATCTTGAATATGAAGACATGGAAGGTTTTATAGAATAATTTAAAGGAAAAAGGATCCAATATAGACCAAAAAATTATTCCCTCCATTCATATTTCTTCTTTTCACATAATGAGAGCCCTTCAAGTTTGCAGGTGGTACAACCATGAGAGAGAAATTCAAGGTCTAAAATTTTGGTTAGATAAAGGGGTCTCAAAGAGATTCCATATATATATATTGGTTATAAATTTTTCCTCTCTCCTTCATGAACCATCCTTTTGAATTTATGGTACTCACTATGTCTCCTTTATCCAAGCAAGCAATCAGTTTTATGAGTTTTCTCTTCATCTGGGCATCATGGCAGAAAAATTTAAGTTTTTAGAGTTTCTCAAGAGCATGATCCACATTTAAATGGTATTATTCACTTCCTTTTCAAAAAATTTATGGTAATATGGATCTAAAGAAGACATACAATGTAATTATATAGTCTACAGGTAGTAAAGAAGGGTTGTACAGTTTAGGAGAGAAATAATTTCAAGAATTGTTGGAATAATATTTGTAAGAGTCTCCTTCATTCATGTGTTCTTCATTAAATGTTTATAAAAAATTTCCTCAAAGGATATATGGAAATAAATCCATCAATGTTCTCTCAACATCTTCATGGAGTCATAATTCAGTAAATTTTAAGGTTTCTTAGCAGTTGTTAAGGTTTTAGCAGACTCCTAGGTTTCCATTTTAGCACCGTATGCTTGTTCAAAGGCTTCCAAATTGATATATCTTGTTTAACATGTGCTTATTCTTGAATAATACCATTAAGATGGTCTTTCCATATAATCCTCATGCTATTTTCACCTCCATTATGTTCATTCCATTTCACTACCTTGTCATTGTCATTCCTCACTATTGTAAAGTTCCATTTTCACCTCCATTCAATGCTCTCATCATCCTTTAACCATAATATCACCTTCTACTCATTTCCATATCATGGTTCATTAAAAATAAGATTAAATAACACTAAGAATAATCATCCTTCAAGTAAATGTGGTCTGTAGACCTTAAAATAATGCTAAAGAGAGGAAAATCTCCACCTATAGCTAAGGGAACTCAGTCAAGTTATGCCTCATGAAGATATTGTCTTGAGGACACTATAAGGCATGGTTATCACATGAATAAGGTGGAAAAATATTATAAAAGTGATAAAATTGAAGGATAAAGTTCATAAACATTGTTTTGTGACCTTCTCAAGGTATAAAATTGTACACAGTCTATACAAAAGGAGCATACATAGTCATTTATAGCCAAGCTAAAGAATGAGATGAGATCAAGGATGTAGACATGAGGGAAGCTTGTGTGTTTAAGAGAGTGTTGAACTCATTTAATACTTTAAAAAAAGAATGATAAAATTGGAGTGACCTTGGGAGGTTTTTTAGTGTTTTTCAGGGCCTAAAACTCGTACTTAGACCATACAAGATCCAAATTTTCACTCATAGTCAGACTTAAAAGGGAAAAAAGTATATTTTCAAAGAGATGGAGTATTGACTATGAAGAACACAGTGTTTCAAGATGATAGATATGAATTTTCCATAAAAGGTAGATCATGAGTGAGAATCATTCTCAACTCAGATATGTTTTCATTAAACAATAACCTACAATAGGGTTAAAAGGCTCTTGAAGCATGCACATACTATGTTGAACTAAGACTGTGAGGTGTTGTCAAGTTATTTAGAAGCAATAAGGTTTTTACATGTTTGAAGAGTCTCTTGAAATGGTGTGAAGAGTTATTTTAAGCTAATGATTATCAAGTATATAATGACATAGTCATTCATTTTATACATGTATACCTACATCCTTCTCAAAAAACACAAGCTTATTTCCAAAGTTTGTGAAGGGGGTGAAGCACAACAGTATATGATAAAGTCTCATGTCAAATAAAGATTTTCAATTCACATACTTTCTAAAGACTCTAGTTAAATATGAATTAATTCAAGTATAAAATCTTGTGAGATCACCTCTACACTCAAAATGATGATTTGACATCTTCAAACTTGTATCAATAACTTGAAAACTACTATCAACTGTTGAAAGTACATAGACCTGTATGGACTAGGACTGTGTAAAGCCTGAGAACACTATTTGAGGAGTGAATATGATAGGTAATTGATGAGATGAGGTTTAAACTGATTTTATGGGTATTAAAATCACCAAGAGATGATGAAATGGTTACCAAACACTTCCATTTCATATGACAGTCATGTCATAATGAGGATTCTTGAAGAGGTATAGTGTGACATACGTTGCATAGGTATTAAAATTAATAAATAAAGTATAAATGTGACTGAATAGGGTTATAATATATTATAAAAATAATATTTATCATCCTCAAATACAAATTCAAGGTCAAATGAGGAAAAATCAGTCTCATGGGACATGAAAACACATGCAACCTACTAGTCAATTATGGTAAAAAAGCATTTACAGGCCTCTATATGTAAGATCCAAATGTGAAAATTGGTAGGAGTGTTCATAATAAGTGGTTATAAGTTTCCACCATATTTTTTTAGTCTAAATAATATTTTAATTATCCATTGTTTTATTACAATCACCCACATGTTTGTTGGCAGTCACCATTGGAGATTAGGCAGACTTCTTGGAGATCTACAAGTTTGACAGAGTGTTTAAACCTCATGGAAGGTTTTTTTTAGGAATAATAAGGTGATTTTAAATCTTAAAACATATATTTAGAGTGATCACACTCTAAATTTCATGAAACCATGCCCTTGAGGTCTAAAAAGGTAGGTAGGCTCAAAACTCTTGAGAGACACAGTCACCATTTTGAACTCTTTAATGGGATTTATCTTCATTTAATAAGCATTAAAATAGTGTAGAGGTTAATTTAAACATTATAGGAGTTTTTGGAGTGGAGATAATGTATAAAAATTATTTTTTTTAACTCCTAAATGTTCTTTCTTACATACACAGTCCATGACAACCACTCAAAGTACAAATTCACCATTTAGAAATATTGAAGAAACTTTTACATGGGATATTTTTATTATCATGGTTGTTGAGTGGGTAAATATACTCCATTTATATAGCAAGAGGTTTTCCATCATGGGTTCATATTCTATGAACAATTTCAAGAATATATGGATCCCTAAAACCCTTGCAAAACCTTGATAACTACTCGATGGAGGAAAGAAGACTAAATATGCATAAAAATGATGGGTTTGAACTATGAAATGAACTTTATGGTATTCTCAACTCATTTTATATCTTCCATGGCCTATTTATTGACACATGTAGTATCTTTACCATACAGACTAGGCCAAATAAGGATATTTTGAGCCTATATGCAAGAAAAGGAAGGGTAATTACAAATTAAATGGATTGGAGAAGCAAGATGGGACTAAAAACTCCTCAATATAATTAAGACATTCATCTAAAATGATCATTATGGTCATTTCCATAGGCATATAGGTTTGCAATTCAAAACAAAGAGCTATTTGCATATAAGTAGAGAGTAAATGGCTTGATCAAGCCTATAGCATGACTCCAAATCATCCCATATGGGTTATTCATGTTTTAAACATTATAAAATAGCCTTTTAAACTCATCATGAAGTCAAAATGTTGAATAAATATGCATATACCTATGCTTGTCTTTGACATCACTAAACAATACCATCAAGAAGGGATTAAAATAGTTAAATAAAAGTCATGGAGGAACTTTATATCACTATGAACATCATCATATGGTTTTAAAAGAGGTGTATGCCAAATTTAAGCTATAGGAGATGCATTATGACTAATCATCTTGATTTTTGAACACCAAACAAGCCCAAAATGCACGTTTTCCACTTTGAGAGGTGACTTCACATGCTCACCATGGTATATATATTTTGCAAGGGAAGCTAATGTATTTGGTAGAATTAAAGGGACTAATACACTAATTTTTTTTGGCATTATTTTAGGCATTTAAGGACCAATATTTATGAATCATCATTAACACCCCTGAGCACTTTAAAACCCTACTACAGACCTTTTTGTGAATAATTGATTAATAATTCATCCAAACTGATTGAAAAATCTTGAATACCACCTATATCATCAAGTAAATTCTTAGAGCTTCATGTCATGACCATTTTTTATATGGATGTTGTATGGACATGGCATAAAATAGGTTTTTAAGAATAAAAATACACAAGGAGAGGTAAAATGTAGTTTAAATAAATTAAAATCATTTGAGAGTGAATCCTAACACTTTTTCTAACTCCTAAAATCATCATTTGATTAGAAACATGCCTACAAGTGCCCTTGGGAGCTCATTCAAATTAGCTAGTCTGTAGGATTTAAGAGAGTTTGACCTAGTCAACTAGTTTGACTAATTTTTAGGTGTTGCTTGCCAAATAAGATCTATTTCATGATATGGGATGTTTTTAAATGTCTCAAACTCATTTTATTTTTAATTTTTAAAATTTATATGTAGGTTCTAATGGCCATCAAGTATAGGTAGTTAGGATACTAAGCCTAATTTGGCCTAGTAGACCTATTTACTCAATCAAGTGAATTTAATATGGCATACAAGACTATTTATGAGAGATAATGTGGAGTTTTAACTCCATAAAACTGATCCAATTCATGAATAACTGACCCTTTATGTCATCCATATGCTTAACTTATCTTTGTGATGAGTTAACTGGTCTATAACTAATCCAATCTCGTGCAACACTCATCTTGAATTCCAATTCATGAGTTAACTGACCTCAATAGGAGTTATCTAACCAATTTATGGCATAGAATTCTAGAAGAGGACTTTGAAAAAGTAAAATATGTCCCACCACCTAGTTTTCAATGCCAAATTTCTCATGCAAGGAGCATGCAAGGCACTAGACATAGAGAGAAGTCTTAAAGACTATTTGTTATAAGTTGTAATTGAATTTGTACTTGAGTAAATGATGAAATGACTCCTTCTCTCCTATATGCCACATTTTATTCTCTTATTCTCTTTTGTTGTATATTTATGCCTTTAGGCTATTTTTAGGGATCCCTGAGGCTGGTATACAAAAACTATGCTAAAATTATACATTACACCTGAAGTCAATAAAGAAAGTTTGTTGCAGACTCATTCATGGTTGTTAGTGTGTTTAATTATTATTTATTTGAAAATAAGTGTGATATTTTTCTCCTTTTATAAGTCTTTTATTCACCTAATACTATTTTTTCATCCTCTATAGGTCACCTGAAGTGTTAAAGAATATAAATTATGTTGAAGAATGTTAGTATGTTGTGTCTTTAAAGACATTCAATCCTCTACCTTCAATTTACAGACCTTCTATCAAACCTTCATCTAAAACACTCATGTTTATGATTGTTATAAGAAAACATTATTAAAAAATTGTTCCATTTTGATGCACAAGTGTGCCCAAGTTCAATTTTTATAGAGGATCATTCATCATTTAGGTGCATCACCATCAATAACATAGATTTTATCTTGCAGTAATCATTCTAACTCTTTTCATCCCAAATCAAGTAGGTTTTAGTAACTAATTCAAAATATATATATATATATATTCATAGGATCTATCCTCATAATCTATATGTTTGGTCTAACTACAGTTATCCCACAGCCTTAGACCATTCTAATGCTAGTCCAGGTTTGAAGTAGATCTAAGCAGTCTATTTCTACAGGGTGCAACTTGGGTTACTAAAAAAAATAAGGTATTAAATATATTCCAAACTATGGAAATAGGTCAATAAATATTTGGTAAAGGTCATTTAATCTTAAAAACACCTCTCTAGGTCTCCTATAGAAGTATATGGCTCTATAATTTGGCAACTTGGCCAAAATGTGAAGAAAACTCAGTTTTATAAGCTAAAAAGAGAAGTTACGGGCCTATAAAGTTATTCAAAGAGATTATCCTCAATATAATGAGTTATTAAATGGTGTTTAAAACCTCAAAAAACCTATTTAAAACATAAAAACCTACAAATTTCATGAAAAATACTTCAAATGCCTCTCAAGCCTATACAAACACCTAGACTAGGGTTTTTGGCCATTTCATGGTTCACCCATATGTACAAGGTATTAGAACTTGAAATTTTACATGGACCATTTTATTTGCATGTTGAAAGTGAATAAAACACTTCTTTGACATTTCACATTTGTGGGAGGCCTGTGGAGTAAAATCTCAATTTTTAAGTAAGGAGTCCTAAGTGGAGAGAGAAAATGGGATAAAAAGGACACTTCCACATAGTGTTATGTCCTAAAAATTGGCATGGATATATAATGTGATACTAGGTCCTCAAATATGTCTTAAATTATCCAATATCATCTATAAATTATTCCAAATGAGGAGGTTTACCAATTTTGAGGGCTAAAAAGAGTTAAGAGAAAAGAAAGGTAAAGGTGAAAAATCAGATCTCTTGAAATTTTTTATGGCTCCAAGTGTCTTTTTTCAGGTTTGGTATCATTTTGATATGAAATCCATGGAATAAAATTACTTTCATCAAATAAAAATCAAGTTTTCTACCTTTTATGCCTCATTGAAAAAGAAAGAGTTCAAGTGGTCAAATCATTAAATTAATGTATTAAATCTATTCAATATGTTTTTCAAGATGACCCCTACCTTCCTACACCACTTGAATGAAAATAAAAGGTTAAGATATATCTGCAATAAGCATTCAAATGATTTAAAGAGTCATCAACTACCTTAAGAAGACCTTCTCCCTCTCTTATGCCAAGTCAAGAAGAAAAGGTCAAATATGCATTAAGAGACTTACAACAGCCCAAGTAAGGTGGAAATACCTCATAAATGTATGGGGATAAGTATTAAATTAAGTAATTTATGTATATTTAAAGACCTATTTTCATGCTATAATACTTATTCATCAAGGAGGGCATGCAAGTAAGGATATAGGGAACGTGAGCAAAGATATAGGCACTTTAAGTGGTTAAACTTCACCAATAAATGCCCATAACTTCTTAAATTTATCAAAACAAATATACCTCTACCTCTATGCCATTTTCCAAGAGAGTAAATATAGAATCTAAGAATTACTACATAGGAATTAAAGGAAGACTAGGTGGATGAATCATCCCTAGTTTTTAGGCTTTTGTATCTCTCTCTCTCTCCTTTCTCATTTTTTATTTAAGTATGCCTAGTTTTGGCATTTTTATTCATCCTTAACCTGATTTTTGGCAAATTTGTGCTCATAAAAACACTTTTAATTATCTTTATGAACTGAATAAGATTGAATTTTGGTCTCTTCAATGCTTGTGACTAGTGTATGTTTATGGTTTGAAGATGAATGTCAGTGATAGTGCATGATTCCTTACATTTTTAATCTCTTATTTACCTATTTGTAGGTGGGTAATCATCCTTACAAGTTTCATAATGTGATTTAATATCCTTGTATGTGTGACAAGTGTGATCCTTCACTAGTGTTCTTGAAGGACCTATTGATCAACCACCTTAGATCATGCATCAAGCTAACATCCTCTATGTGAAACATTTATGTTTGGAGATTCCTTATTTTAGTAGTGTAATCAGGTTCATGTCATGATGCATCTTCTTAGTGCATATTATATATTTGAAGGAGACATTTTGGTTTATCACCCCCTTAGGTGGATTTTCTTTCATGTTATCTCCCTCTCTTTTCCCTTGCAAGCTAGTAGTGTAGTGTAGAGATCCTAACTGATACATCAAGGGGATATTTCCCTATAAATATAGAGATTTAATCAATTTTTCAGGCCACCCACAACATAGGATTGTTTCCATGTTACTCCAAACTATGAAGGCTTGAATAACCTTCACAAGGGTGCAGGTTTGAGTAGATAACAAATACCTCTTTACTAGGACTTTTAGTCACTTGCTTATCATAAATAAAATTAATCAAAGTAGGTGAAGGACCCTAATAAGATACTAAATAAAATAAGTTTAAAAAACATGAAGAAATAATAGCCTCATTATAAGTAAGATCAAAATTCAAACCTCCTATTTTCAAAAATTTATCCTAATCAATCAAAATAGTACGACTCAAATCTTGAATCTATTCCATAGTAGGCCTTTGTAAAAGAGATTCATCTTACATAATCCTTGTTCAAATTTAGCTTCAATCTTATTAATATTTGTCCATAACCTCCAATTTAAATTATTCATGAATAACTAAAGCCTCACATTCATCAATAAATTTATTATGAATAACATTCAAATTGTTCCCCTCTACTACCTCCCTATTTAAATTTTGACTATTTTTCAACACATCAAATTTAAGCAAATTTTGATCCTATGAATATATTAAAACTTTATAAATGTGAGCATGTTTATTTTACCCTCATTAGAAACCCATTTAAAATGAGATTCATTGCCTTTGTTATGTAAATAAGTAGAAGCAGCAAACATATCCTTCTTATCATTTTCCTTAAGGTATAAATCCTCATCAGTATTCATCTCATATACCCACCAATTTTGGGTCTCAAAATCATATTACTCTTTATGTACTATGATTTCTTAAAATCATGATTTTTATTCCTCTTATGTCTTTATAAAATCAAAATATTGCCACCTAAAACATTTCCAAACCCAATTTTCATATTCCACTTTTTGTTAAAAAGGAAACAACTTTAGAGCTAATTTGAATAATAGAAACCATTTGTTGATGAAATATTAGAAAAACTTTAATTCTTGCATATCAATTTGAAAGTCTATGTAAAAAAATAGGATCAATAATTAAAAAAATCACCCACCAAATATCCAATCATTTTAAATCTCTCCAAATTCCAAAATTTTAGAGGTAAAGCATACAATCTAATCTTCATTACTCTTTAAATTCCTATGAATTTCTTTCCTCTAAAATTTAGCCTCCAAGAATGAACATCAATGCACTAATTAAAAACCTTTTATTTCACCTTATTCAGAATAACATCCCTAGCCTCTAAAGAAACAAACATAACTGGAAAATAACCACTAGGCAAAAATGAAAAATAATATATAATAAGAACATTACAATTCTTAATCATCCAATATCTCAACCTTCCAAATTCTTTCAACACATAAATTATCTTTACTTTTATCTCCTTGCCATGATTTCCCTAAAGTAACAACCCTTTGACCTAGAGGAATATTATTTTTTCCAGTTGATAAACTAATTTTAGTAACTTCATCTATTTCTAAAATCTTAGAAAAAATATCATGTTTTTCATACTTAAAGGCATGGAATCATGAAAAACCCTCCTTTATAATAGTGGATTCATTTGAGGTATAGATTCATCAGAAAACTTACTGCCTGTAACTTTCTTATTTTTTAGATCCACCCTTCCAATAAAAATACATTTATCCCACCAATCACCAAGAAAATACAACACTAACTGTGAGTATTTAAATTTTATATAAATCCACTCTTTTATATAAAATCCTTAAAAGAGGCTAGATGATTGTTGAGCCTTTAACTAATCATCCATATCTTTCAAATTTTCATCAACTGATAAGAAAGATGAAGAGGATGTTAAAACTTTATTTACCCAATCAATCATTCCTAAAGAGTCCTTAATAATAAAAGAGTCTTTATTAGTATCAACCTAAACTCCATTCTTAATTTCATGATTAAGAATGATCCAAAGTTTCTTATTATCCTCCCACTTTAACTCATAAACATCAGAAACATTTCTAAAATATTTTAAAATTTGACAAAAAGTATTGTCCACCAAATATATCCCCACATTAAAAACATTATCAATCCAAATAGAATACCCTTTTCTCAAAAAATGGATAATTGAATAATTAATAGATTTAGTTAGGATTTTAAAATAAGGACCCTAAAAATCCAAATAAATCTTAACAATCTTATCCAAACTATCAAGAGAAGATAAAAATAAATTATTAACTTTTAAAATATCTTCCACAAAAATTTGAATAAATCCACTACCCCACCATAAATCCAATTTACTTGGTTCCTAATCTTTTAAATCAATAAAATCTCCTTCATAAAACAAAATAGAAGGAAAATTTCTTACCTTCCCTAGCCAATCTGGATTGTCAAATATTTTTATAAACATATACACAATATTCTTACTCATCTCCAAATCATATCCAAGGGTAGAACCTAAAACATCTCATATTTGATCATTATCCAATTCACTTGGAATTACCACTTGATTCTCAAATCTATCTTCCTCTAGCTTATCCAAAATTAAAGTTTCCAAGATTTCATTTAGAACCTTAGTCATACACAAGCCTAAATATCTAATGTCAACCTCTCTTTAAATTACTTGAAACTCATTATGAATATCAATCCCCACCTGATCCATATGATCATCGACAATATCCTTAGAAGAAGAAAAACCCCTTCCACTTCCCTAGCTTTTACCCCTGAGGAAAAAATGGATATCCCTTCATGAGGATCTATTGAATAGTCTACCTCTTTAACATCACAAATAATTTCTATTAAAATATCTTACTTAGGCTCTTGAAAATAAAAATAATTACCCTTTCTGCATCATCAAAGACTCCATATTCTGTAGATTCAAAAACTCCATCTTTCACAACATCAAAATATTCTTCTTCTGAAGGTATTTTCACCCCATAAGATCATTATAATGACTATTTTGGAAGAATATTTTCAAGGTTATGATGCATAACTTATTTTTTCATCATCCTCTAAATATTTTTAATTCCATATATTTATTTAATTATAAAAATATTTTTAAAAAATAAGAATATCCACTCCAAAAACTTAAGCATGCCATTCCATGGGACCATTATATGCCAAATTTAATGTTATGATACAATAATATAATGGTAATAATTTTCATTAGAAGTCAAAATTTATTCATAAGATTGAAATGGTATAATGAAAATTAAATAATAGAGAGTGTAAGTATAAATATAAAAGTTTATAAGAGAACATAAACTACTAAATATATATATCTAAGAATATATGTGAAAATAAATCATATCCTCTAATTTATCATATATATTATCATATCTACAACTTTGTCATGACTTTGCTTCCTACTTTATCTTGAATAAGAAACAAGGTAAATGACATAATTAATCCCTTAAGTGTAGATCATTTTTAAAGCAAATTCTCTAGCCAAATGTTGGCTAAAATCAAGCATCTCTTTAAAAACAATAGCCAATAATATATGATACTTGAAATCCATATAGGTCTAGCTATACAAATATGATGCACCTGAGGAATATGGTGATCTATCTCCATGTAGAAGTGGTGTGAAAACACTTTGAATTGTTCTAATCAAACCCTCAAATTGTAGGGTAATTGGAGGGTAGTGGAACATAGAGGTTGTATGAGGTCATCCTAAAAGTGAAAATATGTATTGTATTAGTGTTGAAGCTTCAATGAAATAAATAAAATAGGCTCTAACCATTTGGAGCATATGTAGGATTTATAGATCTCATCTTTGATACCGTAATTTATCTCCATCTTATATAGATCTAGTACATCAATTAGAAAAGTATGTGGATAAAATTCTTCCATGTCAATATTTATAAGGGCTAGCAGAGTGGAAACCTTAGCATACCAACTAGAAAATATCCTAGATTGTGATAACTATATATAATATTTTAATGTGTGATATGGGTACTTAAATACATCAATAGAAGATTTTTCCTTCCATTTAAACTTGTGTATGCTATCCATAGATCCCATGTTGTGATAATTACATATTCACCACTCGATAAATCACAATAATAATGAGTGGGGATATACCAAATTTAACAAGAATGATTGTATTGAGGAATTAATATCATATCACAAATATGTTTGCTTAACATGGAGGTAAGAACTCTATCAATTAGGATTTGATCAGGTTTCCTAATGAAAGGCCCCCATATTTTGGCCCCATATATAAGATTATGTGTAACGAGTGAATGAAAGAGGTATATATTTGTTTATATATCCTAAAAGTGAAACTAAAATTAATTTTCTCTTGAGAGTGGTGAGGATAACATACCCTTTACCTGGTATAGACATAGTAGCTAATAAAAAACTTAACGGTGGTCCAAATAAAATGACCCTAAGATATACATGTGATTAGATCATCTTGACCCTCCAACTTTTATATGTAAGATAAACTTATTTAAAGTTACACTTTAAAGTGTTAAAAACTACACCTTTTATTTTCTCAAGATTTACCTGAAGACTACATGTGTCATAAAAGGATTTTATGTTATGTAGTTATATCTAAATATCTTTGTCTAAGAGGGACATTTAAATGATGTCATATTAAAATAGATGAATAATAACACATAAATTTTACATTAAAGAACAATCTATACATAAGCAACTTGATATGATTTCCTCAACTTCATCTATGTATATACCAACAAGTGTAGGAGTGGAAAACCATGCTCAAACATGATGGTATTTTGTACCCCCTTTTGTCTCACTAACACTTTTGTGTACTATTCCAATAATATGCTCATAGAGTGTCATAATAAGTGATATCACCAATTCTAGAAGACCCATGTACCTTATTATGTTAATGAGTAAATGTCTAAGAATTATGTCAAGGGCTTTGATAAAATATACACGTTGATATTAAACTTTGATTCATTCTTCATTAGCCTATTTAATTATAGATTTAAAAATGAAAATATGATCACTATTGTGATGATTCCTCATGAAACCTACCTAATCCTTAGCTCTCAACTTGTTGTTTTTAACAAATATAGAGATATGGATGTATAAAGTAGCATAATTTTTTTTGAATGTATATCCAATAATGATGGTGTGATAGTTATTAGGATTATTTTGGTCTCTAAATTTGTGTATCATTGGATGATATGGTTTGTCTAAGATGAAGTATAGCCATAGGATATAATATAGTTAAAAAGATTGATAAATTAAATAACAAAAACTTATGGCTTTTAGTTAAAGAATTCAACTTTTATATTATCTACATCTTGAGATTTATTATAATTGAGTTAAGGATGACATGAAGGATAAGACATTCAGTAAAGAATTAATAGTGCATAAGCCTTAGGCTGACTTATATACAAGGTTGGTTAGGCACATTATAAATGTAATAGGAACAATCAAACAAAATAAAAATATTATATATAACACAAACTAACTTCTTGGGATGAAAGACACTCCATAAAATTTTGGGGGTGCAATTAAGCTGATGTAGAATGGATTTACACTTATTCTTTAGACATGTCATTTTTTTCTTTCTTAGGATGATCCTATAGGCTATTTTCATTTGTTTATATTTATGTGGATACTTTGTCATTCTTGACCCTAAAATTTCCCTTAAGACAAACATATAAAGTCTATTTAAGATTATGCATAAGTGAGATGCACAAAAGAGTCTTATGTATTTATGAAGTACAACTTCAAATATCACATGAGTAGATAAGAGAACATTACACAAGAACCATGGTGTGAACTATGTGGGTTATAGCAAACACATTTTATGAAAAAACATATTTTGGAAAATAAACACAATAAAGGAATAGTTGGTAAATAATATTTTAAGATGGAAAGGGAATATGCCACTACACATGACAAGTAGAAGTATCAATAATAGAATATTCTAATATGTGTAGATAGTTGGTGTAATAATCTAAGTCATCATAATTTTCAAGGTTCAAGGGTTAAATGAATGATATAAATATGGATCTTTGCATCTAATTTGAGATATTCAATAATCTCATACAAGTTGGATATTTTTAGATGTTGAGTGAGATTACTTGGGAGAAGCTTAGAGCTAAGGTTTGAAGGGTTTGAGGGTGAAACCTTTGTAATGAATAAATGTGTTAAAGTAAACTTCTAATGGTGATTATTTCATGAATCATAATTTGTAGTGTAAAGTAAATTATCATGAAAATATAATAGAAATATGGATTTTTTACATGTGATGACTCCCATTGTAGTGTTATTTCCTTATATGGATGATGTTTATGTAGTTTTGTTTCTTAAATAAGGTTCATGTGTATGTATGTATCTTTATAATTTATTCTTATTATAGGTTTATAATTATTATCTTATTTCATCTCAAGTGAGTGCATAAGTATTTGGGCCTAAGTGATATTTTGGTATCATGAGTGTGAGTGTCCTTTTATATATTTTTCATGGTCTAGCTTACGCAGGGCTAAGAGAGATTAAGAAAAAGAATAACATTTTGGTTATGTTTCCAGGATCATATTTAAGAAAAGTATAGAATCACATTTATTAATGGTGTGGCACATTTATTTATAATACATGGAGGCATGGTTTGAGAATAATTCAATATAATTATCAAATATTTTTGTATTAATTAATATTTTTAAAACTAAGAAGTGGTTAAAATAAAACATCCAAAGGGATCTTTGTAATATTTTGTTTTATGAGCCACCATCACACATGTTTAGTGGCCTATGTCATAGGTTGAATTTGAAACTTAAATAATAAGTATGATTATATGTAATATCAAATGAAGGATTTGAAAGATTTGGATGAAGAATGGACAAGAGTTATGGACATATGGTGGAGAGGTGTGTTCAATAGGCACTTGATAAAGTTATTAGTTTACACATATTTATGTCTACAGGATGTAAACTTTTAGTTTATGTGGGAGCATAGAGGCTCATTCATCACAAAAATCCATGTTTGGATCAATATGCTCATGGTTGATTGGGTAATTATAGACATGGGGATGAGTAGATAAAAAAAATCATGCTTGGGGCTAAGCTTATTGTGATGAGGAGTAGAGTGTAAGCTACACAATTTGATGAAGAAAAATTAATTATTTTGAGATGGAGTATCCTAATTAAATAAAAGGAAGGGTATAAAAATGTAATTAAATAAGAGAAAAGTCAATGGATACAAAGGATCTTGGGAAGAATGGAGGGCCTAATAAGGGAATGTCATTGGGACCCATAAGAAGTAAGGAGGGCATTTATTGGCTGAAGTAAGGGATAAAAACGAGCATGTGATTTTGGTGACATGCTAATGGGGAATTTCATGAGTGAGGAATATCTATTGAAGGAATATGGATGGATCTCACAAGATGATGTGGAAGATGTTAATATAATCTCAAGTGGTGAAGAAAGATTTGACTCTAACTCACTAGATGTTGAAACAGTGTACAATTATATTTTGAATAATAAATCAATAAAGTCATGTTTGAGGTAAGGATGTCATATTTTTAAGGTAGTGAGGACATAGTTATGGAGAAAATTATATTCCAAAGTAAAACAAAGAAAAGGAGTGCACAAGTAGGCATAAACATTGTGTATCCAAGTGGAATTATGAGTTTTGTGTTGCTAAAGAAAGAACTAAAGCACAAGGTCCATTGGTTAAGGTAAGTGATCTAGTATTAAACCCAATATTTATCAATTAAGGATGTGATACACAAGGGATCATTATATTGAGTGTAGTTGTCGAAGAAGGGGGAACTAGTGGATCTAGTGAATGTGTATCTTCAAGAACAAAGACAATATTAATAAAAAATGGAAATTCGTCTAAAAATATACCATGAAATATTGATGAGGTTACCTAATTACATGGGAATTAAGGATGACATGCACCACATTCATAAGTATGATAATGTATGACACATAAAAGGAGTGATTTCATTAGAGAAAATGGCAAGCTAGATTATGACTTATGTTAAATAGTTTGCATATGTGGTATCAAAATTTCAACCCTAACTAGATAATGGTTTCCTTTGATCAATTCAACATAAATTTTCTAATGTAATTACATATATCATAGTTATAACAACATAGCATCTCTACCTTGAATTATATTAAGCAAGATGTAAGTGAGAGAGTGTGCACATATGATGCAAGTTTTCAAACATTGATGTCAAAACTATCATATGACATCCATCTTGTAGACACATAAATTAATATTTGAGTTTAAGAATGCACATTTGACCACCTTTTTTACACACTTAGATCATGCTTTATTCTAGGTACTTTTGACCACTTCCCTTCATCTTTTGTGTCAATGACCAATTATTATAAGAAATCCAATTATCCTAGAATTTCCCTATTATTCATGAAAATAGCTTAGGATTATCCAAAATACTATTCCATGATCCCATATCAGCATCTTTTTCTCTTAGGAAAATAGTGCACAATTTGGATAACAATGTTCCTTGGTAGTATACAGTTTACCCACTTTTATCCTCCCACCAGATAATAGTTCATTGCTCTAATTCAAATTCAAGTAATGGGCCATCCTATAATTTTAAAAAACCCCATCCAAAGTAATTCCATATTTATCATTATAAATATACATTTCAAGTTATTTTTCACATAAGAGGCTTCCATATGGAAAGCACTAGAATTATGATTGCATATTGAGAGAAAATTACCTATTTATCCCATTTTTGAATAAATATAGCTCTACTAGCCTTGAGCTAAAGTTTGAATACACTTATAAGGTCACAAGCCATGTTTGAATCACACCAAGATTGCATTAACATTTATAATTTTTCACTAATCTTTCACACACACCATAAAAACATAGGATAACTACATGGAGTTTAATCCTTCTTCAGAGTATTGGTATGCAGGCACCATTCAACATAGGGGGTGTTTAGGTCAAACACAACTTCAATTGTTAAATCCTTTTTACCCTATGATTGCATTTGTCCTCTTAATCTATTGAGCTAGGGTTACAAGTGAAGGAGAAGATATTCTTCAGTTCTCATGATGGATCTAAGGCTCCTTCATAGTCAAACAAATATATAGGAGAAGGAAAACATGTCATATAAAACTCAAAATTATATCATCTACAGGACACTGGTGCTCCCTACGGATAATAATGCCCTACACCTATGTCTAAATACATCACTCTTGTTTGAAGATTTTATAAAACCTTGTTTTTAATCTACAGTCCATCAACATAATCACACAGCGTATTTTCTAATCTCAATCATAGTCCTACATTATAGTTTTCCATCTAAGTTGTACTTCTTTGGTACCTTATTATTTTAGTATATTTCTAAATTTATCAAATTACAAATCATTTTTTTTATTTATTATATATATGTAGCATTATTATTTTACATATTCATTTATCTTATCTAAGCAGTTAATTCACTTATTTTCCAAAATTTCATAAAATATATTGGTGAACTTGTTTATTGTTTAACATTGCCAAAAACCATAGCTTTCCATAAGGGTTTCCTTCAATTTTTATCACTACCATTAGGATTTCATATTTATAATTTTCTAATTTTCATATTCATCATGATCATAATGACTACCTTTATCTATCATTCCTTGGTTCAAAGCTTCTTGTTGTTATTTACATGTTCTTTGCCTATCACTTGTTAAATATTTCACATTTATGTAAGCCCATGGATACATAATTTCATAACAAAGATCACATCCTATATCATTCAAGAAATTAATAATGAGTAGTTTTATGATGATTAGTATTACATGGATTATTTGAGTTTCCACCTTTTACTACTGGGTGTCAGAGGGATCATATGGTTCTTTTTTTTCTCCTACTCCTAGACCTCTAAATTACCTCACCTACCATCCCACATCTACTAATTACCATAGGATTATAGTAGATATTGTGTTTCATATTGTTATCACTAAAATAGGTTGGGATTTACAATAAAATTATCAAACCCAAAGATATAATCTCATTTACCAACTCAGTAGTATGATAGCTAAGGTTTCTATTTTAGAGTAACTTTTAATGTCAAACATGTACAAGGATATGTTATATGTGACATTGTTGACACTATTGCTCTTATAACTGTTGAACCAAATTATATTACATATATAATTAACACTTAAAATGGATAGAATATTCTATATCTTTTTAAAATTAATATTTACCACCACAACACATTATCAATCAATATTTAGCTTTATACATTCTAATCTAAATCGATGATATGGGTGTTAAGTGAGTCTTAGTGCATAATGGTTCAAGATTGAATATTTGTAACATTTATTTTCTATAACTCCTCAATCTACATGCAAATAATTTATATTATTTATATGTGAACATTACATTTTTTTATAACATTCCTTGCAAGTTATTGGGATAGATAATCTTGAACATTACACTGGGACCTGGAACTATTACTACAACATGTCAAGTCATGCCCAATGATATTAATTATAATATTTTTATTGGGAAGCCTTGGCTTCATGATATTAAAATTATCCCCAACACTTTGCATACATGTTTTAATTTCATTTACCAAAGGTATAAACATGACCTATGGATCATGAACCATTTAAGTATTTTTCAGTAACTAAATCTACACAAAATTATGTTCCTTATATGTATTTTTATACTCAGACACCAATGCAACCTAATATTCATAGTTTTATAAAAATTCATAAAATTACATTGATAACACCTCCATATAATAATATAAGTCAAAAACAATATGATTCTAGACTCAAGTATTTTTTTAAAATGGGATACAAAAGACAAGACTAGGAAAGTATGATTATGGCATTCTTCATCCTATTGAGGCCTCTACTCATAAAGGAAAACCAGGCCTTGGTTACAAAAATGATTTAGGTTACTCTAACTTAGTTACACATATACATAGATCTATATCTTTTTGAAAATATATTCATTAAACCAACAATTATATCAACCATATATCTACATTATCAATTCTATACCTAGAACTTATTGATGATGTTTTCTCATCTAACATTTTGATATTGGGTGAATTATCTAATGATGAATCTCTAATAAAATATTTAAGATCATATGAGGATATCCCTACCTTATATCATAAGAATAGGTTTCCTCATTCCACAAATGTTCATGCATATTTTGGCAAGATTGGCATTCCACAAGATGATGTTCCACTTGATGGATTTGACATGATCCTTATTACACTTTATATCAAATATAGATCCATAAATGACTATATAGTTGAATTTAATTATGGAACATATATAGATCTGAGAATACTAATTATGGCTACCATGCTAAAAACTAATGAGGATCAATCAATCAAATAAGCATTACATGATTTTCTTGAGATATTTACTTGGGCATACTCTAATATGTCAGGCATTGATCCTATAATAAAATATATTAATGGAGATAAGCAAGAATCCACACTATATTAATGAAAGAGAGTTTCATATAAATAATCCAATAACCACTCCTATAATCTAGTAGGAAGGTAAACCACATAATGAACAAGAAGATAGGAAGAGGCTTGACCTGCGTAATCACAATAATAGTTTGTTTAATTATTAAATAAATTATTAAAAAAAATTACCATATGAAGTTTATTCTAATACCCTACCTTAATTACTGGACTAGAAACAAATCCAAGCTTATCTCAAAATTTTACAAATTTGTCTTTACATAAACGTTTAGTCATTATATCAGCGAGTTGTTTAGAGGTGTAGCCTAAATTTTAGATTCATCTCTTATTACTATTTTTAGAAATAAAAACATAAAATTTAAACACATATATAGGAGGGGATAAAAGAGATAATCATATTGCTAAGAATATTCTCACCATCATTTTACCTCTTTATATCTCCTCTCCAATATTGTCAAATAGATGCTTGATTACCAAATTGATAAATGTTGGATTGTTTGAATTTACTTGATAATGGCTTCCAAGGGATTATTGAGGTTGATAGTGGATTTTATAGGGCTATATGGATGCAATATAGATGATAATGGTATCAAGTTATCAAGTTTCTAAGTTAGTTTCATGGAGGGGGTGAGCTTAGTTATATAGGAAGTGGAGGGAAGAATCAATGGCTCAAATTTAATTTTGAGCCATTGAAATGAATGGCTAGGATATTTCCAAGGAATTAAAAATTCCTTAAAAATATCTAGAGTGGAGAATTATATAGGATAAGGAGATAAAATAGAGGATATTTATATAATTCTCCAACTCTATAAATCTCCTTTAGGGTTTAGGGGTTTAGGAATAGCTAGGAATAGGGTGGTAGATGGGTAGGTAGAATAAACTACATTTTTTGAATTGGAAAGTGGCTTAAGGAGTAGGTTAGTAGGTAAATGGGTTTTTTTAGTAGATTAATTAATGTGAATAATTGGTTATGCGATGGAATAATGTTTTTAGGATGTAGGAAATGGGGAATAGGACAATGGTTAATTAGCTAGGAAATATAGTTATAGGTTAAATTAGCAGTGTAATTAGTGGGGTGAAAAGATTTAGGTGCATACATATTGTCTTTCTTTAAACTAGTATTGTGAGTGGACAGGAGGGAAGGATTAATAGCCTTTCAAAGAAGAACCATAATCATATAGAAGTGATGTTAGATGGTGTTAATAGGTATGATGTCCCCTTGAGGGAGCATACGAAGGGAATCAACCTAGATGGTCACTCGAGGGGTCATCATACCTACTAACCATATACCATCACTTCCACATGATTATAGCTCTTTTTTGAAAAACCATTACTCCTTCCCTCCTATCCACTCACAATACCCTTTCAAAGAGGGGTAAAATGTATACACCTAAACTGACCCAGATGGCCAATCAAATCAAAGTCCTAGGGTTCAAATGAGACTAGGATAATAAAATGGGTTTGGGATGCCCTGAGTAATTATATAACTATGGTTAAATGCCCCAAGTTTAAGGATAAGGGGATAAAGTGGCTCAGTTATGATGGGTTCTAAATAAACAACCAATGTTTAGAAATGGATTTGATTGATAAGATGAAAGTGATTGAGATAAGATACAAGCTTATGATAATACCCATAGCAAGGATACATGATAGGGAAGGCTTGAAAACTAATAATAGAGATAGAAGTTATTGATTAATGATAAGGAACCACTTTACGTAAGATTTATAGCTAAAAATCATATGTGATTATTGAGTGACTAGTTTAGTGATGAGACAGGGATGAGGGATGAATAGAGGCAAGGATATACTAGGTCACAAAATCATGACCAAGTTCTACCTACATAGCCTTAGGAGACCTCAAGCTGATGTAGTTCTGACATGAGATTAGGTTGGATGGTAGGGAAATGGAAAATCCATGCCCCAAACAGTTTGAGGGATGATAATGAATAACTAATTGGGATAGTCAAGGGATGGGTCAGGATGTGGATGTGGTAAAGTAGTTAGTAAAGGGTGGCTAGTGGTGAAGGGGCTAAAATATGGGGGGGTTAAATAAGACAAAATAGTAAAAAGAGGGACATTTGAACTTTTGTCTTTTATGAAATTTGACTCTGAGGTAAAACCATGGATTGACTTCCTCAATCTTCCCATCATGGTGAAAGGGTGTGGGAATTCTAAAGACTTATAGAGTCTAGACCATCGATGAGTAATAAACCCTAATCTTATTTTTTTGTCAAAATTTTCATTGATTTTTGTGGATTTTTGGCATAAATTTATGCCATCAGTGTTATGGGTGCAATACCATGACTAAAGGCAATGCCCTCAGTCATGATATTGTTGTCATGAATTATGGATTTGCATAGGAAATAGTGATCTTATAATACCACAAGATTAGAGCTATGGTACGGCAATATCACAAGTCTAATCTTGTGATATTAAAAAATTGTGAATCAAGGAATCATGATTTTGCATAACCATGTAGTTATGTAAAACTGTAGGTCGTAAGTGGTAGTTGTGTCAATATCATAGGTTAAGGTAGAGTCATGACTTAAAATTTTACCAAGATTAAATAAAGAAATTAACTGATGGGGATAGGCTTAGGGGTGTTAGATGGATTTGAGAATGGGTTAGTTTTTAGTGGTTTAATGGGATGTTAGAGAGAATTAGAGTGTTTTAGGATGAAGTTAGTAAGTATTAATGGTAGTAGATGTTGTTAATTAAGTCAGATTAATGTGATTAAGGAGGGGTTTAGTGATGGAGTTAGTTGATTAAGAATATTGTAGAGTTAGTTAATGAGTGAGGTTAGTATTGGGAGGTTAAGATGGGTGTGGTTTCTATATGGATGAGGGACGAGGGTAATTTAGATAAAACCCAAGGGTAGGAGGTGGATAGATGATTAATTTAGATATATGGGCATGGTTGGAGGTGGTTGATATGAAAGGTTGGGAAAGGAACTCATGTAATGTTTTTGATTAATAAAATCGTGTTGTTGAGACTGATTACACTGTGTTTGAGCTTTCGGCTTTGCCCTGATAAAGACTGTTATGATAGGGGAGTTGATTTGTGATAGAGCTAGTGACAAGTTGATGGTGATTGGTATAGGAGGACTTAGGTTTGATGGCTTTGTAGCTTTAGTGACCTGAGGTGATACACAAGATGCACCTATTAATTGATGTAAACTATGGAGTATTAGAGTTGATAGGATTGTATTACATTGTGATGATGTCGGTGGTGTGTATTGGTCATAGCTTTGGTGGAGCGATGGCATTCAGAGACTAGCACATTTCACTTTGTTATCAAGGAGATGATAGTGACTCTTGAGGATGTCTATTAGATTCTCCATTTACCAATGCTAGGTGATAGGATTTATTAGAGGTCACACACACTCAATGTCACTTTATAGAGACTAGTAGGAGGGTTTCATGTGGGTGTATATGATAGATGTGTGTATATTGGCAAGTTTCCTTGAGAAGGGACTATTGATCATCTAACCCTTAGGTTATGTCTCCTATTATTAGCATACTCCTACCAGATAAGAGTGGGTAGTGGTTTCACCTGGGCTAGGGGATGTAGTAGCGGATATGATTTAGGATTTTAGGTTTTTTTCTTGGGGTTCAATGGTATTGGCCCATTTATATTGTGAGCTACGCTTGGGAGCATAAATGGGAAAAATGAGCCTGGGACCATCCCTGTTATTATAGATCTAGATCTGGGAGCACATTATAATCTAATGGTAATTTGGGACTCTAACAGCTAGGGATCTTCACCAGCCCATGGTATTCAAATGGTATATCTTACTAAGAGTGTAGAGGGGCCATGCTAAGGAGATGAAATTCTATCAATAAGTATTTGATAGCTTACATCCTAAACCCATCACATGGATGCCCTATATGGGTTATAGTTTGGCTAGGATAACAAGGTAGTGGTGACCTAGTACATGTTTGAGTGTTACTTGATAAGTCATAGATATTTTGTGATGGAGCATTATAGACCTAATCATGTATAAAGGCAATTTGGATTTGTGTTGGGGGAAGATTACTTGTTTGTTAGGGGTGATAGGGAGAGGGCATAGTGGGGGAGGCCAGTAGATAAAGATTTGGCATGTGTGGATTATTAAAACATTACCCCAATCCTATGGGATTTTTAGACTCTGATTCATGATCTAGGAGTTACATCATCTTATACAATATGGTGGATGTTAAGGATTCTATTAAGATTGTTTTGACCCAGGGTTATGGTATGGTGAGGGGTAGTGAGGAGAGTGTTATAGGCATGAGTGATGTTATAGAGGATGAGGATGTAGGCACTAGCTCAGGATGGCAAAGATGGTCAAGGGGATGGGGATGCTATGGATGTGGATGTAAGGTATGGATATTAAGTGGTAATTATAGGGTAAAATAAAGGGAGTGGGGCCTAGACCTAGGCATAGGTATATGTTTATACATAGGCTGGGGGTAGTGGTAGTGGATATGGTGTAAGTCCATTGTAGTAGCCTTTATCAAAGTATGAGAGGTCTTTGCTAGTGTATTCACATATAGATATTCAATATTGACTTGTAGAGATAGTAGGGATCACTCAAGAGAGGGATCAGTTATAGGCCCAAATGGCATAGAGATATGGGCAATTGGCCCAAGCCTAGATATATGTGATGGGATTATAGGATCAAGTCATAGCACTATAGGCTTAGATAGTCACATTCCAGATCTAGATCCATAGCTAAGATGCATAGATTATAGGGTATCAGGTCTAGATCACCCAGATGCAGGCATGAATTCATAATCTAATGGGAGAGGTAGAGGTGTTCGAGAAGGCCAAAGAGTAGAAGGATATAGTGATGAGGGAGGGTGGGATAGATAGTGTGATGAAGAACATTATGATATTGACATAAGAGGCCCATTACTATAGGACCTTATACGAGGTAGTAGTACCACTAGGACATCATGCAGCTTCATTCAAGGCCAACTCTTCACATTTAGTGTATTAGCCTCTGAGAGGATCACCAAGAGCACATCCATGATTGAGACATGATATGTATAGAGGATTTTTGTTGTATTGTAGCACAATATTGCCCCATGGTCCCACGTATTGCATATATTTTTTGACATGGACTCCATGTGGAATATTGATATATATGATGAGATGTTAGATGATGATGTGATGTGTTATACTTGTTTTATGATATTTAATGATTATGGATATTGGTTATGATGGATTTAGATATATGTACACATTATTTTTTATTACATGATAAGTTTATTGATGATGTGATTAGATGTACATTGATTAGATGTAGGATATTAGATGTGATGTGATGGATTTATATGTTTATAGGTTTTGTGATAAGGATGATGGATATATGCAGTTTTGTTATGTATGCTTTAGATGATTTATGCTAAAATATTATATTATTATGATGTGATGGGTTTAGGTATATTGTGTCTCATGTATATAATGATGTGATGGGTGTGATTATGTTTTTAATTTTTATATTTTTGATGTTTTGATGATTTTTTATGTTGATGGATATGTTAGATATGGAATTATTTTTATATGAGATGTAGATGGTTATCTAGATGACATAGTAGAATATGTTATGAGATATGTGATTTATTGTTGGATGCATGCCATACAATGAATATGATGGTAATAAAATATGTAATAAGATGTGTTAATAAAAATATTAATCCCTTTTGAATTTTTTATGTCTCATAACTTGGGTTAGGAATCCTCTTGCACCATGAAGGTAGGATAATGATGATATGGGGGAATAAGTAGGTTTATACATGATGGTGATAGGTTAGACGGGATGTCGATAGGTTAGATGGGATGCTAATAGGTTTTGGGGGGAATGGGATGGGTGGCTAATTTGAAAGACATTAATAATGTGTGTAACCCTTTTTAATATTGTACTGGTAGATAAATATGTGCCAAATGACATGAGAAAAGTCAAATGACATTATGTATTTAGTGCGTGAGGGAACCTTATTTTTGAAGTGACTTGGACCAAAATGAGTTCAGGGGTCACCTATACCATCTTTGTACCCCAAAAAGTTAATGAGATAAAATATTATATAAAATGATAACAAGACCATTAATAAACAAGACTATTAATATGTACATGATTAACTAAACAACCACACA